>OX235273.1:31705811-32305811 GCA_944472155.2 Trichobilharzia szidati
ATACGTACATTGTTCAAAAGAGCCAGGACTCATTGCAGCACTCCCGCCTTGAGGAAAATTGAAGAAAATCATCTTATGGACGTCTTCCAAAGAAATGGATACCCATGAAACTTCATCAAAAGACATCTACCCCCAGCTCAACCAACCAAA
The DNA here is from genome assembly GCA_944472155.2 of Trichobilharzia szidati. Lineage (NCBI taxonomy): Eukaryota > Metazoa > Platyhelminthes > Trematoda > Strigeidida > Schistosomatidae > Trichobilharzia > Trichobilharzia szidati. The sequence goes on from OX235273.1 coordinate 31,705,962, forward strand.
TCAAAGGCCACCAGCGAAAACACAAAGAAAGTCGTCCTACCATATATAAAAGATATCTTCGAAATCACTGCAAGACTATTCAAACCTTTTGGAATCGATGTCGCTCATAGACCAACAAAGTCACTACACTCAGTTCTATGTAAGCCAAAGGACTCGACGGCAAAAGAAGACAAAACTAACGTCATCTACAAGATAAGTTGCAACGACTGCGACAAACATTACATTGGTCAAAGTGGACGCCCTCTTCGTCTTCGCATTCACGAACACAAACTAGCTGTCAAAAGACACGACATACACTCCCTGATATCACTACATGCAGACAACCACGGGCACCAATTCGACTGGGACAATGTTCAAATCTTAGACAATGGGAACTGCAAAAATGCCAGAGAATTCCTAGAGGCCTGGTATTCAAATGAATCAGCAATCAATAGACACATAGAGATTGACAAAATATACCAATCCGTACGAAGAAATTCACACAAAAACAAAGTCAAACTTCAGGTCAAGGAAACAGTCAACATCAAAACAAGTGAACTAGAAAGTGAGAAGTCACACAAAAACAACCAATCACGTTCAAGGTTAGCAGAAGGAATGACTAACGACATTCGGACCAAAGAAGCAGCCAACACCGAGACAAGCAAACTAGGGGGTGAAATGTCACACGAAAACAACCAATCACGTTCAGGGTTACTAGAAGAGATGACTAATAAACTCATAGAGAATTCTAAAAGCTCACTTCACATCGAAGTATGCGCTGAAGATGTTGCTCAGTAGAGCAATGAAAGCTTCGCAACCAAACCATCCAGCTCAGAGAACACAACCACACCAAAATCATCCACCTGAGCTACAAATCTTCTCTATTTTATCTAATTAGTTAGTCTATAGTTTGAAAGATTTCTTATGAGACATAATAGTATTAGAGCTAAGTGTTTTGATAATTCATAAGTAGGGTATTCCTGAAATCTACTATTGGTCGCATGGGGTAACCTGGCTTATGTATTTTAATAGTGCTATATATTCTACTAGCATTGTTAATTTTAGGCATTAAATTAAACCATTTAGCTTATCAAATCCTCTATAGATCTGTAAACATGATTCATTATTCTATCCGCAGGCTTCTCAATTTCCTTATATGGTCCCGTCTCAATATGTTCAATAACTTTCTTGATATCGTCAGATTTATCCAAAACTACTGTAGATTTTCCTTTATTAGCTTTCGCGTTGACGATGCTTTTGTGCTGTTTTAGACTAATTAGAGATAGTCTTCTCGATTTCGTTGAGTTTGATTTTGCTTTCTTTTGATTTTTCAGGGTTAACACACATTGTGCTCGAACCTCTTCTACTGTCGTCTTATCTATTGAACTTAGCGCTACTTCAATGTTAGGAATGACATCCTCTGCTTTTAATTTACTAACTGCCACGTGGAAATTTAGTCCTTTCTCAAGTACTTATACCTCACTACAGCTTATTTCCCTTGATGAGATGTTGATCAGCCATGTTATTCTGTCAATAGAGGATGAAACGTTTGCGTCAAATTCTTCAATTATTGTGTTATTTTCTTCTAGTTTGTTGCATTTTTAATTTGTGTGGATTTTGATTTTCTTGATGCTGATTCTCGAGTTATTTCGATGACACTACTAGGTTAGACTAGTAGGTTGGGGTAGTCAGATTGTCGGAACATAAGAATTTAGCTAAGGAAAGAATGATTGACGCCGAGAAGATAATTAATTTAGAAAAAACTTCAGCAGTTTTACTGCATGCAATGACACACAACCACACAATAGGGTGGGAGAGGTTAAAATTCTAAAACGTAATCTAGGTAGGTGGAGAGAGAGGTTGATTACTGAATCCTGCTTGGTTCATCGAATCTACACCCAACACGTGGAATCGGAATATGGAAAATACTACTACCAATCAAATCAAGCGATGGAAAATATTGGAATTATATAAAAGAAGTTAGGAAGTTGTGTGATTATGAGCAATAAATGATTATCGATGTTGTTCGGCCGCGACTTATGCTGTAATAATAAGGCCTGCATTTTGAGTCGGCTTATCATTTTTAAGACTTATGAGGTTGGTTTACTGCGGGCTTGTGATGTGAATATTTTCCAGCCTAGGATCATTTTTATCATTCTCTCTTTTGGACTCTAGTTGTGTCATTTCAGCGCTGTAGAATTCAGATGAATATCTCTTTGTCATATTCCAATCCGATACGTAGATATCCTTTAAGTAGAACTCAAGGTCAAGCAGGCAATCATTTGTTAAGATTTGTAGCCTCAAGAAATTGTCACATCAGACGATATTATATCATCTGTTGAAAAAAACTGTGACGTGGAAGTCATATCAGAATTTTCAATGCCTCTTATGAAAATTATGGATACCACGTATCTCTAGTAATATTTTGTTCCAGTTTACTAATGCAGAGTGTTTAGTGACTCCAATAATTTTTATGTGTCCTGAACAATGAACCTCAGTCTATATTGTTTGAGATTTGGAATGCCTGTAGCATTCAAGACCTTGTTCGTTGATTAATGTCTGATATCTTTTGTATTTTGAACTGTAGCAGACTGATTTATGGCATCTTTTGTTTATCTCTTACTGGAAATTCATATCATGAAAATTTAATATTGACGACTAGATGGGTGTTTCAAGAATTATTCCCTGATCTGAGTAAATCTGTGTGATTTATTTTAAAGGAAAAGCGTCATTGACGTATATCACATCCAAAATCATCTATTCATATGAAAGGAAAAGGATGCACTATATCGAAAGAATCAGAAGATCATATCCTCCTTATCTGTCACTCTAAGTTTGCACCTTTTCTTTGCAGTAAAATATGTGTTTAATATGTGGAATCTGAGATTTTGAACCCAATAGTGTACACCATGTATCTATCTAGGTTCTTAATAAAGATAAAGTTTTTGATTTATGATAACGTTGCAGCTTTGCTGAGGAAAACCTGCAACTCAGATTCCTGCAAACCGAAATGAAATATTTATGAGTATTAATCAATTCGGTTTGCGCTTTCTAATCTTGCTCAGTGGTTTCCTCTTTAAATTAACTTTCATTTGCTCACATTTCCATGAATATGGTATGTCCACCGACCAATTCTTAGACACATTCTGCCTACCTACGCACTGATATCGATTGAAATCTACTAAGTTCCAAGGCATGAGTCATCTTCAGTCTGAAGTTTATTACATTTTTTGCATTCACTTTGTCAGAGTGTACAACACACATGTGAAAGAGCGATGAATGTAGAAAGTAGTCATCTTTCAATCAGTATGTTGCCAAGTTATCTGCTCTGATATGCAGCATTTTTATGCTGCGCACTCAAGAATCACATTTCGGAGATTCTGATGACTCCTTCACCTGTCAACTCAAATTATAACAACACTAGTATAGGTAGTGTGCGGGGATGAGGAGACGCCCAGACAGTCAAATGAATACTACCTTGGGAAAGTGACAAATCAAGATGATTTGTGTCAGTGCAAAAACTTTCATGGAATTCTGCTCCTGTAGACCCCAAGAAAATCATTAGGTCAGATAATCTTAAAGAGACTGGTTGAGGCTAGATAGCAACGAGAACATGATAGATTCAGCACTCTGCAAAAGAATTCATGATGAATGTATTTTCAGTAACAAACCCATGTAAAAGTACGTTTCTATAAAAGCGTACCATTTGCATCTTTTCACACTTCTGAATCAGTTAAGTCTATGCTTCTCCGTCTTTCTTATGAATATAAAATCATTTCTACTCACGGTAGGTTTCCATGATAAGCAGACTTCATTCAGAGGTGGAGTCGATGGGTTTGAATATCCATTCACTTTACACCATCCGTCAGTTTTTTCGTTGTGTTAAATTCTCACATTTTCCGTGAGAAAATTGCATGGCTCACACCTTCATGAGAAAGAAGAACAAGCCCAAGTAGAGAGTGACTATTATGAATTCAGATTTCCAGGTAGTGTGAGTATTTTCCTGTATCACTTAATTCCACTTCGTGCAATTTTAACAAATGACAAAGTGGATGAACACTTGCTCCATTTTTCAATTTTCAATATTTATTGGCTAACCAACTAGGAACATTTTAACGCATAGTTTCTTCTAGTGCAATGAAATGAGATGCGTAAAATAATGAGTCAGCCAAAGTGAAGTTATGCTAAGGCTAACCCTGATCATTAATGAAGATAGGAATACATGTTTGAATAATTTATTTCATTTTGCCAAAAGATGGTAGGATACTTAAAAAATTGAAAATGATCACCTCATAGATAATGTGGAAAGTAAGTCCATGTATAGAAATACTGATAAATATATGGACATATAGCTTATTCTGTTTCATTCATTTTTGAAATGTCAACTTCTGTTTTCCCTCAAACTATCAATCAGATTCGTGGTCATTATCGGTCATCAGATATATTATTTCAGCAGTATGCTGAAGAAGCACCGATGAGACATTCAGGTGACACCACACGCCAGAATTCCATGTGCAGCAGGAATGGAAGTGGATAAGTAACTTGTATGACGGTGAAATGTTGGATAGAATATGAATAGCAAAGGAAAGTTTGTGAGTAGTTGTAGAGCTGGTTGTAAGTGACTGTTGGAATGTTCTCCTGAAGCCACCATCGACCCAGAACGGCGAACTAACAAACTACCTGAAGTAGAGTGAGGATGTTCAAAAGTATGTTGTGCATTTTAAGCGTCGAACCAGAATGGAGATTGAGGAAAATCGACCTGGTATTAAAGGAGAAATGTAAACTGTTTCTTTACCATTCTTTATTATTTTCTCTCGTTTAACTTCGCACTAATCGTTGCTTACTTACCATTGGCTGATAACACAATGTGTACGCTGCTTTTCATTTCCTTGATCCTAGTTTGACCTCACTATCCAAGAAATTCCCTCACCCATCTTTATTCCATGTTATTTATCTTTCACCATATTTCAATTCATGCTACTAATTTTACTGGCGTTAGTTCACACATCTTAACTCTTTGTTTTATAATATTTAACCGAACAAAGTTGCACTTCTAAAAGTACTTTAACTTCCTGCCGGCTATTAACCTAATGACTGTTCTACACAGCGCTAGCATGTTTTCATCCATATCCCTAATATATTTGTGATTCATAACGAATGATATAGACTAATACTGCCACACTGTGATATTTCTACTCACTGTCAAATTGTAACACACATAACGAAACGTACTTGATACTGTCTATTTTAATCCATATTTAAGTATTACTGTACTGCTGGGAAAATGAATTTATTGTGGGGATCATTTTCTTCGTTGAAATGCGTGTTTTATTTTTGGTGAAGGGCTGTTGATTTATCCTTCTTAGTTTGAAAATTAGTATGAAATTTAACTGTATGTTCTCCACCTGTGAATGTTTGTGTTAATAAACCATGAAGTCTATCTTAAATTATGTGGATGTGCTATTAGGAGTCTCTTCTTTCAACAGCAATACACCGTCAAGTGTTATTATTCAAACACTAATCCCCTTCATTTATATACGTCTACATTTATGAAGATGTTGCACGTAAGTGAGGTCTGCACAAGAAAGATTAACAGCTGTTAATCAACTGACTTTATTAAGATCACTTTTACCAGGTTTCATGGAATATTTCTGTGAAGGTGATAAGCCCTAAATCTAACCAGTATTCAGAAATTCTCGTTTCTGAATTGGTGGAAGAGATTTTTACGTAAAACATGCAAAGTATTAGTGAGTGGTCCTATGCGGCACTACAAAATGTCTAAACTATGTTGGTGACAAAATCCTAAATTACACATTGGTGAAAGAAACATTCTGTAAAAATGAAAAGGCTCCCTTGTTGATATTAGCAAAAGTTTGATAATTCCAAAAAGGAGGAATTAAAACGTATGGATAAACGTTAACGTCTCTCCTTTGAAATGACGATCGACAATAAACTGGAAGTAGTAATTTCGTCTCACACTTTGATGCATATCCATGATACTGTAAAACACATACTTATTCAAGTGAAGCAGGATTTCATTGGAGCGGGGATAATGTCGCCATAAATGAGAATTAACCACAGGACACGCATTTCAAGTGCTTATGAACTATTCATAATTTATCATAGAATCCGAACTCTTAATGATTTTCGCAGTTGGATGAGTAATCATTTCAAGAAATGAAAAGCTCCGAAATGCATGTGATGGTGACTGAGAGGTTGGTTAATCCAAGTTTCAGAATTTTATTTAGTTTACCTACAAACTGGAAAATAGTGAAGTATCATTTTCGTGTATGTTTGTGGTAGGTGTGATTACTAATCTCTGTACTCATGTTAGATTTAAAAATATTCTAAAGGAACATTTCTATAAAATGAGATACTCATAATTTATATACATAATTGTATTTTCATACACATCTCGTTCTAGTATGTCAAAGTTAGTAAAGCAAATCGTGTTAAGTCTACGACTTCATCATATTTTGGTTTCTGAAATGTTGACCTCGTCATAAATCAATGTTATCAGGCTATCATCCCTTCATCAGAACGCTAGGTGTTGTGTCTAAATGAATGATGCACTCATGAAAGCAAACTTCAGTTTATGAGGTATGCTGCAACGTTTTATGAAGCAACATTCAGACACCTAAAAATGTATGATGAAGTTGTTTTCGAGATTTATCAATCAGGATTGTGTAGGTAGGAGTTCTACCTACAAATCTTTCAATATTCATCATTTCACATTAATAATATAGCATACAAAATAAAGGGAAAAAAGACACCATGAGCATTACACATAGCCACTAATAGTAGAAGCATACTGCATTAAAAGTACAATGATATTTCGAAGCCTCAATATGAGTAGCGATACTGCAAGAAAGACTGAACAACGCATTTTATGTATAAGTCACAATTTAATGCATTTACCAAATTTCCACGTGGCTTGAATTGTAGAATTGACACGTAAGTTGAAACCTGCACAAAGTGGCAGGCACTTCATATTAAACTCTTCATTTTACTTCGTTGATTCCGAGGTCGCCAATTCATCAATGAGAGAGTTAGGATCATGAAAACATGACTGTAATTTATCTGGTTCATTTTAACTATCTGCACACCACCTGAAATTCACGGATAAGTAAAAAATGGGAGTATCTGACTGGGTGAAGTAAATGTGATTTAAAGTAGATTTAGAAATCGATACTGTATTAAAGTTTGTTTATCGACTGGAATATCATTCATATTTCACTCATAACTCTTTACTAAATGAGTAGAACTGGAATTTAGTTTACCTCACATCAAGGCGGCAAAGAAAATGAGGGTTCTTCGATGTGGAGCGTAATCAGTTTTTCAATATAATGCGGAATGCATGAGTATTGGCAGTTAATGTGATCAGTTCAAACTCACAGTGTTCTTAAGATGAAAGTTTCCTAAACACTTTACAATCTCTAACTAACTCCTGTATTTATCATTTGATCAGAACAATTTAGGTTGTCAATAATACTCCTAAGACTGTCTATTTGTGAGCAAGTAATATGATACCCGAAAGTAACTGTAATCACATCAGAAAGATTGATGGGTTGTATAGGCAGCATTCGGCTATGAATAAGTACAATAGCTGTTGAGAGAATACTTGATAAAGATTTCAGAACGAAGAGGAAGTTTAGAAAATGCCTGTTATGAAAATGGAATATGCCCATATTTTATAATAATAAGCTGTTAAATGTATCTCTGCTTAGTGAAATAAATTGAACATCTAAATAGATGACAGAGAAAAAGGAACTTTCATAAAAATATTCTTAGTAATAATTAGTGCAAATGACCTCCTTAATTTGCAAATTTTATTAGAAGAATCTCTGCATTCATGTTTTGCCTCACACTCAAGAAATACGTAAGTAAATAATTAACCAGCCAGATAAGGACTTCTGATGACCCAGAGAGTCACACAAATTGACTGACATGGTACTAATGGTTTCTCCAGTCAGGGGACGGAAATTTCAAGTTGTTTAATTGTGATTTTCTTAAATTTAGAATGCACACCTCATATTTTCCTACTAAAACAGAGCTGAAATAATTAAAACACATGTTACTGATGGTTAGACACTAACTGCCCTTAAGAATGTCAGGCGTGTGTGAAGTTATGTTTTCTGAGGGTAATTAGTTTGTCGGCACTTCCGTATGCACCAGAATTAAAACATCAGAGTAACTGTAGTAATCTAAGCATCGTATGAAAGCCGACTCGGAATGCATTCAGTCAGCATGTCACAATATAAAGAGCACACAGAAGCAATGCATTCATTTATTGTAATTAATCATCATGATGATTTCTTTATAGGGCTACTGAGTGTGGTGAAGACCAGAATTGTGCAAGTGCAGCTGATACTGCACCAACGAGTATACATAGAAGCAAGGCTTCTGATAGATGTTTGTAGGTTCTTTTATTGCTTTATTGTGTGTCAACTGTGATTATTTTGCAAGTTTAAGAAGTTCCAATTTTCTCACTTCTTGTCGAGTAATTCGGAAGCCTAACGAAATAGTGGAGATTGATTCTGGCTTTGCAGACACTTGTTTTAATTACTTTTGGTTCTTGGATAAATTATTTATTTGTCTACTAAGCAGGAGTGAAATTTGGAAGAATCCTACCGGTCAGCCACAAATAAATAAATAGATTGGATCGCGAATGCCTTCAAAAAATATTACGTGTTTATAAGCTTGGCAAGAATATTCTCAATTTCAAAATTAACTCACACATATCGCGGTGGAATTTCACCACAGAATTTGGTTCAACGTATCACCAATCTGTCCATTTAGCTATCTAAATTTCGGGTGGTTTGGAATGCTCCACCTTTTTGAGATGATTCAGATGGGGTAAACAAATGATGGGCCTGCCCCCCCAAACGAGCGAAGCAGCCGTTCGTTGTGTAGGATACTTCACTTTGGCTACCAAACACCACTCATTAAGTAGTTAAAGGCATCACATAAAAACTGTCTGGCTGGAGGTAAGTACTCACATGTGGAGTCCATCCTGAAGCAGGGTGATTTATGTTAGTGATTTGAGTAAGACTTCCACGTTTGTTTTAGTCTAAAAGAGAGAAAATTATAAGCAAAATCAACTAGTCTTTATCAGATTCGTGAAAAGCTTATTACTGAATTTTAAATGAATATATTTTTATCTGTAACTCAGAAAAACAAAACATCGTTGTATATTTTGCGTACATTTGAGAATTAGAAACTTGCAGCTTAATCACCAGGAATATTTCAAATTCTCTTTTCTTCCAGTCGATGAAGCAAGTGAGTTCCCAAAACTTTCATTTTGGTATTCCTAATAATTTTGCCTTCAGCGTTACTAATGGTAGCTAACTATTTACTACCCGAGATCCGTACTCTGTGAATTTACTTCACGTACAGCTATTCAATATTTGATAATGAGCAATAATTTGTGCTCGAAACGTGGTCATCAGTTAATATTACTGTGTAACACTCTGTGATTTATCAAAATAAAATCTTATCCATAATGGAGTTACACTCTACCACAGTGCCCAAGTTTTATATTTATATTTGATTAAAATAACCTGAGTAATATGTTATAAGAAGCACACATTTCAACAAGTTTATTAAAAGTATTATTGCAATATGAAGGTTCTCTTTTAATCCTTTATAATGATAAGAAGAAGAAGGTTCCTGCAAATCATGCTTACCCTTTAGCCGAAAAAATATTTACTTTTTATATGTCAAGTTAAAATTATGAGATACACAGAGATGTAAAAATGAATGGCGATCATGCAGCTATGGGACTACACACGCTGAAGCGCACATTAAAAGCGCGTAAAGAATTCTTCGAAAACAAAAATGGTTGAAGGAATTGGAAGTAAAAACATTAAAGAATGTATCTGTGGTAATTAAGAAAGAAACCAAAAGAACAGATACATTTTTCCATCAGTATATTCACGCACATATTTCGTGCTATTAATAGCAACTAAGCCAGCTATCAAAGACGCTTGAACATTTAGCAGCAATGCATAACATCAGTGTCTTGATGTAAGCAGCAGCGCGACACTATGTTGAAGACCAGAATATTCATTTCTGGTAGGTTTTGCTTCGTCGTCAATGTTTACATTCATAATCTCTCCTAGTATACGATCTTAAGTTACAGTGACTTGACCTAATATTTTCGATTTATTCACCAGCAAAGGGTATGTATAAATTTTCAATTGATATTAAGCGCTCAGAAATGAATGTCGAATGTCGCCCTATCCTGCCTATTCATATTAAATATATAAGAGTGTATTTGCGCAAGTGAAATATCACTCACACTACCATAGAATAAAAACATTAATCAACCTTTCCATATATGGCCTGATGAAGTGATTCAGTTTCACAGGTGAAACGCAACTGGAACCCATAACCAAGTGGCGGAATGCCTGCTATCTGACCCAGCAAGCCACACCTAGTATTGATCTGATGAGTGGTGATAATAGATTAACCTGAGTAACAGCAGAATTCAATCGAAACAGCTCCTAATTGTCACGCTGAGTAACACAACCCAATAAGTGACTACAAAGATACCGTAATGTAATCACCACGAGTCACCACTGCTCAACTGATGTCCTTTTATGAGGTGGTCAAGCGTATTTTTAATCAAATATAATTATAGAAAGTGGGAGTGCAAGAATGAGCTTGTTAACTATTGTGACAGTGCTAGATGACTTTCGGCTGTTCTTTGCTGTTCTATGAACACAGTTTATTTTATTTATCATGATATTTGTAAACGTTTCTCTTATCTTCTAGTACTTATATGATTTACTGAATGTCGTTTATTTTAATTTTTTTCAATTTCCGTGGGCTTCGGTTTTTATGTGGCAGCATACTCTGTTATTTCCCTAATCAACGGGTTTTGTCATCTTCCGTTGTTTCGCGATGAATTGATTGGCTTTTTATATCATTTTATCACTGGAAATAAATATAAAAGTATCTTGGGAAATGCATTAATTTTCCTGAATGAAAAACTGTGTTTATCGAGAGAATGTTTAACTCTGATATCTCTGATTAGTCTTTGTTGAATCAAGAATATGTTTTCAGAGTGACGTTTCCCATCTATATAGAAGTTAGTTATATTTTTCTTCGCGACTTTCTGCCTAAACATGAGTTTCCCAGCAGAATTTCAGTGTAATCAACGTAGTTTCTTTTGAAATCGAATCACCAAGTATTCTTTAAGATGATAATTGAAAGTTAATTTTTTCCCTATTTTTATCTTTACTCTTACTTTATATGTGTGTTTACAAACCGGCCACTCTTCAGATGCACAGGGTAAGTGCCATGTTTAAATTCGTTGGAATCCTAAGTCTGTAATGTGTTACTGGGTTTTGATTTTGAAAATTTACATAGAAGTCCAGCAGTTCAATTCGCCATACTCTGAATGGCGTGCCAAGATAGGGTAAGAAATTCAAAAGAAATACAGTGAACTGGAATGTATTGATGAAATGAATAAGCGTGACGCTGCGTCAATTAGTATAGCTGGACGAATAAGACAGTGGCTCAGCATTAGGAATACGTGTTCTAGGCTTCTTGGTAGGTGCAGTTTCACAGTTTCATCAATAGGCATGAATCCTCGTCTAACACTGCACACCTGACATCAATACTACTCACCATATTATACCACCTTACAAAGGAGAAAAAAATACAACCATAAATAGTCCAAATAGCTTGTATATTAGCATGTTTTAGTGCCATTGGCCAAGTCTCACGACCACAAGAAAGGATATAGTAAACTGCTATGCAGCGTAACCTTATCTCGATCGACAGCCTGATATTACTTCTACATCAAAAATGATATGAGTTGACAAGTGCGACGCGAACCTTTTACCCATGCAAAGATTCAGTAAGCAATCAGTCATTTAGACCTGGTGCAACTGCCAAACTGTGTAATGGGCTCAACAGGCTCGAAAATATCATTCTTTAAATTTGAACTAAGAGTCCGTACAGACTAGTACCGCAGCCTATTCTTACACAAGAGAGCGACAAATCACATGACAAACATACCGAGATTTCGGCTGAAAATGATTGAAAGACTCTAATTTAGCTGGCATTTTCACCCAGAAGTAAAATATCATCCTCATAGTCTAATTTAGCGAGAGTGTTGCCTGAAAGCAAGTAAATCCTGAGCCTCTTAAGTCACCTGGATTCGATTTCAATAGTAAATTTATAATCAAACGAATGCGAAGTGGTGATAATAGGCACACCTAGTGGATTACACTGGTTGTGTCACTTCAGATGACCATTCTGCTTGGGCCCTAATAGGGATGTATGGATTCCAGTAGAGCCTCTCGATAAGTGCCACATACTCCCTTCAGACTAGACATTGCCATAACACCACTTAGTCGAAACAGTCAAATGCCTCCTTCAAGTCAAGAAATATAACAATTAGTAAGCTCCGGTAAGTATTCATTTGTTCCAGAATCTGTCAGGGACTGAAAGTTTGATCAAGTAGGCTGCCCGGTTTACCTGAAATTGTCTCTCCCAAGAACCAATTAATCTACTACTGATTGTTGAACCTAGAACATTAGATACTATGATGATAATACCAATCTGAGCATGAATTTCACGATAGGATTTTCCCTCTTTTCATAAGCCGATAAAAACAATATAAAATGTCAGTCCGAAGGAACCATTTCGGATTCCGAATTACTACCTGGCATCTTACGAGACTCAGTCAAAATGTTATTGCCACCGTACCCACACGCTTCAGGAGTTATGAAGTGTTGTCCATCTGCTACCCTTCATTTTAGATTGCGAACTGTATAATTTCAGTTTCATTTGGAAAGCGGATGTCAATATCACATGAGCAGTATCATGGGTGTTGGAAGAATTTAGTGTAACTGCAAACCATTCGAATCACTCCTCAGATTGTCCCATGAAATGTTCCAGTAATCTGACCTAAAAGTTTATTTAAGCAAAGCACCATTCACAAATCGCTTTGCTTATGATTGGTCTTTCACAAAGTACTTCATTAGTAGGTTGAAATAGTTATCCGCACTGTCTATTGTCAATAATTTCTCCATCGGTTAATTTAGGTGTCAAAGAAATAGTGCATTTTTGCTATGAGATAATAAAAAAATTGTATTTGAGCATTTTCAAGTATCAGGAAAAAATGAAATTAAATGGGATTAGCTACATAATAAAGACAACAAGGACAATTATTCAATGAAGATTCCTAAAGAAATTCAACAAATTCAAATTACTAACACAAAAAATAAAGAATTATTCTGAGAGAACAAATAAAAAGGTTCATAATCAGCCGTCAACTTTAGTAAAATATATTATTTGGAAAACTTATGCATATTGGAGTTAAGCCTGATGAAATGTAATTGAAAACGACATTGTTTGCTTAAATGTGTTGTCCCAAATTTTACCATGGAAATATTTATTATACACTGATATTGATCGAATGCTTCAATGCATTGCTGCCAGTATTAGAGAAATGATGAATAATTATCTACTTCTTCTGGTATATGCGAGGCCGTCGAAGTTAACAAGTTCTATGTGAACTAGGCGTCTTACAAACTGATTTATTCGCAAAATCCATTTGACAATGGTCGTGTAGTTTTAGTAAAACTGCCCATAACTGGCCACGCCAACACTCTGTTGCCTAAACTGGTCGTGTCAGTGCAACATCATTTTTCGCAAGAATACGTTGTGCACGTATTCTAACCGTCCTTACTAAGAAGAAGGTCGAAGAGCGTCAAATGAAACCAAACATATTTGACAATTCGTATATCACCCCCTGAATTTAACTTTCGGTACGCCAGAAATAATTTCTGTCCTGATTCTACGCCATTCTTGTCACACACTAAATGACTCAGTAGTTAAAATTTGCTTCGAATTCTTCTCGACATAAATTTATTAAAATATTCAGGCTATTCAAATGCACTATACTCGTCAATTCCGCACAAAAGTTGCGAGTTAATTTGGATTTCTCTTTGGTATTTTTGTGTGAATACTTCTAATTTTAGATGAAGCAGGTAAGGAGAGCAGTAGCCTGAAAACTGAGTAGAAATTTATTATTTAGTAAACAGTCTTTCAGATTTATTTGTACGCCACATGTTATTTTAAACTTAATGAATCCTGTGACTGATTCCCTGAATAACTGAGACAGAATGAAAATTATTCAGAATGTTTTGATTTAGCCATTCTTCATGCCGTCTTTTAGTCAACATTAAAGGTAAATATACAGGAGGTAGACCTGAGGTCAGATGCTCCGGATGATGTGGTCCCAGTCTATACACATGTTCACCCTCGATCAGCTCCATCTTCGCGTTCAAACTAGAGTGTTTCGTGAATCTGGGTGGAAGAAGGAAGCACAAACTTGGTTGATTGAATCACACGAAATTCAAAAGTTAAATTACGTTGAAAACTGAAACACTGATCTAGGAATTTTCACACAGCACCCAATGAAATTCGCTCAATGTTGTGAACCCTGTTGCAAACACATAATAATTTCGGCGAAGAATTATGTGTTATATTACTATTATCTGAAAGCCTGAGAACATTAGACAGCTAGATTCATCTAATACATTATTATTTTTATTATTATTCTCTTTCGTTCCGATTGGAACATGAGGATTAGCAAGACATCTCCACTTTGTTCTGTTTCCCGGCGTAATCTTCAGCTGGGTCCACGATTGACCAAACTCTATCATCTCCTCCCCACAAGATCTCCGCCATGTCCCCCTAGGACGACTCACTCGTCGCTTCAGAATTAGATTCCACTCAAGGGCCTGGCGTGCGATGTCATTCGGCGGTCTACTCAATGTGTGCCCGAACCAGCTCCACTTTCTCCTGCATATTTCTTGTGCTATCGACTCTTGGTCGGTTTATTCTTATAGTTTCTTGTTGCTTATTCATTCTGACCATTTGATCTACAGTATGAAGCCAGCGAAGCACTGTTGATGAAAGTCTGCAACCCGTTGGAAATCCTCTTCGTAACACGCCAAGTTTGTGACCCGAAGTGAAGAACTGACTGACTTCATATTGGTGCTGAAAATGCGAATCTTGTTCCTTATGCTGAGTGCAGAAGATTTCCAAACTGGTTTCAGTTTGATGAATGCGTATCTTGACTTTCCGATACTGGCTGGTATTGACATCTTCATCTGTTCCGCCTGTAGCTGAAGTGATGCTTCCCAGATAAGTGAAGGAGGCAACCTCTGTTACGTCTCTCCCGTTGATAGTGATTGGTCCTGGTTGTTGTTGTCGTTGAAGTTGGTTGGTTATCTCCATCACCTCCGTCTTCTCTTTGTTCACCTGCAGTCCTGTTTTCGCTACGTACTATTTTATCCAGGTCGGTTCTTGCACAAGTCTAAGTCACTCTTCTTTGGCAGTTTGACGAAGTAGCTCTTTTTCCAATCAGTAGGCACCTTTCCTTCTTTTCCGAAATTTTTGCAGTAATGCAGCGAGAACATTTGCCGTATTTTATGGGACCTTATTCAGTGCTTCGCGAGAGATGTCATCTGGTCCCGTTGCCTTCCCGACTGGACTTCAGTAGCTTGATCGCATTCAAGATTTCTTCTTTCGTCGGAGCATTGGTGTCCAATGACACTTCCGTGCGCGCTGTCGGTGGCATTTCTGGGTGAGTTGCCGGTGGTGGTCGATTCAAGGGTCCTTTAAAGTGATCAACCCATTTATTGTTTGATTTGTTTCTCCTCCTTGGCGATCATGTTCCCTTGAGCATCTTTTACTTGTTTCATCATCCAGATTAATCTCTTCACCAATAGAGACTTGGTTACATGGTTTAGTGTCCCGATGTCTCTTTTGCCTGTGGCCTGTTCTGCTTCAGTTGCCAGCCAATGGGTCGTAGAATTGTCTTTGTCTTTCCTAGCACTCTTCTTCACGTCTTTATCGGTGCAGTGTACGTTGAATCCAGCTTATCCTCCTGGTGTCCGTCTTTGCATTGAGTCATATTCTCTTCCACCATCCTCCTCTCCTCGATTAGTGCCCAGGCAGGTGCCCATCGAGAGCCATCCCTTATCGTGTCTCTTTCTTCTTCCTAGAACAGTTGTACACTTTTACTTAAATATCGCTTTCTGAGAGTTCCAATGTTCTTCCACACAGGTTTCCTCAGTGATGCCACATAGTGTCTCCGACTTTGCTCTGATCAGACCTGTAGCGATGGCATCCCTTGTAGTTTTGTCCTTCATTTTAATTTCCGAATGTTGAATCTGAATTACAGTTGCCTGTCTCAAGTTATTCTGAAGGATTTCAGCTTCACCTTGAAGGTTCCTTGAACTAGATGATGGTCTTAGCCCAACATCTGCTACCCTTCTTGACTTTGGGTCAAACACACAAGCTGAATTCGAACTTCCTTGAGCCGCATAGAAATGAAAAATATCTGGTTTGAAGTATGTCCATCAGGCGAAATCCATTTTGCTTAGTGTATATCGTTCTGTCTGCACACGCTCTCTCCGATAACCAAATCGTTGAAAGAGCAGAAGTCTGCGAATAATTCCCCGTTCTCATTCTCGACCCATAATGAGTTCTCTTCCTGTGTTATCTGCTCTCAATTTGTTATTCATAACGTCCATCAGGATTTGGTTTCACCATTTGGGATGTTGTCCGTAACTGTTTGTAGTTGTCAGTAAAATTCCTCCTTCTTGTCGTGTTTTGCGTTGTTTTTAGCAGTGTGCGTGGCACTGGTAAATTCACACATTCCAAACATTGGAGATAAATCTTGCTTTGTTGATATGAGTTCATCATTAGCAATAATCGTCGCTGCATTCTTATTCGCAAGACTTGAGAATGGGAGATTGAAAGACATCATCAAGGATTTGGATATGTTATGTCGAAGGTACATTTATCTCAATTAAGGAGAATGCAAGCACAAAGGAATTGTTTATGAAATTAATTAACTCCAACCCTTCGCTTACGTTTACCTGTGGAGAGAAAAAGGAAAATAAACTGCATTTGCTGTACATCCTGCTAAAAAGGTGAGAAGATAGGTCACTTGGGAGAAGCGTATATGGAAAAAGCACATTCACAGTGCAATGCACGCTTTGTTAGTTAGGTTAAATATAAAAGAAATACTGCAAGTGTCTTACAATCAGAGTAAGAAAGATATGTGCGGACTATCACATGAAAAGGAATTTTAATATATTCATGGTTTCATAATGCAAATGGGATTTATCCGTACACATGCGTGTGTATTTAACAGTCCAACTGAACCTGAGGTGGCTGTTACGTTGAGCATACTACAAGAGAGCTCAGCAAACGTGTTACTGAACATCTTCCATCGTGGTTTGGCAAAGGATAGACAAAAGCCATCTGTAGCTCTGTTTTGTCGCATTAAGTTGACAGTAGCCATCTAGTGAAGAAAACGAAATCATTCAATGTGATTCATCGCATCCCACCAAATCTCTTCAAAAGACTTCGTATTCCGCTACTGTACATGGCTAAGACGATAGGAATTCGAGCTACTAAGCCTCAACCATGAATTCAAAAGAAGTCGGTTAGGTCGTTATCACTTCCTTGGCCTATTAAGACCTAACCAACTGGTGACGTCACCACCACCCTACTCAAAATTTCAACCCTCACCTTATCGTCCCTGAGTCTTATCATATCTTCATTAAAACATAGTTTGTTCACTCCCCGTGCAATCTAGCACTACTTAATCGGTCGAGTTTTTCTTCTTAGTCTTTAACGACTACTTCTACCTGAACATTTGGCTGTTCAGTGATGCTGGTTTTCATTACTATTGTCATCACAGATCGCTCCACGTTTTCATCTTTATTACTGGTAGAATCAATATTATTATTAGTATTACTATGACCAATTGCACAATCTATAAGCACAACCTTATAATCCTATTGACAAAACACCGTAAATAGTGTTTATTTTAATATTTATTTGTAAACTTATGCATTTTGGAGTTAAGCCTGATGAAATGTAATTGAAAACGACATTGTTTGCTTAAATGTGTTGTCCCAAATTTTACCATGGGAATATTTATTATACACTGATATTGATCGAATGCTTCAATGCATTGCTGCCAGTATTAGAGAAATGATGAATAATTATCTACTTCTTCTGGTATATGCGAGGCCGTCGAAGTTAACAAGTTCTATGTGAACTAGGCGTCTTACAAACTGATTTATTCGCAAAATCCATTTGACAATGGTCGTGTAGTTTTAGTAAAACTGCCCATAACTGGCCACGCCAACACTCTGTTGCCTAAACTGGTCGTGTCAGTGCAACATCATTTTTCGCAAGAATACGTTGTGCACGTATTCTAACCGTCCTTACTAAGAAGAAGGTCGAAGAGCGTCAAATTGAACCCAACATACTTGACAATTCGTATATCACCCCCTGAATTTAACTTTCGGTACGCCAGAAATAATTTCTGTCCTGATTCTACGCCATTCTTGTCACACACTAAATGACTCAGTAGTTAAAATTTGCTTCGAATTCTTCTCAACATAAATTTATTAAAATATTCAGGCTATTCAAATGCACTATACTCGTCAATTCCGCACAAAAGTTGCGAGTTAATTTGGATTTCTCTTTGGTATTTTTGTGTGAATACTTCTAATTTTAGATGAAGCAGGTAAGGAGAGCAGTAGCCTGAAAACTGAGTAGAAATTTATTATTTAGTAAACAGTCTTTCAGATTTATTTGTACGCCACATGTTATTTTAAACTTAATGAATCCTGTGACTGATTCCCTGAATAACTGAGACAGAATGAAAATTATTCAGAATGTTTTGATTTAGCCATTCTTCATGCCGTCTTTTAGTCAACATTAAAGGTAAATATACAGGAGGTAGACCTGAGGTCAGATGCTCCGGATGATATGGTCCCAGTCTATACACATGTTCACCCTCGATCAGCTCCATCTTCGCGTTCAAACTAGAGTGTTTCGTGAATCTGGGTGGAAGAAGGAAGCACAAACTTGGTTGATTGAATCACACGAAATTCAAAAGTTAAATTACGTTGAAAACTGAAACACTGATCTAGAAATTTTCACGCATCACCCTGAATTTCCTGAATTTCAGTGATATATTAACCCTTATTCTTTATAGCTTCTCTACTTATATTTATTTTTCTGCCATATTTATTATCGACTATTGTCAGTATTAATGTTGTCTTTTGTGGAATAGATAAAATAAATTATATTTTTATTTCAATAGTTTGCATACAGTGCCCGTCATCCCGAGCAGTAATTGTGCTCGAAATATTACCAACATAACAAAATCTTATCATTGTGTATAACCTATTGAAATATGTTTATAATTTATTTGATATTCGGAACTTCTCGAGGGTGAAGTAATTGAGATCATAATGATATTTTTAGTACTCGTAATAAAAATATAATGACTTAGCATATCTTATTTACTGGTACATCTGTTATTTTTCCTCGCTTTAGTTCAGCTACGTGAGTCGTATTATGTTCTACTATTTTCCTCTGTTCCTGCAATTTAGAAGTTCTCATTCTAC
Organism: Trichobilharzia szidati; assembly: GCA_944472155.2. NCBI lineage: Eukaryota > Metazoa > Platyhelminthes > Trematoda > Strigeidida > Schistosomatidae > Trichobilharzia > Trichobilharzia szidati. The sequence goes on from OX235273.1 coordinate 31,725,407, forward strand.
AACCAGAAATACTTAAGCCGACTTATTTACCAGCACCGTGTTCTTGAACATTAATGAATCCTAATGATTTCTTTACTTAGTGATATACTCCCAGGTACTTTATAAGTCAACTTTGATCCAATAAATTGGTCCTCTGATTTTCAAGTGTTGGTCTTCTGAAACTTCAAGCCTGTAGCTTGAAATCCTATGTAAACATAAAGGAAAAAAAAACTCATCGTACAGTCCGTTTATAGCTTTATGTCATTCTGTAACGCAGGTTTGCAGATACCATCAATGGTCTTTTGTGAAGAGAAGACTTTAGTGAGTCGCAAAGAAAATTCCATATAATTCTTTGTCTCACCACTGACCTACCCAGCGATATCTACCATATTACATTTAGCCTGCTTCAGCTGTAGTCGCTCAAGTGTATCTTCCAATTCATACGCTACCTCCTAAAGTGGTGCATTACACAAGTCTAATTTTGACCTCATTGGCCAGTCTGACTAGTGAATTTCAAGCAGGCCATGCATTCAAGTTGTGTTTGTTCCTTCAGCTGTAGACGCAAGATGACAATCCAGTCTCGTTATTAGGACACTGTTTTGAACCAATAGTCTTTAAACCTTCAACATGAGACGAGATGAGATCAGCCGCCTCGATACACCCTCTTGATTGCACCGTGTAAATCGAGTGAATATTTCAGTGAATCTATAGTTTCAAAGGGATTTTGAAGCATCATTTCAAGAGGATTAATTACGTCATAAAAATTTGAGAATATGAGATATCAAAAAGAAGCTTTGGTGAAAATAATTTATTTTTGTGATTTTTAAATTTTAGTTATTCTACGTGAGTTGAAATGTCAAAAAAATTATGGATAATTCCTTTCAAAGCTATATATATTCAGATATTGCTAATTCGCCAAAAACTTCTTGAAGATGAGATGGTTTCAGATAAGTTAGAAACGTGTGATCACTGGACCACCACCCGAATTTCACGAGTGCAAGGGATATCTTATAGGGTGAATTCGCGGGTGGGTTTAAAAGTCTGGGTTTGTTTAAAAGTATACAGATTCCCTGATAGTCTGAAGCAGCGAATTTGACTTCGTAGACATACTTGGATGGGTGTTCAAGATAAACAGATGAAATCGAATTTATATGGATTAATGCTTCTGTGGATGGCTTATTTCATCAGAAGCGCACTTAATGCTTTTACTCGATCAAATTGAGGAATTATGGGATATGCCTAATCTTAGATCAAAGTTTATGTGAGTTAAATTTAATAACCAGATGAGTATTATAGAGTAGCAGTTAGGTATCTATCTAAATTACAGTGACAATAAAAAGGCCTACGATGGCGTTGACCTAAACGTTAATGTGTTACCATCTCAACACTACGGATGCACTTAAGCCTTACCAACCTCATCTAACATCTGTATGATGACGCCACTTGATTCATTATTCAAAGCAACAGACTCAGTGATGCCTTGGAAGTGAAGACAGGGATTCTCTGGGCCGATAGGAAGACTTTGTACGATTTGAACTTCACGGACTGATCATGTTTTTTTCATACAAACTCAAAGTTTTGCAGGTAGAATTCAGCGAGTTGGCAGAAGAGGCCGAGTAGAGATAACTTCAAACGAACACAGAGAAAGTATGCCGACTGGTGAGAGAAAATGCAGCATGAAATGCAGGATGTAAATGAGGAATTGAAGTACGTGGCTTGAAAACGGAATCCATGCAAATTTGCTGGATATATGGTACTAGGCGATTCTCTGTGTTGTTTTCGCCATTGGATGACAAGAAGGAGAAAATTCGCTTTGGAAGAAGGATCTGAATTGTTATGAAAACATCTGCATTACCTAATTGGTTTAAATTATAGAGAAATATATGGTCTTCTTCGTTTGGTGAAAGTAAGGACGTCTAGGCTGTCAACTCCTCTAAATACCAGAGTGGCATTCATGATTGAATCAACCAAGGTCAAATCTTCTTGATAGTTTCTTCTCACCTTGTTCGAAACCTATAACAGCCACTTTGAGAATGAATAATATGAAAAGTTTATCATATTCAGTGTTGAATGGAGTAAATACCTTGTCTGTGTACTTTAGGTGAGCCGTATATGTACGGACTTTTAAAACCGGATAGATGAATTTGTTAATATATTTCTGTGCTAACGATTGATTCACCGTTCTTTTCGTTTAACGTTTCTGCCAATTGTACCTGAATCTGTTCAGCTGAATCCATCTGTGATGTCTGGACTAAAAAGTACTTGTTAATTAATTGAATTAGTATAGGTTTATCAGCATAATCTGATTGGCTTAGAGGTGCTATTCAAGAACCTCCACCCATGTGTATTATGATCCATTGTTCGTTAATCTTTGATTCGTCCAAATGAATTCAATTACCAAAGCTGGTTTTTCATTCACTTTATCAAGAAGATAATTAAAAACGCTTGTTATGAAATGGTCTGCGTCACTACACTGAAATAGGACTAGATAGTTATTCCAATTACTTAAAATCTCATCGAATTCCTGTCCCTGAACTATGGTTCGTGTTATGATTGGCATTGTAACTAACGACAGATTCCTTGGAATAATTAAAAGCATCACTTATACTGCAAGGTTGAAGCACACTACTCTTGGTTGCATGCTTTGAATGTTTATGTCAAATCATAATGTGTTAACCAGTTGTTCTCTTGGCGACAGCTCCGTAGTTCCACAGAAGTGTTCTTCATTCGTGGACACGTCATTGTGTATGTAGGAACGTGACTTTCGACATGCATTTGCTTACGATCTACCAAAATGAGAAAAGCATGCATCAATACGATTACAAGTGTTTAATTTCATTTCACTTGAAGTAGAATGGATGTGTTTTCAATTATGAATATTCCAAAAATCATCCTAGTATATCAGTGATTCCACAAAGGAATTCCCCAGAAGAGCTTTCTGCAATCGTCTAATAGAGCATAACGTGAAGTCACGGATAATCGCGAGGGTGTCTATTGGTTGTATGTCTATTCTACTCATTAAAATACAAACAAAACTATAAAAGGAAAAAAAACCGTAGACAAAGATTCAACAGATTATCCATTTCTTACGTTAAACACAAAAATACTCCAGATGTAATGGGAAAAATGGCAAATCCTGACACACTTAAATAATTCAGTCATTAAAAATAACTAAATATTAAAACTTGAAAAATAACCAAATTTGCATTCATTTTTATCATAATTTAAAGAAAGACGTAAGCAAACCACATGTCTGATGATTGCAAGGGTCGTTTGAATTCAAAATCAGAAAATGATAACTATGAAAAGCAAGCGAGAAAAAAGTGAACAAATTTATTAAAATTCATTTTCAGCACGTTTCCTTAAATATTCACAGAATATCAGAGAAAGTGTGATAAAAAACCAACAGATTTTCTTCAAACAAAAACAACGCCTGGAAAGCGAAAATAATGAGGAATTATTCAAAAAACTTCTAAGGACCCTGAAAACCACAAACGTGACAGTTCATCTGATTCTACACGAACAGGTGATGATCAAGGTGAGATGTCTCGTTGGTGCTCTCACCTTCAATTGATGTTGTTCGGAGTGTGGATTGTGATGATTTGCTTGTCGAGCGTGTGTGACGTCTCTCCGTGGAACTGTCACATCTTCTGTGAGTGAAGTGTGGAGGTAACAGCCTCTCGGAAACGAAAGGCCTATCTTGTGTGGCAATTGATTATCGGGAATTCACACTTTTCAGTCGCTCTCAGAATATTTCCTGTGTCATTTGATGACACTTTGTATAACTCTACCAGTTGACACACATAAACAATTTTCGACTCCTCACTCCAAAACGATTCAACTAGCTAGGTAATCAGAGGCGAACACAACGTGACATTTTGGTATGAATTTGAGTGAGATGTGTTTGACAATCAAGTGATTGGTGGAGAGGCCGCCGAAGAAGAGAGGATCAAAATCGAAATAAATAGATCTACGCCATCGCAAACTAATTACTTATTAAAGAAAAGCATAAGCAATGGTAAATTCTAATCTCTATTAATAAAGCTGAAATGTGGAGTAAGTGAATAAGAAGATAGTAAAACATTTGATGCTCATAAATAATCATTTTATTATTCGGTTCGACGAAGATTTAACAAATATTCAAGAATGTTTTCAAAAATTGAAAAAAAGAAGAATTAAAGCAATAGAACACATATATATAACTTGAACAGCTCAGAGTCAAAAAAATCAAACAACACAGTATTTGTGATTTTGAAGTCCCAGGAAAAAAGTCTGAACAAATTTATAATTGCAGATTTTAATAACGCATATCCATTTGACCAACTCAGCTTTACGAGCAGAGGAAGTCAATCCGAAAATGTATCTTAATATTATGAGTTTACGGACTTCTTATTAATCGCGAATACCACATTAAACTTAGCATTTTGCAGATAACTTCAATTATAATGTTCAAAGAGTGACAAAAAAGATGAGACGATCGACGCTAATACTGCAAAAAAACATCAACCAAACGAAATTTGAATTCGATTTCATGCGCACCATAAAAGATGGAAGTAAGTAAATATTTCAAGTTCAAAATATAACTGTTGTTAAATATCACGCACATATCCAAAAAAATAGGTATTCAGTAACAAAGAGTAAATGATAAGCAGGTAAAGTGAGTGTACCATTGATCGCGATGCATCACTATAAGTCTCATACACAAATAATCCCTTCATTGCAAGCAAACATAATCATGATCAATTCACACGACTGTTGAGGATAGTGGAGATGACAGTTGTGAGAGTTCAGTTGATTCTGCACGAACACGTGATGATCAAGGTGAGATGTCTCGTTGGTGCTCTCACCTTCAATTGATGTTGTTCGGAGTGTGGATTGTGATGATTTGCGTGTCGAGCGTGTGTGGCGTCTCTCCGTGGAACTGTCACATCTTCTGTGAGTGAAGTGTGGAGGTAACAGCCTCTCGGAAACGAAAGGCCTATCTTGTGTGGCAATTGATTATCAGGAATTCACACATACCAATCGCTCTTAGAATACTTCCTGTGTTATTTGATGACACTTTGTATAACTCTACCAGTTGACGCACATAAACAATTTTCGACTCCTCACTCCAAAAGGATTTAACCATCTAGGTAATCAGAGGCGAACTCAAGCGTGATATTTTGGTGTGAATTTGAGTGAGATATGTTAACCAATGAATTGAATTGTAGACAGGTAGTCGCACTACTCACAAAACGTATAACATTTAATTTTTGTGCGTTTTCATTACATATTCATTCGTTCAACTAATAATTTGAGCAAAGATAATGTTAAATAAATTTCTCGAAGCATTAGGATCAAGTAAGTATTCGAGCTAAACCAAAGATTCACGATGAAATATATGTAAGAACACTGAGACAAGAGCTTGAAAAAATTGAGTATGCTCCACGTTATTCCAAAAGAACCTTGTAAGAGTGAAAAAATTTTATAAAAATTATATTATAGAAGACGTAAAAGTACTTCTATATGTTAGACAAGACGCCATTTCCGACTGATTTCAAACCATTGTCACTACAGGATCTTCATCTACACCAAATCATTCTAACGAGATAATGGAGTCTCTCTGAATATGTCTCCTAACCTTATAATTATACTGTTTTCACATCATCCTGGATTACCACCTTATTCTTATTGGGTTGCAGATGATTTATTTTGTGACACAAGAATGTGTGCACATGCGATACCCCAATAATGATCAAATTAGTATATATGGATTAATGGAGAGAATCGTAGATTTTTTGGATTTAGTGGTATAAAACAACTGGATGCCTACATAAGAAGGCAAAAGATATTCATCTGTGAAAGAACAAATCACATAAAAGATAAAGGTATGCCAGAATTATTAAAGCATTAATAAAATGGAAGGTAAATGAGAATAAGTTTTACAGATACCGCAAGCAATAAATCTCACAAAAAAATAATTCATTCATTCATTGCAAGCAAACATAATCATGATCAATTCACACGACTGTTGAGGATAGTGGAGATGACAGTGTGAGAGTTCAGTTGATTCTGCACGAACACGTGATGATCAAGGTGAGATGTCTCGTTGGTGCTCTCACCTTCAATTGATGTTGTTCGGAGTGTGGATTGTGATGATTTGCTTGTCGAGCGTGTGTGGCGTCTCTCCGTGGAACTGTCACATCTTCTGTGAGTGAAGTGTGGAGGTAACAGCCTCTCGGAAACGAAAGGCTTATCTTGTGTGGCAATTGATTATCAGGAATTCACACTTTCCAGTCGCTCTCAGAATACTTCCTGTGTAATTTGATGACACTTTGTATCACTCTACCAGATGAGAGATATAAACAATTTTCGACTCATCATACCAAAACGATTCAACCAGCTAGGTAATCAGAGGCGAACTCAAGCGTGACATTTTGGTGTGAATTTGAGTGACATGTGTTTACCGATGAATTGACTTGTGGAGAGGTCGTCGAATTATCGACAAATCAAATCATGGAGCATATCATTATATCATGAGATATGCCGTCACTGGTTATGAAAATTGTTTGTCCACTTATTATCACAACTCCCATTTTCGCAGAATTAAAGAAAAGTAAGCACAACATATTCAAGTGTGGATTTCTTGATAACAACTCGATATATCATGTGGCGGCTTCAAGAATGTACAATTATCCTCCATTAATGATTCATGTAAATCCTGAGAAAATTAATCTTGGTGGATTTTGAACAACATGCGTTTCATTTCACAGGAATAACGTACGAAGTTTGATGCAACTGAGAAAAGATGCATTTACGGACTGACAGCAAAACATTGTTGAAGCGATAATTACTGAGAAATATCACTGACGTATCTCCATCTAGAAGAATATGTCTTTGGGATCTGAAGGCTTTTTTATGTATATATCCGTACTTATTTTCATACTCTCTCCACATCAAAACTGGAAGTCGACGTTAAATATAATTGTTTTCCTATCTTTTTATATTACTTATTGTCTGATTCAGATGATCAGAATAATACTTTCTTTATTTCCAATGTTCATTTTGCGATTGTGTAGTACATTTCAAGTGTATTATTCCTGGTTTTATCTCGTGTTGCTGAATTCGGACATAATATTTTAGGGGTTTGTATATCCTATGAATGATTCGTTTTCTACAGGTATTTTCGCGCAGTATTTTACAATCACACTCCTCCTTTAAATCGAAGGTTAAACAGAACTATTTAGAACTCTGTGTGAAAAAGTGCGTGAAAATAGACTGCATATCATTCTGATAGTTGTTTCATTGAAACCACAATGATATTGCGTTAACAAGGTGAAATAAAAAAGGGAGAATTTCTATGCAAAAATATATTTGATTGGATTTCACTTGAATACAGCGAACAAACACGTAGAGAACTTCGATACACAACAGTTCTGCCATAAAATAAAAGAGAACCAAAATGGAGTCAGTCAGATATATGTAGGAAAAAACCTGCCTAAATAACAAGATAAGAAAACAGCAACAAAACGAAAGAATACATCAGTCAATAAAGAAACATTCGGTGTAGAAGTGTAAAAAATAGTAACAAAGTGAGAAAAAGTGTCGCCATATTACCACGTTATGCGTCTCACACACGAATAATCCCTTCATTGCAAGCAAACATAATCATGATCAATTCACACGACTGTTGAGGATAGTGGAGATGACAGTGTGAGAGTTCAGTTGATTCTGCACGAACACGTGATGATCAAGGTGAGATGTCTCGTTGGTGCTCTCACCTTCAATTGATGTTTTTCGGAGTGTGGATTGTGATGATTTGCGTGTCGAGCGTGTGTGGCGTCTCTCCGTGGAACTGTCACATCTTCTGTGAGTGAAGTGTGGAGGTAACAGCCTCTCGGAAACGAAAGGCTTATCTTGTGTGGCAATTGATTATCAGGAATTCACACATACCAATCGCTCTTAGAATACTTCCTGTGTTATTGGATGACAGTTTGTATAACTCTACCAGTTGACGCACATAAACAATTTTCGACTCCTCACTCCAAAAGGATTCAACCATCTAGGTAATCAGAGGCGAACTCAACCGTGACATTTTTGTATGAATTTGAGTGACATGTGTTTACCGATTAGTTGAATTGTGGAGAGGTCTTCGAACCAATGACAAATGAAATCATGGCGTATATCATTATATCATGAGATATGCCGTCATTCGTTAAGAAACATGTTTGTTCACTTATTGTCTCAATTCCAATTTCTGCAGAGTTTACATACGGTACGAAAAATCTTTATATGTTATTTTTTCTGCTTGATAACTAAATATATTCTGGGCCGGTTTCGAGAATATACAAATATCCTCCATGAATGATTCATGTAAATCCTGAGAAAATTAATCTTGGTGGATTTTGAACAACATGCGTTTCATTTCACAGGAATAACGTACGAAGTTTGATGCAACTGAGAAAAGATGCATTTACGGACTGACAGCAAAACATTGTTGAAGCGATAATTACTGAGAAATATCACTGACGTATCTCCATCTAGAAGAATATGTCTTTGGGATCTGAAGGCTTTTTTATGTATATATCCGTACTTATTTTCATACTCTCTCCACATCAAAACTGGAAGTCGACGTTAAATATAATTGTTTTTCTATCTTTTTATATTACTTATTGTCTGATTCAGATGATCAGAATAATACTTTCTTTATTTCCAATGTTCATTTTGCGATTGTGTAGTACATTTCAAGTGTATTATTCCTGGTTTTATCTCGTGTTGCTGAATTCGGACATAATATTTTAGGGGTTTGTATATCCTATGAATGATTCGTTTTCTACGGGTATTTTCGCGCAGTATTTTACAATCACACTCCTCCTTTAAATCGAAGGTTAAACAGAACTATTTAGAACTCTGTGTGAAAAAGTGCGTGAAAATAGACTGCATATCATTCTGATAGTTGTTTCATTGAAACCACAATGATATTGCGTTAACAAGGTGAAATAAAAAAGGGAGAATTTCTATGCAAAAATATATTTGATTGGATTTCACTTGAATACAGCGAACAAACACGTAGAGAACTTCGATACACAACAGTTCTGCCATAAAATAAAAGAGAACCAAAATGGAGTCAGTCAGATATATGTAGGAAAAAACCTGCCTAAATAACAAGATAAGAAAACAGCAACAAAACGAAAGAATACATCAGTCAATAAAGAAACATTCGGTGTAGAAGTGTAAAAAATAGTAACAAAGTGAGAAAAAGTGTCGCCATATTACCACGTTATGCGTCTCACACACGCTTTAAGTCTCACACAAATTAATCCCTTCATTGCAAGCAAACATAATCATGATCAATTCACACGACTGTTGAGAATAGTGGAGATGACAGTGTGAGAGTTCAGTTGATTCTGCACGAACACGTGATGATCAAGGTGAGATGTCTCGTTGGTGCTCTCACCTTCAATTGATGTTGTTCGGAGTGTGAATTGTGATGATTTGCGTGTCGAGCGTGTGTGGCGTCTCTCCGTGGAACTGTCACATCTTCTGTGAGTGAAGTGTGGAGGTAACAGCCTCTCGGAAACGAAAGGCCTATCTTGTGTGGCAACTGATTATCGGGAATTCACACTTTTCAGTCGCTCTCAGAACATTTCCTGTGTCATTTGATGACACTTTGTATAACTCTACCAGTTGACACACATAAACAATTTTCGACTCCTCACTCCAAAACGATTCAACCAGCTAGGTAATCAGAGGCGAACTCAAGCGTGATATTTTGGTGTGAATTTGAGTGACATGTGTTTACCGATTAGTTGAATTGTGCAGAGGTCGTCGAATTATTCACTAAACAAATCATTTCAAAAAGCATTCTTTCATAAAATGTGATGTGTATGTCAATTAAGCTCGTTTCCTTTTTGATTCTAATAATTTCTCGCTTTTAGGATATCGATGGGGTATGATTGTTTCCCTTTTATGACTGAAATTCTGATTAAATTTATAAAGTTAAACATTTTTTTTATAAAGTTCAATCTATTCTTCATGTATTATTTCCATAAACATGGAGAAATTCAAACTTGATATATTTTGAACAAAGTGTGTTTCATTTCACAGGAATAACCTACTGAGTTTGATGCAACCGAGAGAAGATGCATTTACGGACTGACAGCAAAACATTGTTGAACTGATAATTACTGAGAAATATCACTGACGTATCTCCATCTAGACAAACATGCCTTAATGAGCTCATGAAATCTCTCTCAATGCATATCCTGATTTTATTATTATGCTGTCTTCACATCAATGTGCAGTAGCACTTAAAACATACTAGATTTCAATTGTTAACTTTGTGATCTACAATGATTAGCGATTGTGATACCCTACCAATAAGTCACTTGACACACGTTCTTTTATTTTTATAAATTGAAGCTTATGGTAAGTGAAATATATATAACGAACTCATTAGACATTTTCAGAAATCCTGTGATCACAAGAATGAATCAACTTGTAATCAGTATCATAGTGTAATTGATATTGAAGTGAAGTGAGAATACGTTTTGTCGCGATGCGACGCTATACGTATCACACACAAATAATCCCTACATTGCAAGCGAACCTTGTTTATTATTTCCTGCAAATTCCCCAGTGAATCATAGTGCTTCAAGCTAGTGACTTGAATTTTCTGTAGCAGAGCTTATTTTATAGGATGTTGTGGCTATCCTCATGCACAACATTAAATCTTCACCAACGTTATTTATGGTGAAAAAGAGCGTCGCTCGGGGGATTGAACTCGGATCAGATGCGTGGTTGGCAAGTGTTCTACCGCTGCAACCACAACTCAGTACTGTACAATCCGATTATTTGGCAATTAATTTCATACAGAAAAAACCTGGCAGATTGGTTGAAAATGCAAATATTCTGCATGCAAAAGAAAACGTGTCACATATCGTCATTTGTGTACATAAGAGTCCCAATTCATGCCGAAACAGCTGTCCAGTACTCCCAGGTTTTCCAATGGTTCTCTAACTAATGTCAGCTCATGATGAAATCCTGTAACCAATTATTTGTCATTATTTTCATATCAGTGATAAAAGGTGATTTGCGTTCGTTTGAACTATAGAGTCTATCTTATCTTCTAATTCCTTTACACTGCGATTGAGACATACTAATTTAAGCTAAAACCATGGAGTTTCGGTAGCATTGGCGTTATTTTCACAAGGTGATTTGGCTCGTACAACCTTTCCTCTTATTCAGCCTAACTACAGTCTTGATGTGGATTAACGACTGCATCGGCCAAGGATAGAAAATCGGATCAGCTGCGTGGTTGGCAAGTGTTCTACCGCTGCAACCCCAACGCAGTACTGTACAATCTGATAATTTGGCAATTATTTTCATACTGAGAAAACCTGGCAGATTGGTTGAAAATGCAAATATTCTGCATGCAAAAGAAAACGTGTCACATATCGCCATTTGTGTACATAAGAGTCCCAATTCATGCCGAAATGGCTGTCCTGTACTGTCAGCCTTTCCAATGGTTATCTACTCGTATCAACTTGTGACTAGTCAGGTCTCTGCAGACCAGCGCCTGTCAATATATATACATATGTTTTTTCTTATGGTCACCACGTACTAATAAGATTCCACCGATTCGATCTTTAACTAAATTTACAACCAAATGTCTGGTGAATATGTCACTAAGTTAATCAGTCAAAATGGATCTCTTCCGGTGAAAACAACCATTCTCTGGTCCCTACTTCAACTGCCTGAAAATCTCGAATTTCTGTACATAAATATCACGAGATCAATAATACCACACATTCGCGTGGACTCATGAACATTGCATTTCGTGAAAATGTTTCACACCAAAGTTCACTCATCGGAGCGGAGCAGGAATTTTTAATAATGCTAAACAATTCATATGTATTTCAAATATTCTTTCTGTGATCAGTCTGTATTTTCAGTCATAATCATGACTTTCAAATGGAATTCTGATTTAGTTGACTGCATGTATAGTAAATTCGTTCTTGAGTTTCGATCACAGAGTGAATAGTCATTATTAGATTTATCACTTCAAATATTCTGCCTGCGGTCACTTCAGTGGAAGCGTGAGACTCCGTTGACATTCATCTGTAGGTTTTAATTTTTTCGAATTGAAATTATCAAACTTCTGCTGATGTCGACAGAGAGGTCTATTCATTTTCATAGAATTAGTATTTCATTAATGGATAGTTAAAGATTGTGTCACCCATCAAGCGTAAAATTTGGCTAGAGCTGTTCAATACTGAGTTGTGTAGTTGATCAAACAATCAATGGCACAAAATCACCTTGCGCAAAATCAAGTAAACCAAATGGAGTTAAGTTCAGATTCGAACAGTTTCATTTAATCTCCTGTGTTATATGTCATCGCAAATATTCGCTCAGAGTTTCACCATATATTCACTATCGCGATCAAATATAAAAGCCCTTGGGCAAAACATTTAATCACTAAGTTTGTTTGCTCCTACAATAAATAGTTTGCCGACAGACGTAAAACCCACATGATAAACATAGAAAAAACCCGTAGTGAAGCTCATTCAGATTCGTTATCCAGTAGGTTAAACGTGCAAAAAGCTCATTGAGGTGTCTGGATATCTGTTGTATTATTTACAACACTATGACGTTGTAAGCTGTAACTTTTAGTAATGCATAATTAAAGTTAATTCGCCAATTCCCATTAAGTAAACGCATGCATTGTCCAATGGTTTCACAACTGCATATGCTGATTTAAGAATCTCATTACATCTATAAAAAAATATCACCCAAGAAGGTGCAGTCGATTTAAAATGACGAAAAAGATAAATGGTAAGAAATTCAAAGCCAATAGTTTATGATAATAGATAGAGAATGAAGAAAAAATAGAAGGGATTTACTTACCATCAGCTAAGTACGCGGAAATATATATATACACAAAAAATAAAGACCATCTAACTCGACGAAACAAAGGATTAATACGTTCGTATAATTATATAAGACAAAAAGATAAATAGAAAAAGTCTGATATTTTATTAGATATTACAAATTAAACCGAAGACAATATAGTCAAAATGTGAGGATATATATTGAGTGATATTTCATGAACTCATAAAGGCTAGTTCGTGTAGATAGAGATCATTCAGTGGCCGTTCAATGTGATTGTCAGTTCAATCAAGTTTTGCCGTCAGAATGAAAATGCATTGACACAAATAATTATTAAAATTTAGTGAAATGCCTAGAGAAATAAAAAGCTTCGGCCGCGCTTCTCCACTGCGTTCGGCTCTCTGCCAACGTCTTCACCCGGCTCCAAGTCTTACCGCATGCTTTCATCTCCTCTTCACATGACCTCCTCCAAGTCACCCTTGGACTACCAACTCGCAGATTCCCTTTCGAGTTCCACTCAAGGGCTTGTCTAGTGATGTCACTTGATCGTTTCCTCAGAGTATGGCCAATCCATCTCCATTTCTTCCTGCCTATTTGTTGCACAATCGGTTTCTGGTTGGTTTGCTCCCGGAGATCCCTGTTGCTCATCTTTTTTGGCCATCTGATCTTGAGTATTGAGCGAAGACAACTGTTAATGAAGGTCTGTAGTTTGTTTGATGTGCTCTTTATGACGCGCAGGCCAAGTCTCTGATCCATATAGTAGCACTGACTTCACATTGGAGTTGAAAATCCGGATCTTATTTTTCCTGTTGAGTGCTGTTGACCTCCACACAGATTTGAGAGTATTGAAAGCTTGTCTTGCTTTCCAGATCCTTGCTTTGATATCCTCGTCAGTTCCACCTGTAGTTGAAACGACGCTTCCCAGGTAGGTAAAGGAGGTTGTTTCTTTCAGGTTCCTCCCATTTATGCTGATTGTTGTCTGTTGTTGTTGTTGTTGGTGTTGTTGGCCAGGAATCTTCATCACCTCTGTTTTATCTATGTTTACCTGAAGTCCTTCACATCTTTGATGCTTTTTCTATCGCCAACTTGTTGCTTTTCACTTGCATATCTACCAGTTTGTGAGAAATCAGACATATATCATCGATGAAGTCCAGATCCTCGAAGATTTTTGTGAGTCCATTTTATGCCTGTTTCCTCATTGCTCGCTGTCTGTCGCATTATCCAATCCATCGCAATCAGGAAAATCATTGGCGATAATAGGCAGCCTTGTCTTACTCCCGTCTTCACTTCGAAGGATTCCGTAAGTTTCCCGTTGTGGATTACTTGGCATGCAGCATTGTCGTACAACTGATGGATGAGATGTATAATTGTCGGTTGCACCCGTAGTAGCGAAGTAGTTGCCAAATCACCTCTCGATCGACTCTGTCGAAAGCCTTTTCAAATTCGATGAAGTTGAGATAGAGAGGTGACTGCCATTCCAAGCTTTGTTCAATGATGATCCGTAATGTGGCGATTTGATCATTACATGACTTGTTTCTCCTGAATCCAGCCTGTTCCGGTCGAAGTTCTTCATCCAGGGCTTGTTTGATTCGCTCCAGGATGATGCGGCTTAGTATTTTGCTTAGGAAGGACAGGAGCATAATTCCGCGCCAGTTCTTGCATTGACTTAAGTATCCTTTCTTCCAATCCTCGAGTACCTTGCCTTCTTTCCACACCTTCTCCAGTAGTGGCGTCATCAAGTCCACTGTTGTCTCTGGATCCATTTTCAATGCTTCTGCTGGGATTCCATCTGGTCCTGCTGCTTTTCCAGCTTTTAGCATCTTGATTGCCTTCAGGACTTCTGTTCTCGTCAGATGGTTGATGTTCACTGGTAATTCTGCTCCCGTTGTTGGTATTGTTGATCGCGTTGTAGGTGGCGGTCGATTTAGAAGTATTTTGAAGTGTTCAGCCCAGTGTTTCCTTTGCTCCACTTCTTTGGTGATGGACTTTCCATTGACATGTTTCACTGGCTTAATTTGTGTCGAACTTTTGCCCGATAGGTACCTAGTTGTTTGTTAGAGTGTTGCGAGGTCTCCTTCGCCTGCAGCTTGCTCTGCTTCACTTGCCATGGCTTCATAATATTTTCTTTCGTCTTCACTTATACTCTTCTTTACTCTTTTGTTCAGTGTCTTGTAGCTTGCATTCAACTCCTGTTTTTGTTGCTCGTCGGTGCACTGGATAATCTTTTGTTTCGCCATTCTTCTCTCTTCTATTAGTCTCCAAGTGTCCGTATGAGCCACTTTTGTCCTGTCTCTTCTTTCTGCCCAGAATTTCCATGCAGGTTTGACTCCCCACCGCTTTCAGGTTGTCCCAGTACTTCTCAACGTTGATGTCTTCGCTAGTGTTGATCTGTGTCTCGGCTTTTTCCCTCATGCTTGCAGCGAAGATGTTTTTTGTATCCTGGTCCTTCAGTCATTGAGTATTGAACTTGGCTTGTGGTCTATCTGCAGCTCCTGCTTCTCTGAAAGCTTTTAATTTGATTTGGATTGTCCCTTGTACGAGGTAGTGGTCTGAGCCAACGTCTGCTCCTCTTCCTACTTTCGTGTCCAGTAGGCTGCGCCTCCACTTCCTTCAGCAGCATTGAGATGAAGTCAATTTGGTTTTTGGTTCGCCCATCTGGTGACACCCATGTAGCCTTGTGGATATCCTTGTGTTTATATACGCTGCCACCAATCACTAGTTCATTGAAGGCACAGAAGTCGGAGAAGAGTTCTCCATTTTCATTCATTTCTCCGTGAGCTTCTCTACCCATGATGAGTTACCTTTCTGTGTTGTCTGGTCCCAGTTTAGCGCTCATGTCTCTCATTAGTATTTCGATGTCACCAGCTGGAGTGTTGTCCATTGTTGCCTGTAGTTGTCCGTAGAACTCTTCTTTCTTTTCGAAGTCTGCGTTGTTTGTGGGTGCATAGCATTGTATAACTGACACCTTCCTTCCTTTGGAGGTGAATCTGGGCGAGATCTCCTCCCATTGCATCAGGGCCTTCGTTGCCGTTGATGACATCATGATAGCCACGCCCTCGGTGTACATGTGGTTGTCTTCTGTGTGACCGAAGTAGATCACTGACTCTCCCGGTGACAATTTGGTGAGTCCATCCACGTTCCATTTGATTTCACATATTCCCAGTACTTGAATTCCGTATCTTTTCATCTCGTTTGTGATCTGGGCAGCTTTGCCAATCCCGTACATGGTGCGGACGTTCCATGTCCCCACGCAGACTTTTTCTTTTGGCGCAAGGAGATTCATCGTGCTGAAGTTTCTGTAGCAACTTTGTTTACAGTGTGGAGTTGCTAGCCTCACGCCTGAGAAGGGGGTTGTTACATTAAAATATAGTTTACAGAGAAGCGACCTTGTGGGTAGCTCCCCTTAAAACCTGGAAAACAAGGAATAAAGCAATCAGAACAACACCAGCAAAAAGGAAATAATTCACAACAGGAAGGGCAACAAGTGACAACAACAATAAAAATACCTTAGCAGTAGTATCACAGTCAGATACAGTTAACAAAAATGATACCAAAATCATAGACTCACAGACTTCAGCCAAAGTGGACATGTAAATCCATCAATATATACAATTATATATATTAGTTAGTGTTAGACAGTCACAGAATGTCAAGCAGATAGTTATAGTTATTATCGGTCGACAAGATTAGATCCCCAGATACAGTGTTCGAAAGGCAAATAATTACAATATATTCCACAGCTTCTTGGCAATAAATGCCACAGAAACAAGAGTTTTATGTAGCTATGTGAATGTAGCGCATTATTCGTAACGCCCCGCAAGGTTACCTTCTACTGTGTTATCAATCGATTTTTAATTTCCGTTTGCTTTATTTGTGTGATATATCATCATATATTGAAAAAAATTATGTTTTTTTATTATTTCTCCGATTTTTTTATTCATCTTTTTCTGAATTATGGGGATATCTTAGCGCCTCATTTTTACTAAGTCCAATTAGCCTAATACTTTCATTATTTTATTTTTATAGATGCACTACACAGTACGGATTCATATTTATTTCTTATACCTATATACCTTTTTTCTATTGTTTTCTGTGTTTATGTTCAGTATATGCTGTTCGATTCTCAAGTTCTTATATTTCGGAAAAACTTGTTTGCAGATGTTTTAGTGTTCAAATCATTTCATTTTTTGTTGGAATCGTTTTGAGAATTATTGCACAACATTTCATTACAATGTCAACTTTTCATGCTTGTTTACATATGAGGAGATTCCGGTTAAAAGGCGATATCGTATGACAGTAAACCTCTGTGGCTTTGTCCAGCTGTCCACTATTTCTTACTTATGTCAATTCATGAGACAGCTAGAAGTTTGGCCACTATCACTGGCGAGTATTGGGTGATACAATCAAACTTCTGTACCCCAGGGGTCATCAATTATCATGACAAACTAATCGTCCTATAAACGATGACAGCATAAGATGATATTCTGTGAAAAATCAAATCCTTGCAAAGAACATATGGATATTATTCTGGTGCCCACTAGGGCCTTGCTGTATAAACGTACGCAATTACGCGTTTTCAAGTGGGAAGTGTTGAGAGCGAAGTAGAGGAGGTCCAATGCGAGTTAAAAATACACGTCGAAGATGTCGGCTAGTCCTTGTGCAATATCGTCAACTGACGTAAAAAAAATTTATGTGCAATTCATCCAAGCAAAAGTGCATCAAACGCATTTGAACAACGACATGAAAAATGAAAATCTTGCGTTTCAAAATAAGAGGACACGCAGAAATGAAGCCACTAAAAGTAAAACAAAATGAAGAGAAGAGAAAAAAGTTGATAGAACTGGATATATTAGGTAACAAAAAGAAAAAATAAGGAAAAAACAAAATATCAAGTACAATAAATATCAAAATATCAAAAGAAAATAAGTATCCAACAAAGAGAAAAATTCCTCGAAACGAAAATTACCAAGAATTATCAGAGGACTACCTTCATTTACACTAACTCGCATTCATGAGCCGACGAAGTATACACGAATATGTATCTTCAGCTTATTATTATCCATTTTTCAAAACAATCTGATCTACCACATTATTCTTAGTTGGTTGCAACTTATTTAATTTGTAATATAAAATTCTAAGGAGTGAAATAAACTCGATCAAACATAATTTCGAACAATACGGGTAAAACAACGACATTTGAATTTGTTTACGTGCAACACGATGCAGCCGTAGGTAAGTTAAATCAATAAAATATTCATGGAAAATAATAAGCAATTAAAAACAAAAGAACCAATTAACCTACCGACATTATCAGAAAACAGAATATAGGGAAATGGGGAGAAACAACGCCTTCACGCCGGGCAATGCTATTAAACCCAGAAACAATTACTTCATTGGAAGCAAACATAAACATGATCAATTCACACGACTGTTGAGGATAGTGGAGATGACAGTTGTGAGAGTTCAGTTGATTCTGCACGAACAGGTGATGATCAAGGTGACATGTCTCGTTGGTGCTCTCACCTTCAATTGATGTTTTTCGGAGTGTGAATTGTGATGATTTGCTTGTCGAGTGTGTGACGTCTCTCCGTGGAACTGTCACATCTTCTGTGAGTGAAGTGTGGAGGTGACAGCCTCTCGGAAACGAAAGGCCTATCTTGTGTGGCAACTGATTATCGGGAATTCACACATACCAATCGCTCTTAGAATACTTCCTGTGTTATTTGATGACAGTTTGTATAACTCTACCAGTTGACACACACAAACAAATTTTGACTCCTCACTCCAAAACGATTCAACCAGCTAGGTAATCAGAGGCGAACTCAACTCTGATATTTTGATGTGAATTTGAGTGAGATGTGTTTACCAATGAATTGAATTATAGAGTGGCCGTTGGACCATTGGCATATCAAATCATTGCGTGTATGATTTTGTCATGAGATATGCCGTCACTGGTTATGAAACTTGTTTGTTCACTTATTATCTTAATTTGCATTAACACAGGATTCGGAAAGGGTATGGTTAACTGTAAAATAGGAGAATTCTCTGTTCATTTGTAAATATAATTTTGATCGCTTTGAAGCTGTACACTTATTCTCCATGAATAATTCCCACAAACTTTGAGAATATCAATCATGATGTATTTTGAACAACATTTGTTTCATTTCACAGGAATGACGTACTAAGATTGATGCAACCGAGGGAAGATGCATTTATGGACTGACAGCAAAACATTGTTGAACAGATAATTACTGAGAAATATCACTGACGTATCTCCATCTAGACAAACATGCCTTAATGAGCTCATGAAATCTCTCTCAATGCATATCCCGATTTTATTATTATGCTGTCTTCACATCAATGTGTAGTAGCACATAAAACATACTAGATTTCAATTGTTGACTTTGTGATCTTTAATAATTAGCGATTCTGATACCCTGCCAATAACTACTTTCACATAATGAGTTTAATGTAACCAAATGCACGTTCTTTTATATTTACAAATTGAAGAGGATGGTAAGTGAAATATATAACGAACTCATTAGCTAATTTCAGAAATCCTGTGATCACAAGAATGAATCAACTTGTGTCCAGTAACATAATGTAAATGACATTGAAGTGAAGTGAGAATACGCTATACGTCTCACACACAAATAATCCCTTCATTGCAAGCAAACATAATCATGATCAATTCACACGACTGTTGAGGATAGTGGAGATGACAGTTGTGAGAGTTCAGTTGATTCTGCACGAACACGTGATGATCAAGGTGAGATGTCTCGTTGGTGCTCTCACCTTCAATTGATGTTTTTCGGAGTGTGGATTGTGATGATTTGCGTGTCGAGCGTGTATGGTGTCTCTCCGTGGAACTGTCACATCTTCTGTGAGTGAAGTGTGGAGGTAACAGCCTCTCGGAAACGAAAGGCCTATCTTGTGTGGCAATTGATTATCAGGAATTCACACTTTCCAGTCGCTCTCAGAATATTTCCTGTGTCATTTGATGACACTTTGTATAACTCTACCAGTTGACACACATAAACAATTTTCGACTCCTCATTGCAAAACGACTCAACCAGCTAATTAATCAGAGGCGAATCGAACTGTTTTATTGTTCGGTGAATATTAGTGAGATATCCTTAATAAATAAATTATTTGTAGAGATCTTTTACAAGCATATCTTTATTATTTCTCAATGCATATTTTGTCTTTACCTAGGTGATTCATCTGTTCTATTTGAATGCTAATAAATATTATTTCAATTCTTTTTATGGTAGGCTGGTCAGGGCGTAAGTTTTCATGGTTATGCTTATATTCAAATCGGTAGGAGTTTATGAGATTTAAATAATATCTCGAATAATTTATTTTTCTTGTTTTCCAATATTTCTCAAAATTCTGTATATAGAATTTTGATGACATTTGCAAACGAATAGTTTAGTCTGCTAAAAGAGTCTCTCGATTCATGTTATATTAGAGAATACGTATTTTCCGACTGACTGCGAACCAATGTGAAACTAATATTTACTTCGAATTTTCACTAAAGGATCTTCATCTAAACTATATCGCTCTTACGAACCGATGAAGTCTCTCTGAAAATGTGTCTTCATCTTATGATTATCCTGTCTTCACATCATCCTGGATTACCACATAATTCTTAGTAGGTTGCAGATGACTTATTTTGTGACACAAGATTGTGTGCATATGTGATACCCAAAAAATGACCAAATTAGTATATATGGATTAATGGAGAGAATCGTAGATTGTTTTGAATTTGTGGTATAAACCAAATGGATAGCTATACCTGAAAGCAACAGATATTCATCTGTGAAAGTACAAATGAAATAACACGTTAGATGTATATCAAAATAGATACCGCGTAAATAAATCTGTGGCGAATAGAGTATAAGTTTAACAGAGAGATCCAACGATAAGTCCCACAAACAAATAATTGCTTTATTGCAAGCAAACATAACCATGATCAATTCACACGACTGTTGAGGATAGTGGAAATGACAGTTGTGAGAGTTCAGTTGATTCTGCACGATCAGGTGATGATCAAGGTGACATGTCTCGTTGGTGCTCTCACCTTCAATTGATGTTGTTCGGAGTGTGAATTGTGATGATTTGCGTGTCGAGCGTGTGTGACGTCTCTCCGTGGAACTGTCACATCTTCTGTGAGTGAAGTGTGGAGGTGACAGCCTCTCGGAAACGAAAGGCCTATCTTGTGTGACAATTGATTATCAGGAATTCACACTTTCCAGTCGCTCTCAGAATATTTCCTGTGTCATTTGATGACACTTTGTATAACTCTACCAGTTGACACACATAAACAATTTTCGAATCCTCACTCCAAAACGATTCAACCAGCGAGATAATTGGATTCGAACTCAGCCGTGATATTTTTTATATAGAAAATTTCCCATTTAGACATTTCGATAATAGAACCATGGAGCGGAGGAAAGTTTACTTTTCAATTGGATTCTCTTCTCTGGCTCTACTCTAATATATATTGCATTTTTACAATACACAACAATTTACCAAACAAATGGTGATATGTTTGTTAACGATAATAAAACAGTGTCAAAATGTCAATGGGTTCATAATTAACGACGAAAATCCATACAAATTTCAAAGGTCGAAATGGATAGAATAAATTAATTTTACAAGATAACACGTAATTACAGATGAAGTGGTCAAAATAAAAAATAAAATAATTCGGACAATTTTGTATTGTTTGTTTTGTAAGGATTAGTTATGTTTTACGAGTTGATCACGGACTGATATGAGTTAGAGAACCATTGAAAACCAGGGAGTATTGGACAGCTGCTGTTTCCTCCTAGTTTGGGAATCATCGGCAGTACGCACCCACTGGGATTCGAATGGTATACGGGCTTGCCTTGTAACCGGAAGGTCCTGGGTTCGAATCCCAGCGGGTGCGTACTGCCGATGATTCCCAAACTAGGATGAAACAGCAGCTGTCCAGTACTCCCTGGTTTTCAATGGTTCTCTAACTCATATCAGTCCGTGATCAACTCGTAAAATTTGGACAATTATAATTTTCATAGTGAATAAAGGTTTAGGGGCAGGGGGCGACGTAGTCCTGTTTATAAAAATCTTGTTACGATGGCCACGGTAAGGAAAGTGGCTGTACAAATTTCTTGAGTAAACATAGGCTTCCTTTCTTCTGGTGGATTCCGATTGCTTCAGCTGTCTGTAGAAGACGAACTCTTAGAGCGAAGTTAAGATTAGTCGGAACGCGATAAATAATTTTAAATGCAGTATTCACAACAACCTTGTGCTCAGTATCAACAAGGTGTGCTAAAATAGAACTACGAATAGATTTTATTTGTCCTTTGCTTAACCACGCTGGATGATGTTCAGAAATACGAAGATGAATCTGCCTAATTGTACGCCCAATGTAGCTGGTTCCTTAGCTGCATTCAAACTGGTAGACACACGTAGAAGAAGCAAAATTAGGTAGTTTGTCCTTATTTCTCGAACATAGAATAGGGGTGGTTTTGAAAAGACAACGTACTTCTGCTGCATAATAAGCTCTTAACTGCATTCTTTAAGCGCTGTGTTATGATTTCGCTGATGTTGTCACCGAGGAACTGCAATTTTATGAATATTGGTTTTTTCGTAACTGTAGCAATACTGACTGTCCTTGGTGCTGAATTCATATCCTTCTCAGTAAATTTATCTGGATAACTATTTTTTCCAAGTAATTCTTTAATAATCTTAAGCTCTTCATTGAGGCGGTCGTCTGAACAGTTTAACTTAGCTCTATGAACCAGACACTTTACCAGGTTACCTTTATATTTCAAAAGTACAAAACTCAAAAAATGAGTGTACTGACCTGTTGTTGTAGGTTTCCTATACACACTCCTTCTTAGTGTGCCATTATCTTTCCTTGCCATGAAGACGTCCAGGAATGAGATACTGTCATTACTTTCTTTCTCTTTGGTAAAGTTTATTGTTGAATGTGCATCATTAAACTTGTCAAAGATATACATTGCATCATTCTTGTCTTCCATAACCACCAATGTATCATCCATATATTGACAGTAGAAATCCATGTCATTAATTACTCCTTTCAACTGTCCATTCTCTAATTTAGCGAGGTAAAAATCAGCTAGGATTGGACCTCATGGGGAACCCATAGCTACACCATCAATTTGCCTGTAATATTCCTTATCGAATAAGAAATGACAATTTATTGTACATCTTAAAATAAGTTCCTTCAAGGTGGATATAGAAATCCCGATGTCTATGTTTCGTGTAGTAATCCCCTCACATAAAATTCCACTGTCTCCATTAACGGTACATTGGTGAACAAAGAGGATATATGAAAAGATATCATAAACTTGCCCTTCACATTAAGATCTTTTATTTATTTATCGCGTTCCGACTAATCTTAACTTCGCTCTAAGAGTTCGTCTTCTACAGACAGCTGAAGCAATCGGAATCCACCAGAAGAAAGGAAGCCTATGTTTACTCAAGAAATTTGTACAGCCACTTTCCTTACCGTGGCCATCGTAACAAGATTTTTATAAACAGGACTACGTCGCCCCCTGCCCCTAAACCTTTATTCACTATGAAAATTATAATTGTCCAAATTTTACGAGTTGATCACGGACTGATATGAGTTAGAGAACCATTGAAAACCAGGGAGTACTGGACAGCTGCTGTTTCATCCTAGTTTGGGAATCATCGGCAGTACGCACCCGCTGGGATTCGAACCCAGGACCTTCCGGTTACAAGGCAAGCCCGTATACCATTCGAATCCCAGTGGGTGCGTACTGCCGATGATTCCCAAACTAGGAGGAAACAGCAGCTGTCCAATACTCCCTGGTTTTCAATGGTTCTCTAACTCATATCAGTCCGTGATCAACTCGTAAAACATAACTAATCCTTACAAAACAAACAATACAAAATTGTCCGAATTATTTTATTTTTTATTTTGACCACTTCATCTGTAATTACGTGTTATCTTGTAAAATTAATTTATTCTATCCATTTCGACCTTTGAAATTTGTATGGATTTTCGTCGTTAATTATGAACCCATTGACATTTTGACACTGTTTTATTATCGTTAACAAACATATCACCATTTGTTTGGTAAATTGTTGTGTATTGTAAAAATGCAATATATATTAGAGTAGAGCCAGAGAAGTGGATCTAATTGAAAAGTCGATATTTCTTCGCTCAATCTCTCTGTTAGCCGTGATATTTTGGTGTGAATTTGAGTGAGATGTGTTTAACAATGAATTTAATTGTAGAGAGGTCGTCGAACCATTGACAAATCAAATCATGGCGTATATCATTATATCATGAGATATGCCGTCACTGATTATGAAACTTGATTGTTCTCTTATTCTTCTATTTTTCTTGCCTTTAGAAATATCATTTGGTATGTTCAGGTGCTGATTCATCGGGAAATTTCAGTTTATTTAGGTAGCTTTTTTTTTAACTATTTAACTTCTGTCCCATTTTTGATGAGTTATAAATCGTCCGAAATTTCATGATAGTGGCTTCTGAATAATCAAAATTTATTTTTAAATGTACAGCGTGTCATGTAATAAGCTATGTTAGAGTAAATGCGCTTTGTATTTGATAGGAAAGTTTCGTTGAATGGATAAGAACTACGAAATATCACTGATGTATCTTCATGTAGAGGAACATATCTTTATGATCTCATTGAATCTCTCACATTCCGAATCCCCTACTTATTATTATGCTGTCTTGACATCACTCAGGATTAGCCCATAAGATAAAGTAGATTTCAACTGTTACCTTTGTGATCTACAATGATTAGCGATTGTGATACCCTGCCAATAACTAACTTCCTACACTTCGTTTAATATAACGAAAATCATATTCATTTGATTACATCACGCTATAGTTCAAAGTAAGTGAATGTTTACCAAAAGTCATTAACATTTCCTCGAAATCCTGTGATGACATGAATGAATCAACTTGTATCCAGTATCATAGTGTAAATGATATTGAAGTGAAGTGAGAATACGTTTTGTCGCGATGCGACGCTATACGTCTCACACACAAATAATCCCTTCATTGCAAGCAAACATAATCATGATCAATTCACACGACTGTTGAGGATAGTGGAGATGACAGTTGTGAGAGTTCAGTTGATTCTGCACGAACACGTGATGATCAAGGTGACATGTCTCGTTGGTGCTCTCACCTTCAATTGATGTTGTTCGGAGTGTGGATTGTGATGATTTGCGTGTCGAGCGTGTGTGGCGTCTCTCCGTGGAACTGTCACATCTTCTGTGAGTGAAGTGTGGAGGTAACAGCCTCTCGGAAACGAAAGGCCTATCTTGTGTGGCAATTGATTATCAGGAATTCACACTTTCCAGTCGCTCTTAGAATATTTCCTGTGTCATTTGATGACACTTTGTATAACTCTATCAGTTGACATATATACAAACATTTTTCGACTCCTTACTCTTGAACGTTTTATTTGGCTAGTTTATTAGCGGCAATGTTTATCGCGATGTTTTTTGTGTTTGTATGTCATGTGTGTAAATATTTCTCATATTTCATGAAAGAGTGTTTCTATGTTTTCCTTTTTGTTGTCTATTATTTTTCTTGGTTATATATTTTGTTTCTGCTGCTGTCATGATTTTGTGAGATTTAAATTTTTGTAACAGAAAATCGTTGGCGTATGTATTCTTACTCTTTTTTGGAAATGTTTATTATAATTTTTCTATTCGTTTTATGTACATTTTGTATCATTTCTTCTCTCGCTTTCATTTAATGCTGTGAATATGTAAACTGGGCTTATGTTGACTTTATAGGAACATATATTTTTCACATTATCTGAGTGAAAATTTTCATATATCATTGTACATTGAGGCGCATTTCGAATGATGCGCTACATTCACATAGCTACATAAAACTCTTGTTTCTGTGGCATTTATTGCCAAGAAGCTGTGGAATATATTGTAATTATTTGCCTTTCGAACACTGTATCTGGGGATATAATCTTGTCGACCGATAATAACTATAACTATCTGCTTGACATTCTGTGACTGTCTAACACTAACTAATATATATAATTGTATATATTGATGGATTTACATGTCCACTTTGGCTGAAGTCTGTGAGTCTATGATTTTGGTATCATTTTTGTTAACTGTATCTGACTGTGATACTACTGCTAAGGTATTTTTATTGTTGTTGTCACTTGTTGCCCTTCCTGTTGTGAATTATTTTCCTTTTGCTGGTGTTGTTCTGACTGCTTTATTCCTTGTTTTCCAGGTTTTAAGGGGAGCTACCCACAAGGTCGCTTCTCTGTAAACTATATTTTAATGTAACAACCCCCTTCTCAGGCGTGAGGCTAGCAACTCCACACTGTAAACAAAGTTGCTACAGAAACTTCAGCACGATGAATCTCCTTGCGCCAAAAGAAAAAGTCTGCGTGGGGACATGGAACGTCCGCACCATGTACGGGATTGGCAAAGCTGCCCAGATCACAAACGAGATGAAAAGATACGGAATTCAAGTACTGGGAATATGTGAAATCAAATGGAACGTGGATGGACTCACCAAATTGTCACCGGGAGAGTCAGTGATCTACTTCGGTCACACAGAAGACAACCACATGTACACCGAGGGCGTGGCTATCATGATGTCATCAACGTCAACGAAGGCCCTGATGCAATGGGAGGAGATCTCGCCCAGATTCACCTCCAAAGGAAGGAAGGTGTCAGTTATACAATGCTATGCACCCACAAACAACGCAGACTTCGAAAAGAAAGAAGAGTTCTACGGACAACTACAGGCAACAATGGACAACACTCCAGCTGGTGACATCGAAATACTAATGAGAGACATGAGCGCTAAACTGGGACCAGACAACACAGGAAGGTAACTCATCATGGGTAGAGAAGCTCACGGAGAAATGAATGAAAATGGAGAACTCTTCTCCGACTTCTGTGCCTTCAATGAACTAGTGATTGGTGGCAGCGTATATAAACACAAGGATATCCACAAGGCTACATGGGTGTCACCAGATGGGCGAACCAAAAACCAAATTGACTTCATCTCAATGCTGCTGAAGGAAGTGGAGGCGCAGCCTACTGGACACGAAAGTAAGAAGAGGAGCAGACGTTGGCTCAGACCACTACCTCGTACAAGGGACAATCCAAATCAAATTAAAAGCTTTCAGAGAAGCAGGAGCTGCAGATAGACCACAAGCCAAGTTCAATACTCAATGACTGAAGGACCAGGATACAAAAAACATCTTCGCTGCAAGCATGAGGGAAAAAGCCGAGACACAGATCAACACTAGCGAAGACATCAACGTTGAGAAGTACTGGGACAACCTGAAAGCGGTGGGGAGTCAAACCTGCATGGAAATTCTGGGCAGAAAGAAGAGACGGGACAAAAAGTGGCTCATACGGACACTTGGAGACTAATAGAAGAGAGAAGAATGGCGAAACAAAAGATTATCCAGTGCACCGACGAGCAACAAAAACAGGAGTTGAATGCAAGCTACAAGACACTGAACAAAAGAGTAAAGAAGAGTATAAGTGAAGACGAAAGAAAATATTATGAAGCCATGGCAAGTGAAGCAGAGCAAGCTGCAGGCGAAGGAGACCTCGCAACACTCTAACAAACAACTAGGTACCTATCGGGCAAAAGTTCGACACAAATTAAGCCAGTGAAACATGTCAATGGAAAGTCCATCACCAAAGAAGTGGAGCAAAGGAAATACTGGGCTGAACACTTCAAAATACTTCTAAATCGACCGCCACCTACAACGCGATCAACAATACCAACAACGGGAGCAGAATTACCAGTGAACATCAACCACCTGACGAGAACAGAAGTCCTGAAGGCAATCAAGATGCTAGAATCTGTAAAAGCAGCAGGACCAGATGGAATCCCAGCAGAAGCATTGAAAATGGATCCAGAGACAACAGTGGACTTGATGACGCCACTACTGGAGAAGGTGTGGAAAGAAGGCAAGGTACTCGAGGATTGGAAGAAAGGATACTTATTCAAACTACCAAAGAAAGGAGACTTAAGTCAATGCAAGAACTGGCGCGGCATTATGGTCCTGTCCTTCCTAAGCAAAATACTAAGCCGCATCATCCTGGAGCGAATCAAACAAGCCCTGGATGAAGAAATTCGACCGGAACAGGCTGGATTCAGGAGAAACAAGTCATGCAATGATCAAATCGCCACACTACGGAAGATCATTGAACAAAGCTTGGAATGGCAGTCACCTCTCTATCTCAACTTCATCGAATTTGAAAAGGCTTTCGACAGAGTCGATCGAGAGGTGATTTGGCAACTACTTCGCTACTACGGGTGCAACCGACAATTATACATCTCATCCAACAGTTGTATGACAATGCTGCATGCCAAGTAATCCACAACGGGAAACTTACGGAATCCTTCGAAGTGAAGACGGGAGTAAGACAAGGCTGTCTACTATCGCCAATGATTTTCCTGATTGCGGTAGATTGGACAGCGGGCAATGAGGAAACAGGCATAAAATGGACTCACAAAAACCTTCGAGGATCTGGACTTCATCGATGATATATGTCTGATTTCCCACAAACTGGTAGATATGCAAGTGAAAAGCAACAAGTTGGCGATAGAAAATGCATCAAAGATGTGAAGGACTTCAGGTAAACATAGATAAAACAGAGGTGATGAAGATTCCTGGCCAAAACCACCAACAACAACAACAACAGACAACAATCAGCATAAATGGGAGGAACCTGAAAGAAACAACCTCCTTTACCTACCTGGGAAGCGTCGTTTCAACTACAGGTGGAACTGACGAGGATATCAAAGCAAGGATCTGGAAAGCAAGACAAGCTTTCAATACTCTCAAATCTGTGTGGAGGTCAACAGCACTCAACAGGAAAAATAAGATCCGGATTTTCAACTCCAATGTGAAGTCAGTCAGTGCTACTATATGGATCAGAGACTTGGCCTGCGCGTCATAAAGAGCACATCAAACAAACTACAGACCTTCATTAACAGTTGTCTTCGCTCAATACTCAAGATCAGATGGCCAAAAAAGATGAGCAACAGGGATCTCTGGGAGCAAACCAACCAGAAACCGATTGTGCAACAAATAGGCAGGAAGAAATGGAGATGGATTGGCCATACTCTGAGGAAACGATCAAGTGACATCACTAGACAAGCCCTTGAGTGGAACTCGAAAAGGAATCTGCGAGTTGGTAGTCCAAGGGTGACTTGGAGGAGGTCATGTGAAGAGGAGATGAAAGCATGCGGTAAGACTTGGAGCCGGGTGAAGACGTTGGCAGAGAGCCGAACGCAGTGGAGAAGCGCGGCCGAAGCTTTTTATTTCTCTAGGCATTTCACTAAATTTTAATAATTATTTGTGTCAATGCATTTTCATTCTGACGGCAAAACTTGATTGAACTGACAATCACATTGAACGGCCACTGAATGATCTCTATCTACACGAACTAGCCTTTATGAGTTCATGAAATATCACTCAATATATATCCTCATATTTTGACTTTATTGTCTTCGGTTTAATTTGTAATATCTAATAAAATATCAGACTTTTTCTATTTATCACTTTGTCTTGTATAATTATACGAACGTATTAATCCTCTGTTTCGTCTAGTTAGATGGTCTTTATTTTTTGTGTATATACATATGTTTTCGCGTACTTAGCTAGTGGTAAGTAAATTCCGTCTATTTTTTCTTCATTCTCTATCTATTATCATAAACTATTGGCTTTGAATTTCTTACCGTTTATCTTTTTCGTCATTTTAAATCGACTGCACCTTCTTGGGTGATATTTTTTTATAGATGTAATGAGATTCTTAAATCAGCATATGCAGTTGTGAAACCATTGGACAATGCATGCGTTTACTTAATGGGAATTGGCGAATTAACTTTAATTATGCATTACTAAAAGTTACAGCTTACAATGTCACAGTGTTGTGAATAATACAACAGATCTCCAGACACCTCAATGAGCTTTTTGCACGTTTAACCTACTGGATAACGAATCTGAATGAGCTTCACTACGGGTTTTTTCTATGTTTATGATGTGGGTTTTACGTCTGTCGATAAACTATTTATTGTAGGAGCAAACGAAATTAGTAATTAAATGTTTTGATTAAGGGTTTTTATATTTGATCGCGATAGTGAATATATGGTGAAACTCTGAGCGAATATTTGCGATGACATATAACACAGGAGATTAAATGAAACTATTCAAATCTGAACTTAACTCCATTTGGTTTACTTGATTTTGCGCAAGGTGATTTTGTGCCATTGATTGTTTGATCAATCGCACAACCTGGTATTGAACAATTCTACATTACACTAACCAACTTTTACGCTTGATGGGTGACACAATCTTTAACTATCCATTAATGAAATACTAATTCTATGAAAATGAATAGACCACTCTGTCGACATCAGCAGAAGTTTGATAATTTCAATTCGAAAAAATTAAAACCTACAGATGAATGTCAACGGAGTCTCACGCTTCCACTGAAGTGACCGCAGGCAGAATATTTGAAGTGATAAATCTAATAATGACTATTCACTCTGTGATCGAAACTCAAGAACGAATTTACTATACATGGAGTCAACTAAATCAGAATTCCTTTTGAAAGTCATGATTATGACTGAAAATACAGACTGATCACAGAAAGAATATTTGAAATACATATGAATTGTTTAGCATTATTAAAAATTCCTGCTCCGCTCCGATGAGTGAACTTTGGTGTGAAACATTTTCACGAAATGCAATGTTCATGAGTCCATGCGAATGTGTGGTATTATTGATCTCGTGATATTTATGTACAGAAATTCGAGATTTTCAGGCAGTTGAAGTAGGGACCAGAGAATGGTTGTTTTCACCGGAAGAGATCCATTTTGACTGATTAACTTAGTGACATATTCACCAGACATTTGATTGTAAATTTAGTTAAAGATCGAATCGGTGGAATCTTATTAGTACGTGGTGACCATAAGAAAAAACATATGTATATATATTGACAGGCGCTGGTCTGCAGAGACCTGACTAGTTACAAGTTGATACGACTAGATAACCATTGGAAAGGCTGACAGTACAGGACAGCCATTTCGGCATGAATTGGGACTTTTATGTACACAAATGGCGATATGTGACACGTTTTCTTTTGCATGCAGAATATTTGCATTTTCAACCAATCTGCCAGGTTTTCTCTGTATGAAAATAATTGCCAAATTATTAGATTGTACAGTACTGCGTCGGGGTTGCAGCGGTAGAACACTTGCCAACCACGCAGCTGATCCGAGTTCGATCCGCAGCCGACGCTCTCCTTTATCTCGCTAAGCCAGAAATAACGCTGGTGAAGATTAAATGTTGTGCATGAGGATAGCCACCCCATCCTATAAAATAATCTATGCTATAGAAACTTCAAATCACTAGCTTGAAGCACTATGTTTCACTGGGGAAAGTTCAGGAAATAATAAACAAGGTTTGCTTGCAATGTAAGGATTATTTGTGTGTGAGACGTATAGCGTCGCATCGCGACAAAACGTATTCTCACTTCACTTCAATATCAATCACACTATGATATTGGATACAAGTTGATTCATTCTTGTGATCACAGGATTTCTGAAAATATCTAATGAGTTCGTTATATATTTCACTTACCATCTGCTTCAATTTATAAAAATAAAAGAACGTGTGTCAAGTTAGTTATTGGTAGGGTATCACAATCGCTAATCATTGTAGATCACAAAGCTAACAATTGAAATCTAGTATGTTTTAAGTGCTACTGCACATTGATGTGAAGACGGCATAATAATAACATCGAGATATACATTAAGAGAGATTTCATGAGCTCATAAAGCATCTTTGTCTAGATGAAGATACGTCAGTGATATTTCTCAGCAATTATCAGCTCAACAATGTTTTGCTGTCAGTCCGTAAATGCATCCTCTCTCGGTTGCATCAAACTCAGTAGGTTATTCCTGTGAGATGAAGCACACTTTGTTCAAAATATATCAAGTTTGAATTTCTCCATGTTTATGGAAATAATACATGAATAATAGATTGAACTTTATAAAAAATAATGTTAAACTTAATAAATTTAATCAGAATTTTAGTCATAAAATGGAACCAATCCTACCCCATCGATATCCTAAAAGCGAGAAAATAATTTGAATGAAAAAGGAAACGAGCTTAATTGACATTCCCATCATATTTTATGAAAGAATGGTATTCGCAATGATTTGTTTAGTCGATAATTCGACGACCTCTCTACAATTCAATACATCGGTAAACACATGTCACTCAAATTCACACCAAAATGTCACGGTTGAGTTCGCCTCTGATTACCTAGCTGGTTGAATCGTTTTGGAGTGAGCAGTCCGATAGTGTTTATGTGCGTCAACTGGTAGGGTTATACAAACTGTCATCCAATAACACAGGAAGTATTCTAAGAGCGATTGGTATGTGTGAATTCCTGATAATCAGTTGCCACACAAGATAGGCCTTTCGTTTCCGAGAGGCTGTTACCTCCACACTTCACTCACAGAAGATGTGACAGTTCCACGGAGAGACGCCACACACGCTCGACACGCAAATCATCACAATCCACACTCCGAAAAACATCAATTGAAGGTGAGAGCACCAACGAGACATCTCACCTTGATCATCACGTGTTCGTGCAGAATCAACTGAACTCTCACACTGTCATCTCCACTATCCTCAACAGTCGTGTGAATTGATCATGATTATGTTTGCTTGCAATGAAGGGATTAATTTTGTGTGGGACTTAAATCGTGTTTGAGACGCATAACGTGGTAATATGGTGACACTTTTTCTCACTTTGTTACTGTTTTTTACACTTCTATACCGAATGTTTCTTTATTGACTGATGTATTCTTTCGTTTTGTTGCTGTTTTCTTATCTTGTTATTTAGGCAGGTTTTTTCCTACATATATCTGACTGACTCCATTTTGGTTCTCTTTTATGTTATGGCAGAACTGTTGTGTATCGAAGTTCTCTACGTGTTTGTTCGCTGCATTCAAGTGAAATCAAATCAAATATATTTTTGCATAGAAATTCTCCCTTTTTTATTTCACCTTGTTAACGCAATATCATTGTGGTTTCAATGAAATAACTATCAGAATGATATACAGTCTATTTTCACGCACTATTTCACACAGAGTTCTAAATAGTTCTGTTTAACCTTCGATTTAAAGGAGGAGTGTGATTGTAAAATACTGCGCGAAAATACCCGTAGAAAACGAATCATTCATAGGATATACAAACCCCTAAAATATTATGTCCGAATTCAGCAACACGAGATAAAACCAGGAATAATACACTTGAAATGTACTACACAATCGCAAAATGAACATTGGAAATAAAGAAAGTATTATTCTGATCATCTGAATCAGACAATAAGTAATATAAAAATATAGGAAAACAATTATATTTAACGTCGACTTCCAGTTTTGATGTGGAGAGAGTATGAAAATAAGTACGGATATATACATAAAAAAGCCTTCAGATCACAAAGACATATTCTTCTAGATGGAGATACGTCAGTGATATTTCTCAGTAATTATCGCTTCAACAATGTTTTGCTGTCAGTCCGTAAATGCATCTTTTCTCAGTTGCATCAAACTTCGTACGTTATTCCTGTGAAATGAAACGCATGTTGTTCAAAATACATCCTGATTAATTTTCTCAGGATTTATATGAATCATTCATGGAGGATAATTGTATATTCTCGAAACCGGCCAAGAATATATTTAGTTATCAAGCAGAAAAAATTACGTGTAAATGTTGTTCGTACCATATGTCAATTCTGCAGAAATCCGAATTGAGACAATAAGTGAACAAACATGTTTCTTAACGAATGAAGGCTTATCTCATGATATAATGATATACGCCATGATTTCATTTGTCATTGGTTCGAAGACCTCTCCACAATTCAACTAATCGGTAAACACATGTCACTCAAATTCATACCAAAATGTCACGGTTGAGTTCGCCTCTGATTACCTAGCTGGTTGAATCGTTTTGGAGTGAGCAGTCCGATAGTGTTTATGTGCGTCAACTGGAAGGGTTATACAAACTGTCATCCAATAACACAGGAAGTATTCTAAGAGCGATTGGTATGTGTGAATTCCTGATAATCAGTTGCCACACAAGATAGGCCTTTCGTTTCCGAGAGGCTGTTACCTCCACACTTCACTCACAGAAGATGTGACAGTTCCACGGAGAGACGCCACACACGCTCGACACGCAAATCATCACAATCCACACTCCGAAAAACATCAATTGAAGGTGAGAGCACCAACGAGACATCTCACCTTGATCATCACGTGTTCGTGCAGAATCAACTGAACTCTCACACTGTCATCTCCACTATCCTCAACAGTCGTGTGAATTGATCATGATTATGTTTGCTTGCAATGAAGGGATTAATTTTGTGTGGGACTTAAATCGTGTTTGAGACGCATAACGTGGCAATATGGTGACACTTTTTCTCACTTTGTTACTGTTTTTTATACTTCTATACCGAATGTTTCTTTATTGACTGATGTATTCTTTCGTTTTGTTGCTGTTTTCTTATCTTGTTATTTAGGCAGGCTTTTTCCTACATATATCTGACTGACTCCATTTTGGTTCTCTTTGATGTTATGGCAGAACTGTTGTGTATCGAAGTTCTCTACGTGTTTGTTCGCGGCATTTTAGTGAAATCAAATCAAATATATTTTTGCATAGAAATTCTCCCTTTTTTATTTCACCTTGTTAACGCAATATCATTGTGGTTTCAATGAAATAACTATCAGAATGATATACAGTCTATTTTCACGCACTATTTCACACAGAGTTCTAAATAGTTCTGTTTAACCTTCGATTTAAAGGAGGAGTGTGATTGTAAAATACTGCGCGAAAATACCCGTAGAAAACGAATCATTCATAGGATATACAAACCCCTAAAATATTATGTCCGAATTCAGCAACACGAGATAAAACCAGGAATAATACACTTGAAATGTACTACACAATCGCAAAATGAACATTGGAAATAAAGAAAATATTATTCTGATCATCTGAATCAGACAATAAGTAATATAAAAATATAGGAAAACAATTATATTTAACGTCGACTTCCAGTTTTGATGTGGAGAGAGTATGAAAATAAGTACGGATATATACATAAAAAAGCCTTCAGATCACAAAGACATATTCTTCTAGATGGAGATACGTCAGTGATATTTCTCAGTAATTATCGCTTCAACAATGTTTTGCTGTCAGTCCGTAAATGCATCTTTTCTCAGTTGCATCAAACTTCGTACGTTATTCCTGTGAAATGAAACGCATGTTGTTCAAAATACATCCTGATTAATTTTCTCAGGATTTATATGAATCATTCATGGAGGATAATTGTACATTCTTGAAGCCGCCACATGATATATCGAGTTGTTATCAAGAAATCCACACTTGAATATGTTGTGCTTACCTTTGTTTAATTCTACGAAAATGGGAATTATGATAATAAGTGGACAAACAATTTTCATAACCAGTGACGGCATATCTCATGATATAATGATACACGCCATGATTTGATTTGCCATTGGTTCGAAGACCTCTTCACAATTCAATTCATCGGTAAACACATGTCACTCAAATTCATACCAAAATGTCACGGTTGAGTTCGCCTCTGATTACCTAGCTGGTTGAATCGTTTTGGAGTGAGGAGTCGAAAATTGTTTATATCTCTCATCTGGTAGAGTGATACAAGGTGTCATCAAATTACACAGGAAATATTCTGATAGCAAATGGAAAGTGTGAATTCCTGATAATCAATTGCCACACAAGATAGGCCTTTCGTTTCCGAGAGGCTGTTACCTCCACACTTCACTCACAGAAGATGTGACAGTTCCACGGAGAGACGCCACACACGCTCGACACGCAAATCATCACAATCCACACTCCGAAAAACATCAATTGAAGGTGAGAGCACCAACGAGACATCTCACCTTGATCATCACGTGTTCGTGCAGAATCAACTGAACTCTCACACTGTCATCTCCACTATCCTCAACAGTCGTGTGAATTGATCATGAATATGTTCGCTTGCAATGAATGAATGACTAATTTGTTTTGAGATTTATTGCTTGCGGTATCTGTAAAACTTATTCTCAT
This sequence comes from Trichobilharzia szidati, assembly GCA_944472155.2. Taxonomy (NCBI): domain Eukaryota; kingdom Metazoa; phylum Platyhelminthes; class Trematoda; order Strigeidida; family Schistosomatidae; genus Trichobilharzia; species Trichobilharzia szidati. Next base: position 31,761,445 of record OX235273.1, read on the forward strand.
TTACCTTCCATTTTAATAATGCTTTAATAATTCTGGCATACCTTTATCTTGTTATATGATTTGTACTTTCACAGATGAATATCTTTTGCCTTCTTATGTAGGCATCCAGTTGTTTTACACCACTAAATCCAAACAATCTACGATTCTCTCCATTAATCCATATATACTAATTTGATCATTATTGGGGTATCGCATGTGCACACATTCTTGTGTCACAAAATAAATCATCTGCAACCTACTAAGAATTATGTGGTAATCCAGGATGATGTGAAAACAGTATAATTGTAAGGTTAGGAGACATATTCAGAGAGACTTCATCATCTCGTTAGAATGATATGGTGTAGATGAAGATCCTGTAGTGACAATGGTTTGAAATCAGTCGGAAATGGCGTCTTGTCTAACATATAGAAGTACTTTTACGTCTTCTATATTATAATTTTTATGAATTTTTTTCACTCTTGCAAGTTTCTTTTGGAATAACGTGGAGCGTACTCAATTTTTTCAAGCTCTTGTCTCAGTGTTCTTACATATATTTCATCGTGAATCTTTGGTTTAGCTCGAATACTTACTTGATCCTAATGCTTCGAGAAATTTATTTAACATTATCTTTGCTCAAATTATTAGTTGAACGAATGAATATGTAATGAAAACGCACAAAAATTAAATGTTATACGTTTTGTAAGTAGTGCGACTACCTGTCTACAATTCAATTCATTGGTTAACATATCTCACTCAAATTCACACCAAAATATCACGTTTGAGTTCGCCTCTGATTACCTAGCTGGTTGAATCGTTTTGGAGTGAGCAGTCCGATAGTGTTTATGTGCGTCAACTGGAAGGGTTATACAAACTGTCATCCAATAACACAGGAAGTATTCTAAGAGCGATTGGTATGTGTGAATTCCTGATAATCAGTTGCCACACAAGATAGGCCTTTCGTTTCCGAGAGGCTGTTACCTCCACACTTCACTCACAGAAGATGTGACAGTTCCACGGAGAGACGCCACACACGCTCGACACGCAAATCATCACAATCCACACTCCGAAAAACATCAATTGAAGGTGAGAGCACCAACGAGACATCTCACCTTGATCATCACGTGTTCGTGCAGAATCAACTGAACTCTCACAACTGTCATCTCCACTATCCTCAACAGTCGTGTGAATTGATCATGATTATGTTTGCTTGCAACGAAGGGATTATTTGTGTATGAGACTTATAGTGATGCATCGCGATCAATGGTACACTTACTTTACCTGCTTATCATTTACTCTTTTTTACTGAATACCTTTTTTTGGATATGTGCGTGATATTTAACAACAGTTATATTTTGAACTTGAAATATTTACTTACTTCCATCTTTTATGGTGCGCATGAAATCGAATTCAAATTTCGTTTGGTTGATGTTTTTTTGCAGTATTAGCGTCGATCGTCTCATCTTTTTTGTCACTCTTTGAACATTATAATTGAAGTTATCTGCAAAATGCTAAGTTTAATGTGGTATTCGCGATTAATAAGAAGTCCGTAAACTCATAATATTAAGATACATTTTCGGATTGACTTCCTCTGCTCGTAAAGCTGAGTTGGTCAAATGGATATGCGTTATTAAAATCTGCAATTATAAATTTGTTCAGACTTTTTTCCTGGGACTTCAAAATCACAAATACTGTGTTGTTTGATTTTTTTGACTCTGAGCTGTTCAAGTTATATATATATGTTCTATTGCTTTAATTCTTTTTTTTACAATTTTTGAAAACATTCTTGAATATTTGTTAAATCTTCGTCGAACCGAATAATAAAATGATTATTTATGAGCATCAAATGTTTTACTATCTTCTTATTCACTTACTCCACATTTCAGCTTTATTAATAGAGATTAGAATTTACCATTGCTTATGCTTTTCTTTAATAAGTAATTAGTTTGCGATGGCGTAGATCTATTTATTTCGATTTTGATCCTCTCTTCTTCGGCGGCCTCTCCACCAATCACTTGATTGTCAAACACATCTCACTCAAATTCATACCAAAATGTCACGTTGTGTTCGCCTCTGATTACCTAGCTAGTTCAATCTTTTTGGAGTGAGGAGTCGAAAATTGTTTATGTGTGTCAACTGGTAGAGTTATACAAAGTGTCATCAAATGACACAGGAAATATTCTGAGAGCGACTGGAAAGTGTGAATTCCTGATAATCAATTGCCACACAAGATAGGCCTTTCGTTTCCGAGAGGCTGTTATCTCCACACTTCACTCACAGAAGATGTGACAGTTCCACGGAGAGACATCATACACGCTCGACACGCAAATCATCACAATCCACACTCCGAAAAACATCAATTGAAGGTGAGAGCACCAACGAGACATCTCACCTTGATCATCACCTGTTCGTGTAGAATCAGATGAACTGTCACGTTTGTGGTTTTCAGGGTCCTTAGAAGTTTTTTGAATAATTCCTCATTATTTTCGCTTTCCAGGCGTTGTTTTTGTTTGAAGAAAATCTGTTGGTTTTTTTATCACACTTTCTCTGATATTCTGTGAATATTTAAGGAAACGTGCTGAAAATGAATTTTAATAAATTTGTTCACTTTTTTCTCGCTTGCTTTTCATAGTTATCATTTTCTGATTTTGAATTCAAACGACCCTTGCAATCATCAGACATGTGGTTTGCTTACGTCTTTCTTTAAATTATGATAAAAATGAATGCAATTTTGGTTATTTTTCAAGTTTTAATATTCAGTTATTTTTTTTAATGACTGAATTATTTAAGTGTGTCAGGATTTGCTATTTTTCCCATTACATCTGGAGTATTTTTGTGTTTAACGTATGAAATGGATAATCTGTTGAATCTTTGTCTATGGTTTTTTTCCTTTTATAGTTTTGTTTGTATTTTAATGAGTAGAATAGACATACAACCAATAGACACCCTCGCGATTATCCGTGACTTCACGTTATGCTCTATTAGACGATTGCAGAAAGCTCTTCTGGGGAATTCCTTTGTGGAATCACTGATATACTAGGATGATTTTTGGAATATTCATAATTATAAAAAAACATCCATTCTACTTCAAGTGAAATGAAATTAAACACTTGTAATCGTATTGATGCATGCTTTTCTCATTTTGGTAGATCGTAAGCAAATGCATGTCGAAAGTCACGTTCCTACATACACAATGACGTGTCCACGAATGAAGAACACTTCTGTGGAACTACGGAGCTGTCGCCAAGAGAACAACTGGTTAACACATTATGATTTGACATAAACATTCAAAGCATGCAACCAAGAGTAGTGTGCTTCAACCTTGCAGTATAAGTGATGCTTTTAATTATTCCAAGGAATCTGTCGTTAGTTACAATGCCAATCATAACACGAACCATAGTTCAGGGACACGAATCCGATGAGATTTTAAGTAATTGGAATAACTATCTAGTCCTATTTCAGTGTAGTGACGCAGACCATTTCATAACAAGCGTTTTAAATTATCTTCTTGATAGAGTGAATGAAAAACCAGCTTTGGTAGTTGAATTCATTTGGACGAATCAAAGAATAACTAACAATGGATCATAATACACATGGATGTACGTTCTTGAATAGCACCTCTAAGCCAATCATATTATGCTGATAAACCTATACTTATTCAATTAATTAACAAGTACGTTTTAGACCATAAATCATAGACAGATTCAGGTATAATTGACAGAAACGTTAAACGAAAAGAACGGTGAATCAATCGTTAGCACAGAAATATATTAACAAATTCATCTATCCGGTTTTAAAAGTCCGTACATTTACGGCTCACCTAAAGTACACAAACAAGGTATTTACTCCATTCAACACTGACTATGATAAACTTTTCATATTATTCATTCTCAAAGTGGCTGTTATAGGTTTCGAACAAGGTGAGAAGAAACTGTCAAGAAGACTCGACCTTGGTTGATTCAATCATAGATGCCACTCCGGTATTTAGAGGAGTTGACAGCCTAGACGTCCTTACTTTCACCAAACGAAGAAGACCATGTATTTCTCTATAACTGAAGCCAATTAGGTAATGCAGATGTTTTCACAACAATTCAGATCCTTCTTCCAAAGCGAATTTTCTCCTTCTTGTCATTCAATGGCGAAAACAACACAGAGAATCACCTAGTACCATATATCCAGCAAATTTGCATGGATTCCGTTTTCAAGCCACGTACTTCAATTCCTAATTTACATCCTGCAGTTCATGCTGCATTTTCTCTCAGCAGTCGAAGTACTTTCTCTGTGTTCGTTTGAAGTTGTCTCTACTCGGCCTCTTCTGCCAACTCGCTGAACTCTACCTGCAAAACTTTGAGTTTGTATGAAAAAACATGATCAGTGCGTGAAGCTCAAATCGTACAAAGTCTTCCTATCGGCCCAGAGAATCCCTGTCTTCACTTCCAAGGCATCACTGAGTCTGTTGCTTTGAATAATGAATCAAGTGGCGTCATCATACAGATGTTAGATGAGGTTGGTAAGGCTTAAGTGCATCCGTAGTGTTGAGATGGTAACACATTAACGTTTATGTCAACGCCATCGTAGTCCTTTTTATTGTCACTGTAATTTAGATAGATACCTAACTGCTACTCTATAATACTCATCTGGTTATTAAATTTAACTCACATAAACTTTGATCTAAGATTAGGCATATCCCATAATTCCTCAATTTGATCGAGTAAAAGCATTAAGTGCGCTTCTGTTGAAATAAGCCATCCACAGAAGCATTAAGCCATATAAATTCGATTTCATCTGTTAATCTTGAACACCCATCCAAGTATGTCTACGAAGTCAAATTCGCTGCTTCAGACTATCAGGGAATCTGTATACTTTTAGACAAACCCAGACTTTTACACCCACCCGCGAATTCACCTTATAAGATATCCCTTGCACTCGTGAAATTCGGGTGGTGGTTCAGTGATCACACGTTTCTAACTTATCTGAAACCATCTCATCTTCAAGATGTTTTTGGCGAATTAGCAATATCTGAATATATATAGCTTTGAAAGGAATTATCCATAATTTTTTTGAAATTTCAACTCACCTAGAATAACTAAAATTTAAAAATCACAAAAATAAATTATTTTCACCAAAGCTTCTTTTTGATATCTCATATTCTCATTTTTTTATGACGTAATTAATCCTCTTGAAATGATGCTTCAAAATCCCTTTGAAACTATAGATTCACTGAAATATTCACTCGATTTACACGGTGCAATCAAGAGGGTTATCGAGGCGGCTGATCTAATCTCGCCTCATGTTGAAGGCTTAAAGACTATTGGTTCAAAACGGTGTCCTAATATTGAGACTGGATTGTCATCTTGCGTCTACAGCTGAAGAAACAAACACAACTTGAATGCATAGCCTGCTTGAAATTCACTAGTCAGACTGGCCAATGAGGTCAAAATTAGACTTGTGTAATGCACCACTTTAGAAGGTAGTGTAATAATAGGAAGATACACTTGAGCGACTACAGCTGAAGCAGGCTAAATGTAATATGGTAGATATCGCATGGTAGGTCAGTGGTGAGACAAAGAATTATATGGAATTCACTTTGCGACTCACTAAGATCTTCTCTTCACAAAAGACCATTGATGGTATCTGCAAACCTTCGTCGCAGAATGACACGAAGCTATAAATGGACTGTACGATGAGTTTTTTTGTTCCTTTATGTTTACATAGGATTTCAAGCTACAGGCTTGAAGTTTCAGAAGACCAACACTTGAAAATCAGAGGACCAATTTATTGGATCAAAGTTGACTTATAAAGTACCTGGGAGTACATCACTACGTAAGGAAATCTTTATGATTCATTAATGTTCAAGAAGACGTTGCTGGTAAATAAGTCGGCTTAAGTATTTCTGGTTGTAGAATGAGAACTTCTGAACTGCAGGAATAGAGGAAAATAGTAGAACAAAATACGACTCACGTAGCTGAATTAAAGCTAGGAAAAATAACAGATGTACCAGTAAATAAGATATGCTAAGTCATTATATTTTTATTACGAGTACTAAAATTATTATTATAATCTCAATTACTTCACACTCGGAAAGTTCCTAATATCAAATAAATTATAATTATATTTCAATAGTTTATACAAAATGATAAGATTTTGTTAAGTTGATAATATTTCGAGCACAATTACTGATCGGGATAACAGGCACTGTGTGCAAACTATTGAAATAAAATTATAATTTATTTCACGTATTCCACAAAGGACAACATTTATACTGACAACAGTTGACAATATATAAGGAAGATAAATAAATATATAAGTGGAGAAGTCGTAAGAAATAAAAATTATATATCACTGAAATTCAGGAAAAATAGAAAGAACAAAGTGTGTATGAGATTATTCTCACTGAATACGATTTGAAAACCTCATAATAAAACGAAGCAAACAGTAAACTCTTCGCCAAAATTATTATCAGTGGCATTGAGTGAATTTCAGTGGGTGCTGTGTGAAAATTTCCAGATCAGTGTTCCAGTTTTCAACGTAATTTAACTTTTGAATTTCGTATGATTCAATCAACCAAGTTTGTGCTTCCTTCTTCCACCCAGATTCACGAAACACTCTAGTTTGAACGCGAAGATGGAGCCGATCGAGGGTGAACATGTGTATAGACTGGGACCACATCATCCGGAGTATCTGACCTCAGGTCTACCTCCTGTATATTTACCTTTAATGTTGACTAAAAGACGGCATGAAGAAAGGCCAAATCAAAACATTCTGAATAATTTTCATTCTGTCTCAGTTATTCAGGGAATCAGTCACAGGATTCATTAAGTTTAAAATAACATGTGGCGTACAAATAAATCTGAAAGACTGTTTACTAAATAATAAATTTCTACTCAGTTTTCAGGCTACTGCTCTCCTTACCTGCTTCATCTAAAATTAGAAGTATTCACACAAAAATACCAAAGAGAAATCCAAATTAACTCGCAACTTTTGTGCGGAATTGACGAGTATAGTGCATTTGAATAGCCTGAATATTTTAATAAATTTATGTTGAGAAGAATTCGAAGCAAACTTTAACTACTGAGTCATTTAGTGTGTGACAAGAATGGCGTAGAATCAGGACGGAAATTATTTCTGGCGTTACGGGGGGTGATATACGAATTGTCAAATATGTTTGGTTTCATTTGAGGCTCTTCGATCTTCTTCTTAGTAAGGACGGTTAGAATGTGTGCACAACGTATTCTTGCGAAAAATGATGTTGCACTGACACGACCAGTTCAGGCAACAGAGTGTTGGCGTGGCCAGTTATGGGCAGTTTTACTAAAACTACACGACCATTGTCAAATGGATTTTGCGAATCAATCAGTTTGTAAGACGCCTAGTTCACATAGAACTTGTTAACTTCGACGGCCTTGCATATACCAGAAGAAGTAGATAATTATTCATCATTTCTCTAATACTGGCAGCAATGCATTGAAGCATTCGATCAATATCAGTGTATAATAAATATTTCCATGGTAAAATTTGGGCCAACACATTTAAGCAAACAATGTCGTTTTCAATTACATTTCATCAGGCTTAACTCCAATATGCATAAGTTTACAAGTAAGTATTAAAATAAACACTATTTACGGTGTTTTGTCAATAGGACTATAAGGTTGTGCTTATAGATTCTGCAATTGGTCATAGTAATACTAATAATAATATTGATTCTACCAATATTAAAGATGAAAACGTGGAGCGATCTGTGATGACAATAGAAATGAAAACCAGCATCACTGAACAGCCAAATGTTCAGGTAGAATTAGTCGTTAAATGCTAAGAAGGAAAACTCGACCGATTAAGTAGTGCTAGATTGCACGGGGAGTAAACAAACTATGTTTTAATGAAGATATGATAAGACTAAGGGACGATAAGGTGAGGGTTGAAAATATGAGTAGGGTGGTGTTGACATCACTAGTTGGTTAGGTCTTAATAGGCCAAGGAAGTGATAACGACCCAACCGACTTCTTTTGAACTCATGGTTGAGGCTTATTAGCTCGAATTCCTATCGTCTCAGCCATGTACAGTAGCGGAATACGAAGTCTTTTGAAGAGATTCGGTGGGATGCGATGAATCACATTGAATGATTTCGTTTTCTTCACTAGATGGCTACTGTCAACTTAATGCGACAAAACAGAGCTACAGATGGCTTTTGTCTATCCTTTGCCAAACCACGATGGAAGATGTTCAGTAACACGTTGGCTGAGCTCTCTAGTAGTATGCTCAACGTAACAGCCACCTCAGGTTCAGTTGGACTGTTAAATACACACGCATGTGTACGGATAAATCCCATTTGCATTATGAAACCATGAATATATTAAAATTCCTTTTCATGTGATAGTCCGCACATATCTTTCTTACTTTGATTGTAAGACACTTGCAGTATTTCTTTTATATTTAACCTAACTAACAAAGCGTGCATTGCACTGTGAATGTGCTTTTTCCATATACGCTTCTCCCAAGTGACCTATCTTCTCACCTTTTTAGCAGGATGTACAACAAATGCAGTTTATTTTCCTTTTTCTCTCCACAGGTAAACGTAAGCGAAGGGTTGGAGTTAATTAATTTCATAAACAATTCCTTTGTGCTTGCATTTTCCCTAATTGAGATAAATGCACCTTCGACATAACATATCCAACTCCTTGATGATGTCTTCCAATCTCCCATTCTCAAGTCTTGCAAATAAGAATTCAGCATTGATTATTGCTAATGATGAACTCATATCAACAAAGCAAGTTTCATCTTCAATTTAAGGAATGTGTGAATTAACCAGTGCTACGCACACTGCTAAAAACAACGCAAAACACGACAAGAAGAAGGAATTTTACTGACAACTACAAACAGTTACGGACAACATCCCAAATGGTGAAATCAAAATCTTGATGGACGTTATGAATAAAAAATTGAGAGCAGATAACACAGGAAGAGAACTCATTATGGGTCGAGAATGAGTACGGAGAATTATTCGCTGACTTCTGCTCTTTCAAAGATTTGGTTATCGGAGAGAGCGTGTGGAGACAGAAGGATAAACACTAAGTAAAATGGATTTCACCTGATGGACATACTTCAAACCAGATATTTTTCATTTCTATGCAGCTCAAGGAAGTTCGAATTCAGCTTGTGTGTTTGACCCAAAGTCAAGAAGGGTAGCAGATGTTGGGCTTAGACCATCATCTAGTTCAAGGAACCTTCAAGGTGAAGCTGAAATCCTTCAGAATAACTTGAGACAGGCAACTGTAATTCAGATTCAACATTTGGAAATAAAAATGAAGGACAAAACTACAAGGGATGCCATCGCTACAGATCTGATCGGAGCAAAGTCGGAGACACTACGTGGCATCACTAAGGAAACCTGTGTCGAAGAACATTGGAACTCTCAGAAAGCGATATTTAAGTAAAAGTGTAAGGCTGTTCAAGGGAGAAAAAACTGACACGATAAGGGATGGCTCTCGATGGGCACCTGCCTGGACGCTAATAGAGGAGAGGAGGATGGTGAAAGAGAATATGACTCAATGAAAAGACGGAAACCAGGAGGATAAGCTGCATTCAACGTACACTGCACCTATAAAGACGTGAAGAAGAGAGAGACAAAGACAATTCTTCGACCCATTGCCTGGCAACTGAAGCAGAACAGGCCACAGGCCACATGCTTATAGACTGGGACCACATCATCCGGAGTATCTGACCTCAGGTCTACCTCCTGTATATTTACCTTTAATGTTGACTAAAAGTCGGCATGAAGAAAGGCCAAATCAAAACATTCTGAATAATTTTCATTCTGTCTCAGTTATTCAGGGAATCAGTCACAGGATTCATTAAGTTTAAAATAACATGTGGCGTACAAATAAATCTGAAAGACTGTTTACTATATAATAAATTTCTCCTCAGTTTTCAGGCTACTGCTTTCCTTACCTGCTTCATCTAAAATTAGAAGTATTCACACAAAAATACCAAAGAGAAATCCAAATTAACTCGTAACTTTTGTGTGGAATTGACGAGTACAGTGCATTTGAACAGCCTCAATATTTTAATAAATTTATGTTGAGAAGAATTCGAAGCAAACTTTAACTACTGAGTCATTTAGTGTGTGATAAGAATGGCGTAGAATCAGGACGGAAATTATTTCTGGCGTTACGGGGGGTGATATACGAATTGTCAAATATGTTTGGTTTCATTTGAGGCTCTTCGATCTTCTTCTTAGTAAGGACGGTTAGAATGTGTGCACAACGTATTCTTGCGAAAAATGATGTTGCACTGACACGACCAGTTTAGGCAACAGAGTGTTGGCGTGGCCAGTTATGGGCAGTTTTACTAAAACTACACGACCATTGTCAAATGGATTTTGCGAATCAATCAGTTTGTAAGACGCCTAGTTCACATAGAACTTGTTAACTTCGACGGCCTTGCTTATACCAGAAGAAGTAGATAATTATTCATCATTTCTCTAATACTGGCAGCAATGCATTGAAGCATTCGATCAATATCAGTGTATAATAAATATTTCCATGGTAAAATTTGGGACAACACATTTAAGCAAACAATGTCGTTTTCAATTACATTTCATCAGGCTTAACTCCAATATGCATAAGTTTACAAGTAAGTATTAAAATAAACACTATTTACGGTGTTTTGTCAATAGGACTATAAGGTTGTGCTTATAGATTGTGCAATTGGTCATAGTATTACTAATAATAATATTGATTCTACCAATATTAAAATGAAATTGTGGAGCGATCTGTGATGACAATAGAAATGAAAACCAGCATCACTGAACAGCCAAATGTTCAGGTAGAATTAGTGGTTAAATGCTAAGAAGGAAAACTCGACCGATTAAGTAGTGCTAGATTGCACGGGGAGTAAGCGAACTATGTTTTAATGAAGATATGATAAGACTAAGGGACGATAAGGTGAGGGTTGAAAAGATGAGTAGGGTGGTGTTGACATCACTAGTTGGTTAGGTCTTAATAGGCCAAGGAAGTGATAACGACCCAACCGACTTCTTTTGAACTCATGGTTGAGGCTTATTAGCTCGAATTCCTATCGTCTCAGCCATGTACAATAGCGGAATACGAAGTCTTTTGAAGAGATTCGGTGGGATGCGATGAATCACATTGAATGATTTCGTTTTCTTCACTAGATGGCTACTGTCAACTTAATGCGACAAAACAGAGCTACAGATGGCTTTTGTCTATCCTTTGCCAAACCACGATGGAAGATGTTCAGTAACACGTTGGCTGAGCTCTCTAGTAGTATGCTCAACGTAACAGCCACCTCAGGTTCAGTTGGACTGTTAAATACACACGCATGTGTACGGATAAATCCCATTTGCATTATGAAACCATGAATATATTAAAATTCCTTTTCATGTGATAATCCGCACATATCTTTCTTACTTTGATTGTAAGACACTTGCAGTAATTTTTTTAAATTTAACCTAACTAACAAAGCTTGCATTGCACTGTGAATGTGCTTTTTCCATATACGCTTCTCCCAAGTGACCTATCTTCTCACCTTTTTAGCAGGATGTACAGCAAATGCAGTTTATTTTCCTTTTTCTCTCCACAGGTAAACGTAAGCGAAGGGTTGGAGTTAATTAATTTCATAAACAATTTCTTTGTGCTTGCATTTTCCCTAATTGAGATAAATGCACCTTCGACATAACATATCCAACTCCTTGATGATGTCTTCCAATCTCCCATTCTCAAGTCTTGCAAATAAGAATTCAGCATTGATTATTGCTAATGATGAACTCATATCAACAAAGCAAGTTTCATCTTCAATTTAAGGAATGTGTGAATTAACCAGTGCTACGCACACTGCTAAAAACAACGCAAAACACGACAAGAAGAAGGAATTTTACTGACAACTACAAACAGTTACGGACAACATCCCAAATGGTGAAATCAAAATCTTGATGGACGTTATGAGTAAAAAATTGAGAGCAGATAACACAGGAAGAGAACTCATTATGGGTCGAGAATGAGTACGGAGAATTATTCGCTGACTTCTGCTCTTTCAAAAATTTGGTTATCGGAGAGAGCGTGTGGAGACAGAAGGATAAACACTAAGTAAAATGGATTTCACCTGATGGACATACTTCAAACCAGATATTTTTCATTTCTATGCAGCTCAAGGAAGTTCGAATTCAGCTTGTGTGTTTGACCCAAAGTCAAGAAGGGTAGCAGATGTTGGGCTTAGACCATCATCTAGTTCAAGGAACCTTCAAGGTGAAGCTGAAATCCTTCAGAATAACTTGAGACAGGCAACTGTAATTCAGATTCAACATTTGGAAATAAAAATGAAGGACAAAACTACAAGGGATGCCATCGCTACAGATCTGATCGGAGCAAAGTCGGAGACACTACGTGGCATCACTAAGGAAACCTGTGTCGAAGAACATTGGAACTCTCAGAAAGCGATATTTAAGTAAAAGTGTAAGGCTGTTCAAGGGAGAAAAAACTGACACGATAAGGGATGGCTCTCGATGGGCACCTGCCTGGACGCTAATAGAGGAGAGGAGGATGGTGAAAGAGAATATGACTCAATGAAAAGACGGAAACCAGGAGGATAAGCTGCATTCAACGTACACTGCACCTATAAAGACGTGAAGAAGAGAGAGACAAAGACAATTCTTCGACCCATTGCCTGGCAACTGAAGCAGAACAGGCCACAGGCCACATGCTTATAGACTGGGACCACATCATCCGGAGTATCTGACCTCAGGTCTACCTCCTGTATATTTACCTTTAATGTTGACTAAAAGTCGGCATGAAGAAAGGCCAAATCAAAACATTCTGAATAATTTTCATTCTGTCTCAGTTATTCAGGGAATCAGTCACAGGATTCATTAAGTTTAAAATAACATGTGGCGTACAAATAAATCTGAAAGACTGTTTACTAAATAATAAATTTCTCCTCAGTTTTCAGGCTACTGCTTTCCTTACCTGCTTCATCTAAAATTAGAAGTATTCACACAAAAATACCAAAGAGAAATCCAAATTAACTCGTAACTTTTGTGTGGAATTGACGAGTATAGTGCATTTGAACAGCCTCAATATTTTAATAAATTTATGTTGAGAAGAATTCGAAGCAAACTTTAACTACTGAGTCATTTAGTGTGTGATAAGAATGGCGTAGAATCAGGACGGAAATTATTTCTGGCGTTACGGGGGGTGATATACGAATTGTCAAATATGTTTGGTTTCATTTGAGGCTCTTCGACCTTCTTCTTAGTAAGGACGGTTAGAATGTGTGCACAACGTATTCTTGCGAAAAATGATGTTGCACTGACACGACCAGTTTAGGCAACAGAGTGTTGGCGTGGCCAGTTATGGGCAGTTTTACTAAAACTACACGACCATTGTCAAATGGATTTTGCGAATCAATCAGTTTGTAAGACGCCTAGTTCACATAGAACTTGTTAACTTCGACGGCCTTGCTTATACCAGAAGAAGTAGATAATTATTCATCATTTCTCTAATACTGGCAGCAATGCATTGAAGCATTCGATCAATATCAGTGTATAATAAATATTTCCATGGTAAAATTTGGGACAACACATTTAAGCAAACAATGTCGTTTTCAATTACATTTCATCAGGCTTAACTCATATATGTATTTGTTTTCCAAATAATATAGTTTACTAAAGTTGACGGCTGATTATGAACCTTTTTATTGGTTCGCGCATAATAATTCTTTATTTTTTGTGTTAGTAATTTGAATTTGTTGAATTTCTTTAGGAATCTTCACTGAATAATTGCTTTTGTTTTCTTTATTATGTAGCTTATCCCATTTAATTTTATTTTCTCCTGATACTTGGAATTGCTTAAATACACTTTTTTTATTATCTCATAGCAAAAATGTACTATTTCTTTGACACCTAAATAGACCGATGGAGAAATTATTGACAATACACAGTGCGGATAACTATTTCAACCTACTAATGAAGTACTTTGTGAAAGATCAATCATAAGCAAAGCGATTTGTGAATGGTGCTTTGCTTAAATAAACTTTTAGGTCAGATTACTGGAACATTTTATGGGACAATCTGAGGAGTCATTCGAATGGCTTGCGGTCACACTAAATTCTTCCAACACCCATGATACTGCTCATGTGATACTGACATCCGCTTTCCAAATTAACACTTCATAACTCCTGAAGCGTGTGGGTACGGTGGCAATAACATTTTGACTGAGTCTCGTAAGATGCCAGGTAGTAATTCGGAATCCGAAATGGTTCCTTCGGACTGACATTTTATATTTTATTTTTATCGGCTTATGAAAAGAGGGAAGATCCTATCGTGAAATTCATGCTCAGATTGGTATTATCATCATAGTATCTAATGTTCTAGGTTCAACAATCAGTAGTAGATTAATTGGTTCTTGGGAGAGACAATTTCAAGTTACACGGGCAGCCTACTTGATCAAACTTTCAGTCCCTGACAGATTCTGGAACAAATGAATACTTACCGGAGCTTACTAATTGTTATATTTCTTGACTTGAAGGAGGCATTTGACTGTTTCGACTAAGTGGTGTTATGGCAATGTCTAGTCGTGAAGGGAGTATGTGGCACTTATCGAGAGGCTCTACTGGAATCCATACATCCCTATTAGGGCCCAAGCAGAATGGTCATCTGAAGTGATACAACCAGTGTAATCCACTAGGTGTGCCTATTATCACCACTTCGCATTCGTTTGATTATAAATTTACTATTGAAATCGAATCCAGGTGACTTAAGAGGCTCAGGATTTACTTGCTTTCAAGCAACACTCTCGCTAAATTAGACTATGAGGATGATATTTTACTTCTGGGTGAAAATTCTAGCAAAATTTGAGACTTTCAATCACTTTCAGCCGAAATCTCCGTATGTTTGTCATGTGATTTGTCGCTCTCTTGTGTAAGAATAGGCTGCGGTACTAGTCTGTACCGACTCTTAGTTCAAATTTAAAGAATGATATTTTCGAGCCTGTTGAGCCCATTGCACATTTTGGCAGTTGCACCAGGTCTAAATGACTGATTGTTTACTCAATCTATGCATGAGTAAAAGGTTCGCGTCGCACTTGTCAACTCATATCGTTTTTGGTGTAGAATTAATATCAGGCTGTCGATCGAGATAAGGTTACGCTGCATAGCAGTTTACTATATCCTTTCTTGTGGTTGTCAGACTTGGCCAATGGCACTAAAACATGCTAATATACTAGCTATTTTGGACTATTTATGGTTGTATTTTTTTCTCCTTTGTAAGGTGGTATAATATGGTGAGTAGTATTGATGTCAGGTGTGCAGTGTTAGATGAGGATTCATGCCAATCGATGAAACTGTGAAACTGCACCTACCAAGAAGCCTAGAACACGTATTCCTAATGCTGAGCTACTGTCTTATTCGTCCAGCTATACTAATTGACGCAGCGTCACGCTTATTCATTTCATCAATACATTCCAGTTCACTGTATTTCTTTTGAATTTCTAACCCTATCTTGGCGCGCCATTCAGAGTATGGCGAATTGAACTGCTGGACTTCTATGTAAATTTTCAAAATCAAAACCCAGTAACACATTACAGACTCAGGATTCCAACGAATTTAAACATGGCACTTACCCTGTGCATCTGAAGAGTGGCCGGTTTGTAAACACACATATAAAGTAAGAGTAAAGATAAAAAATAGGAAAAAATTTACTTTCAATTATCATCTTAAAGAATACTTGGTGATTCAATTTCAAAAGAAACTACGTTGATTACACTGAAATTCTGCTGGGAAACTCATGTTTAGGCAGAAAGTCGCGAAGAAAAATATAACTAACTTCTATATAGATTGGAAACGTCACACCGAAAACATATTCTTGATTCAACAAAGACTAATCAGAGATATCAGAGTTAAACATTCTCTCGATAAACACAGTTTTTCATTCAGGAAAATTAATGCATTTCCCAAGATACTTTTATATTTATTTCCAGTGATAAAATGATATAAAAAGCCAATCAATTCATCGCGAAACAACGGAAGATGACAAAACCCGTTGATTAGGGAAATAACAGAGTATGCTGCCACATAAAAACCGAAGCCCACGGAAATTGAAAAAAATTAAAATAAACGACATTCAGTAAATCATATAAGTACTCGAAGATAAGAAAAACGTTTACAAATATCATGATAAATAAAATAAACAGTGTTCATAGAACAGCAAAGAACAGCCGAAAGTCATCTAGCGCTGTCACAATAGTTAACAAGCTCATTCTTGCACTCCCACTTTCTATAATTATATTTGATTAAAAATACGCTTGACCACCTCATAAAAGGACATCAGTTGAGCAGTGGTGACTCGTGGTGATTACATTGTGGTCTCTTTGTAGTCACTTATTGGGTTGTGTTACTCAGCGTGACAATTAGAAGCTGTTTCGATTGAATTCTGCTGTTACTCAGGTTAATCTATTATCACCACTCATCAGATCAATACTAGGTGTGGCTTGCTGGGTCAGATAGCAGGCATTCCGCCACTTGGTTATGGGTTCCAGTCGCGTTTCACCTGTGAAACTGAATCACTTCATCAGGCCATATATGGAAAGGTTGATTAATGTTTTATTCTATGGTAGTGTGAGTGATATTTCACTTGCGCAAATACACTCTTATATATTTAATATGAATAGGCAGGATAGGGCGACATTCTACATTCATTTCTGAGCGCTTAATATCAATTGAAAACTTATACATACCCTTTGCTGGTGAATAAATTGAAAATATTAGGTCAAGTCACTGTAACTTCAGATCGTATACTAGGAGAGATTATGAATGTAAACATTGACGACGAAGCAAAACCTACCAGAAATGAATAATCTGGTCTTCAACATTGTGTCGCGCTGCTGCTTACATCAAGACACTGATGTTATACATTGCTGCTAAATATTCAAGCGTCTTCGATAGCTGGCTTAGTTGCTATTAATAGCACGAAATATGTCCGTGAATATACTGATGGAAAAATGTATCTGTTCTTTTGGTTTCTTTCTTAATTACCACAGATACATTCTTAAATGTTTTTACTTCCAATTCCTTCAACCATTTTTGTTTTCTAAGAATTCTATACGCGTTTTTAATGTGCGCTTCAGCGTGTGTAGTCCCATAGCTGCATGATCGCCATTCATTTTTACATCTCTGTGTATCTCATAATTTTAACTTGACATATAAAAAGTAAATATTTTTTCGGCTAAAGTGTAAGCATGATTTGCAGGAACCTTCTTCTTATCATTATAAAGGATTAAAAGACACCTTCATATTGCAATAATACTTTTAATAAACGTGTTGAAATGTGTGCTTCTTATAATATATTACTCAGGTTATTTTAATCAAATATAAGTATAAAACTTGGGCACTGTGGTAGAGTGTAACTCCATTATGGATAAGATTTTATTTTGATAAATCACAGAGTGTTACACAGTAATATTAACTGATGACCACGTTTCGAGCACAAATTATTGCTCATAATCAAATATTGAATAGCTGTACGTGAAGTAAATTCACAGAGTACGGATCTCGGGTAGTAAATAGTTAGCTACCATTAGTAACGCTGAAGGCAAAACTATTAGGAATACCAAAATGAAAGTTTTGGGAACTCACTTGCTTCATCGACTGGAAGAAAAGAGAATTTGAAATATTCCTGGTGATTAAGCTGCTAGTTTCTAATTCTCAAATGTACGCAAAATATACAACGATGTTTTGTTTTTCTGAGTTACAGATAAAAATATATTCATTTAAAATTCAGTAATAAGCTTTTCACGAATCTGATAAAGACTAGTTGATTTTGCTTATAATTTTCTCTCTTTTAGACTAAAATAAACGTGGAAGTCTTACTCAAATCACTAACATAAATCACCCTGCTTCAGGATGGACTCCACATGTGAGTACTTACCTCCAGCCCGACAGTTTTTATGTGATGCCTTTAACTACTTATTGGGTGAGAAGATATATCACTTAAATTAATGAGTGGTGTTTGGTAGCCAAACTGAAGTGTCCTACACAACGAACGGCTGCTTCGCTCATTTGGGGGTAGGCTCATCATTTGTTTACCCCATCTGAATCATCTCAGAAAGGTGGAGCATTTCAAACCACCCGAAATTTAGATAGCTAAATGGATAGATTGGTCATACGTTGAAAAAAATTCTGTGGTGAAATTCCACCGCGATATGTGTGAGTTAATTTTGAAATTGAGAATATTCTTGCATAGCTTATAAACACGTAATATTTTTTGAAAGCAGTCGCGATCCAATCTATTTATTTATTTGTGGCTGACCGGTAGGATTCTTCCAAATTTCACTCCTGCTTAGTAGTCAAATAAATAATTTATCCAAGAACCAAAAGTAATTAAAACAGGTGTCTGCAAAGCCAGAATCATTCTCCACTATTTCGTTAGGCTTCCGAATTACTCGACAAGAAGTGAGAAAATTGGAACTTCTTAAACTTGCAAAATAATCACAGTTGACACACAATAAGGCAATAAAAGAACCTACAAACATCTATCAGAAGCCTTGCTTCTATGTATACTCGTTGGTGCAGTATCAGCTGCACTTGCACAATTCTGGTCTTCACCACCCTCAGTAGCCCTATAAAGAAATCATCATGATGATTAATTACAACAAATGAATGCATTGCTTCTGTGTGCTCCTTATATTGTGACATGCTGACTGAATGCATTCCGAGTCGGCTTTCATACGATGCTTAGATTACTACAGTTACTCTGATGTTTTTATTCTGGTGCATACGGAAATGCCGACAAACTAATTACCCACAGAAAACATAACTTCACACACGCCTGACATTCTTAAGGGCAGTTAGTGTCTAACCATCAATAACATGGGTTTTTAATTATTTCAGCTCTGTTTTAGTAGGAAAATATGAGGTGTGCATTCTAAATTTAAGAAAATCACAATTAAACAACTTGAAATTTCCGTCCCCTGACTGGAGAAACCATTAGTACCATGTCAGTCAATTTGTGTGACTCTCTGGGTCATCAGAAGTCCTTATCTGGCTGGTTAATTATTTACTTACGTATTTCTTGAGTGTGAGGCAAAACATGAATGCAGAGTTTCTTCTAATAAAATTTGCAAATTAAGGAGGTCATTTGCACTAATTATCCTTAAGAATATTTCTATGAAAGTTCCTTTTTCTCTATCATCTATTTAGATGTTCAATTTATTTCACTAAGCAGAGATACATTTAACAGCTTATTATTATAAAATATAGGCATATTCCATTTTCATAACAGGCATTTTCTAAACTTCCTCTTCGTTCTGAAATCTTTACCAAGTATTCTTTCAAAAGCTATTGTACTTATTCATAGCTGAATGCTGCCTATACAACCCAACAATCTTTCTGATATGATTACAGTTACTTTCGGGCATCATATTACTTGCTCACAAATAGACAGTCTTAGGAGTATTATTGACAACCTAAATTGTTCTGATCAAATTATAAATACAGGAGTTAGTTAGAGATTGTAAAGTATTTAGGAAACTTTCATCTTGCGAACATTGTGAGGTTGAACTGATCACATTAACTGCCAATACTCATGCATTCAGCATTAAATCGGAAGACTGATTACGCTCCACATCTACTCATTTAGTAAAGAGTTATGAGTGAAATATGATTGATATTCCAGTCGATAAACAAACTTTAATACAGTATCGATTTCTAAATCTACTTTAAATCACATTTACTTCACCCAGTCAGATACTCCCATTTTTTACTTATTCGTGAATTTCAGGTGGTGTGCAGATAGTTAAAATGAACCAGATAAATTACAGTCATGTTTTCATGATCCTAACTCTGTCATTGATGAATTGGCGACCTCGGAATCAACGAAGTAAAATGAAGAGTTTAATATGAAGTACCTGCCACTTTGTGCAGGTTTCAACTTACTTGTCAATTCTACAATTCAAGCAACGTGGAAATTTGGTAAATGCATTAAATTGTGACTTATACATAAAATGTGTTGTTCAGTCTTTCTTTCAGTATCGCTACTCATATTGATGCTTCGAAATATCATTGTACTTTTAATGCAGTATGCTTCTACTATTAGTGGCTATGTGTAATGCTCATGGTGTCTTTTTTCCCTTTATTTTGTATGCTATATTATTAATGTGAAATGATGAATATTGAAAGATTTGTAGGTAGAACTCCTACCTACACAATCCTGATTGATAAATCTCGAAAACAACTTCATCATACATTTCCAGGTGTCTGAATGTTGCTTCATAAAACGTTGCAGCATACCTCATAGACTGAAGTTTGCTTTCATGAGTGCATCATTCATTTAGACACAACACCTAGCGTTCTGATGAAGGGATGATAGCCTGATAACATTGATTTATGACGAGGTCAACATTTCACAAACCAAAATATGATGAAGTCGTAGACTTAATACGATTTGCTTTACTAACCTTGACATACTAGAACGAGATGTGTATGAAAATACAATTATGTATATAAATTATGAGTATCTCATTTTATAGAAATGTTCCTTTAGAATATTTTTCAATCTAACATGAGTACAGAGATTAGTAATCACACCTACCACAAACATACACGAAAATGATACTTCACTATTTTCCAGTTTGTAGGTAAACTAAATAAAATTCTGAAACTTGGATTAACCAACCTCTCAGTCACCATCACATGCATTTCGGAGCTTTTCATTTCTTGAAATGATTACTCATCCAACTGCGAAAATCATTAAGAGTTCGGATTCTATGATAAATTATGAATAGTTCATAAGCACTCGAAATGCGTGTCCTGTGGTTAATTCTCATTTATGGCGACATTATCCCCGCTCCAATGAAATCCTGCTTCACTTGAATAAGTATGTGTTTTACAGTATCATGGATATGCAACAAAGTGTGAAACGAAATTACTACTTCCAGTTTATTGTCGATCGTCATTTCAAAGGAGAGACGTTAACGTTTATCCATACGTTTTAATTCCTCCTTCTTGGAATTATCAAACTTTTGCTAATATCAACAAGGGAGCCTTTTCATTTTTACAGAATGTTTCTTTCACCAATGTGTAATTTAGGATTTTGTCACCAACATAGTTTAGACATTTTGTAGTGCCGCATAGGACCACTCACTAATACTTTGCATGTTTTACGTAAAAATCTCTTCCACCAATTCAGAAACGAGAATTTCTGAATACTGGTTAGATTTAGGGCTTATCACCTTCACAGAAATATTCCATGAAACTAGGTTAAAGTGATCTTAATAAAGTCACTTGATTAACAGCTGTTAATCTTTCTTGTGCAGATCTCACTTACGTGCAACATCTTCATAAATGCAGACGTATATAAATGAAGGGGATTAGTGTTTGAATAATAACACTTGACGGTGTATTGCTGTTGAAAAGAAGAGACTCCTAATAGCACATCCACATACATTTAAGATAGACTTCATTGGTTTATTAACACAAACATTCACAGGTGGAGAACATACAGTTAAATTTCATATTAATTTTCAAACTAAGAAGGATAAATCAACAGCCCTTCACCAAAAATAAAACACGCATTTCAACGAAGAAAATGATCCCCACAATAAATTCATTTTCCCAGCAGTACAGTAATACTTAAATATGGATTAAAATAGACAGTATCAAGTACGTTTCGTTATGTGTGTTACAATTTGACAGTGAGTAGATATATCACAGTGTAGCAGTATTAGTGTATATCATTCGTTAGAAGTGCAACTTTGTTCGGTTAAATATTATAAAACAAAGAGTTAAGATGTGTGAACTAACGCCAGTAAAATTAGTAGCATGAATTGAAATATGGTGAAAGATAAAATAACATGGAATAAAGATGGGTTAGGGAATTTCTTGGATAGTGAGGTCAAACTAGGATCAAGGAAATGAAAAGCAGCGTGCATATTGTGTTATCAGCTAATGGTAAGCAAGTAACGAGTAGTGCAAAGTTAAACGAAAGAAAATAATAAAGAATGGTAAAGAAACAGTTTACACTTCTCCTTTAATACCAGGTCGATTTTACTCAATCTCCATTCTGGTTCGACGCTTAAAATGTACAACATACTTTTGTACATCCTCACTCTATTTCGGGTAGTTTGTTAGTTCGCCGTTCTGGGTCGATGGTGGCTTCACTTACAACCAGCTCTACAACTACACACAAACTTTCTTTTTCTATTCATATTCTATCCAACATTTCACCGTCAGGCAAGTTACTTATCCACTTCCATTCCTGCTGCACATGGAATTCTGGCATGTGGTGTCACCTGAATGTCTCATCGGTGCTTCTTCAGCATACTGCTGAAATAATATATCTGATGACCGATAATGACCACGAATCTGATTGATAGTTTCAGGGAAAACAGAAGTTGACATTTCAAAAATGAATGAAACAGAATAAGCTATATGTCCATATATTCATCAGTATTTCTATACATGGACTTACTTTCCGCATTATCTATGAGGTGATCATTTTCAATTTTTTAAGTATCCTACCATCTTTTGGCAAAATGAAATAAATTATTCAAACATGTATTCCTATCTTCATTAATGATCAGGGTTAGCCTTAGCATAACTTCACTTTGGCTGACTCATTATTTTACGCATCTCATTTCATTGCACTAGAAGAAACTATGCGTTAAAATGTTCCTAGTTGGTAAGCCAATAAATATTGAAAATTGAAAAATGGAGCAAGTGTTCATCCACTTTGTCATTTGTTAAAATTGCACGAAGTGGAATTAAGTGATACAGGAAAATACTCACAGTACCTGGAAATCTGAATTCATAATAGTCACTCTCTACTTGGGCTTGTTCTTCCTTCTCATGAAGGTGTGAGCCATGCAATTTTCTCACGGAAAATGTGAGAATTTAACACAACGAAAAAAAATGACGGATGGTATAAAGTGAATGGATATTCAAACCCATTGACTCCACCTCTGAATGAAGTCTGCTTATCATGGAAACCTACCGTGAGTAGAAATGATTTTATATTCATAAGAAAGACGGAGAAGCATAGACTTAACTGATTCAGAAGTGTGAAAAGATGCAAATGGTACGCTTTTATAGAAACGTACTTTTACATGGGTTTGTTACTGAAAATACATTCATCATGAATTCTTTTGCAGAGTGCTGAATCTATCATGTTCTCGTTGCTATCTAGCCTCAACCAGTCTCTTTAAGATTATCTGGCCTAATGATTTTCTTGGGGTCTACAGGAGCAGAATTCCATGAAAGTTCTTGCACTGACACAAATCATCTTGATTTGTCACTTTCCCAAGGTAGTATTCATTTGACTGTCTGGGCGTCTCCTCATCCCCGCACACCTTCTATACTAGTGTTGTTATAATTTGAGTTGACAGGTGAAGGAGTCATCAGAATCTCCGAAATGTGATTCTTGAGTGCGCAGCATAAAGATGCTGCATATCAGAGCAGATAACTTGGCAACATACTGATTGAAAGATGACTACTTTCTACATTCATCGCTCTTTCACATGTGTGTTGTACACTCTGACAAAATGAATGCAAAAAATGTAATAAACTTCAGACTGAAGATGACTCATGCCTTGGAACTTAGTAGATTTCAGTCGATATCAGTGCGTAGGTAGGCAGAATGTGTCTAAGAATTGGTCGGTGGACATACCATATTCATGGAAATGTGAGTCAATGGAAGTTAATTTAAAGAGGAAACCACTGAGCAAGATTAGAAAGCGCAAACCGAATTGATTAATACTCAAATATTTCATTTCGGTTTGCAGGAATCTGAGTTTCAGGTTTTCCTCAGCAAAGCTGCAACGTTATCATAAATCGAAAACCTTATCTTTATTATAAACCTAGATGGATACATGGTGTACAGTATTGGGTTCAAAATCTCAGATTCCACATATTAAACATATATTTTACTGCAGAGAAAAGGTGCAAACTTAGAGTGACAGATAAGGATGATATAATCTTGTGATTCTTTCGATATAGTGCATCCTTTTCCTTTCATATAAATGGATGATTTAGGATGTGATATACGTCAGTGACGCTTTTCCTTTAAAATAAATCACACAGATCTACTCAGATAAGGGAATAATTCTTGAAACACCCATCTAGTCGTCAATATTAAATTTTCATGATATGAATTTCCAGTAAGAGATAAACAAAAGATGCCATAAATCAGTCTGCTACAGTTCAAAATACAAAAGATATCAGACATTAATCAACGAACAAGGTCTTGAATGCTACAGGCATTCCAAATCTCAAACAATATAGACTGAGGTTCATTGTTCAGGACACATAAAAATTATTGGAGTCACTAAACACTCTGCATTAGTAAACTGGAACAAAATATTACTAGAGATACGTGGTATCCATAATTTTCATAAGAGGCATTGAAAATTCTGATATGACTTCCATGTCACAGTTTTTTCAACAGATGATATAATATCGTCTAATGTGACAATTTCTTGAGGCTACAAATCTTAACAAATGATTGCCTGCTTGACCTTGAGTTCTACTTAAAGTATATCTACGTATCGGATTGGAATATAACAAAGAAATATTCATCTGAATTCTACAGCGCTGAAATGACACAACTGGAGTCCAAAAGAGAGAATGATAAAAATGATCCTAGGCTGGAAAATATTCACATCACAAGCCCGCAGTAAAAAATGATAAGCCGACTCAAAATGCAGGCCTTATTATTACAGCATAAGTCGCGGCCGAACAACATCGATAATCATTTATTGCTCATAATCACACAACTTCCTAACTTCTTTTATATAATTCCAATATTTTCCATCGCTTGATTTGATTGGTAGTAGTATTTTCCATATTCCGATTCCACGTGTTGGGTGTAGACTCGATGAACCAAGTAGGATTTAATAATCAACCTCTCTCACCTACCTAGATTGCGTTTTAGAATTTAAACCTCTCCCACTCTATTGTGTGGTTGTGTGTCATTGCATGCAGTAAAACTGCTGAAGTTTTTTCTAAATTAATTATCTTCTTGGCGTCAATCATTCTTTCCTTAGCTAAATTCTTATGTTCCGACAATCTGACTACCCCAACCTACTAGTCTAACCTAGTAGTGTCATCAAAATAACTCGAGAATCAGCATCAAGAAAATCAAAATCCAAACAAATTAAAAATGCAACAAACTAGAAGAAAACAACACAATAAATGAAGAATTTTACGCAAACGTTTCATCCTCTATTGACAGAATAACATGGGTGATCAACATCTCATCAAGGGAAATAAGCTGTAGTGAGGTATAAGTACTTGAGAAAGAACTAAACTTCCACGTGGCAGTTAGTAAATTAAAAGCAGAGGATGTCATTCCTAACACAGAAGTAGCGCTAAGTTCAATAGATAAGACGACAGTAGAAGAGGTTCGAGCACAATGTGTGTTAACCCTGAAAAATCAAAAGAAAGCAAAATCAAACTCAACGAAATCGAGAAGACTATCTCCAATTAGTCTAAAGCAGCATAAAAGCATCGTCAACGCAAAAGCTAATAAAAAATTCTACAGTAGTTTTTAATTAATCTGACTATATCAAGAAAGTTATTGAACATATTGAGACGGGACCATATAAGGAAATTGAGAAGCCTGCGGATAGAATAATGAATCATGTTTACAGATCTATAGAGGATTTGATAAGCTAAATGGTTTAATTTAATGCCTAAAATTAACAATGCTAGTAGAATATATAGCACTATTAAAATACATAAGCCAGGTTACTCCATGCGACCAATAGTAGATTTCAGGAATACCCTACTTATGAATTATCAAAACACTTAGCTCTAATACTATTATGTCTCATAAGAAATCTTTCAAACTATAGACTAACTAATTAAATTAATTAACTAAAAGACATTCAACTAGAAAAATAATGACACAATGGTTAGTTTCGATATAACTGCTCTTTATATTAATATACCAATCAGTACGGCCTTAGAAACATATCCTGAACCTACTCATAGGACACAGCTGTCCAATGAGGAAATTACGTCAGTTATGCCTAATATCTACTATCTTTAAATTCCAAGGCAAAATATATAGACAAACAGAAGGTGTAGCAATAGGATCACCAATATCACCAATAGTAGCAGATATCTATATGAACAGCCGGGAACATATTGCTCTTAATACATTTAATCGTACTTCAAAAATATGGTGGAGATATAGGGATGACACATTCACAGTGTTATGAACAGAAAATATCTTTAGCTTCTTGACACACATAAACTCACTAGTGGAGGGAATAAAATTAATATTTCAATCGGAAAGTGAACAAGAAGAATTAGCAATGTAAGATTGCAAAATAAAGCGAATAGAAGAAGGTAAACTTCATACTAGCGTTTATAAAAACCAACGCATTCTAATAGGCATTTAGAATTTAATTCATCTCATCCGTTGTCTGTAAAAGTAGACTTAGTTAAATGTCTAACAAACCAAGCAGTAGCACTAAGCAGTACAAGAAAAGACCTAAATGAGGAAATAAAAGAGATAGAAGAAGCGTTGATATCAAATAATCATCCTATAAAATTCATTACGAAGATCAGAAAGGGCCCAAAGCAAAATAAAAATAATTGTGCAACTGATAAAGAAAACAAAAATAACAGAGTATATGAGGCATTTACACTGGTTTTACCATATGAGGAGGGGACATCTGAGACCCTAAGTAGGATTCCATCATGGGTACATTATGGGCAACAAAGTGCGCAAATTCTATTTTTATAAACCTACGTAGGCTTGTTAGTACAGCAGGAATTTGAATAGCGTTTAAGCCAACAACCTCACTCAGCGAAAGGCTCTGTAGGTTAGAGGACCCAGTTGACTCAATTAGATAAAAAACTATGATTTACAAAATACCTTGCAGTGACTGTGAGGTCAGATACATAGGTCAAACTAGTAGGTCGAGTTAGTCAGATTGTCAGAAATAGCTCAGCAATTTTACTGCATGCATTGACACACAACCACACAATAGGGTGGGAGAGGTTAAAATTCTAAAACGTAATCTAGGTAGGTGGAGAAAGAGGTTGATTACTGAATCCTGCTTGGTTCATCGAATCTACACCCAACACGTGGAATCGGAATGACTCATCACTCATACCGGAAATATGGAAAATACTACTACCAATCAAATCAAGCGATGGAAATATTGGAATTATATAAAAGAAGTTAGAAGTTGTGTGAATACGTTGATATGATTTTAAGCAGTAATAAATTGTCCTCGAAACGCCATCCGTATATATTACTGTATAACACTGTGACACCTGCAGTCACTTATATGACTAATAAACACAGACTGGTAAATATTATACTTAAATTCAGATTGGCATATTATGATGATAAAATCGACAATCTAAACGACATTATTATTTTCTGTCTGATCGTCTATACAGGAAACATTAGCATGTCTAATATAATCATAGGGCTTCAAGTTTTCGTACTAGATGCTGTCAAATCTATTACGTCAGGAGGACGTCGTCAACACTGCGATACACTCAAAAGAATTAAGGTTATTCATTTAACCTATTTATTGTATACCAGCCTGACAGACAGTACAGCTCCCTATATGAAAATCAATAGTTAGTGACCGTTATTCTCAAAGGAAAGAAAGTTATGTGAGGTGACTTCGACAATCAATAATGAGAACTGAAAACACATCAATAAGCTAAGTAACAGCCTCTGTTTAACCTCCTCACCACGCAGAATAGTGCTAGAAATCTGTGCTCCAAATGCGTTTATACAAAAATTTAACTGATTATAAAGAGAATATCAGTGGATTTCCAAATCACCATGGCATTTGATCATTTTGGATGTTGCAAGCAATAGAATCTGGGACACGCGTTCTGTCCTATTCGCTATCTACATGCTTCCTACCTAAGTTCGAATATGAATCCAAACAATCACTTAACTAATAATGGCACATCCAATGCAGATACACCAACGAGAATCAAAACAATCAATGAAAAATGTCATCATAAGTCTATTATATCCTGCAACACAAAATCTTACTATTAAACCTCAAATTCACTTGTAGGTGACCAAGGAACACCACATTAAAATTGTTACACATTCACTCTGTAAATCCATGAAAGTAATGGCAAACAGACAGACTAGTTC
Organism: Trichobilharzia szidati; assembly: GCA_944472155.2. Classification (NCBI taxonomy): domain Eukaryota; kingdom Metazoa; phylum Platyhelminthes; class Trematoda; order Strigeidida; family Schistosomatidae; genus Trichobilharzia; species Trichobilharzia szidati. The sequence continues at coordinate 31,789,559 of OX235273.1, forward strand.
CCTGTTCCTAAACTCCACCGATGAGAATCATATGTCACAAAATATTCAACAAATTTATTGCCTTGTTACTTCATATTTCATATCTTTCAGAAAAATGAAATATTTTTGGGACTTGTGGCATAGCTTACACTGAAAAGAAGATATTTTAGATCGCCTTCAGTCTCTAAACATTCTATCAAGGTATTCTGCCAGCTTACATCTCCGTCAATCATAAAACTTCTGTGCCTCATGACATGAAGATTAACACTAGTAAAAAACATGTATGTGAAAATCTCTGCCATAGTAATTCTTCAGGATTTTTGAAAAACATTTTGTAATTACAACATGAATTAAGCTTACATTTTACAACTTCAGATAGACATTCAAATAAAAGTTAACTGGAAGAGCAACAAAACTTACTTGGGTTACTTTCAGTGTTGACCACAAGGGCGAATAAGCAGAAAATAAGACAGAGTAACATCGCTGGTCCTGTAAAGTCGAGGAAAAATAATGTGAGCATTATGTACTTCTTTGACTATTTATACTAAGTCTGAAATGATATATAAAAAATAATCAGCTTAAACAATTCTTACAACTGAATGTAGAAAAAAATATTTACTGCATCTAGATATGCCTTCAGTAATAAAAAATCAGCGATATTGCGTAAAAAGCACAAACTATGAATAAAAACATTTCATACATTTGTACAGTTTCAGATATCTGAATTTTCAACTTCAACGATGATATTGAAAAAACTTATGATATAGAAAGAAGATTTCACTAATCTGTCATGATCAAATAGAAAAAAATCATCATTCTGATATCTCGAAAAAAATCATTTTTAGAAGTTACTTTTTTGAGAGATTTACACATTTCTATTTAGAGTATTAAACATCGATTTGAGAATAGAATTTTAACATTCTGTACCTCTGTAAGAACTACTTTTATTCTGTATAAAATTGTTCAATATATCACTCACTGTGTTCTACCAAGTAAAGATACTCTCGTAGAATGTAAAACCTCCTGTTCAATTAGGTAGTATTGTGTGTTGTTGATTCTCCATTGTAGGATTCATTCACAGTAAGAAATTCTTAGCGGGATGAGCTATTTATCGATTACTTTATCAATTTTGTTTGTAATAGGATCTACTTTGAGGATGAATGCAATGCTCGGCATCCATAATACGAGCTGAAGCAAAGCTGTGATTATCCTTTTTTCAAATGCTAAAGCACATAGGATGATGTTAGGAAATTCGTTGATGAACATGCCTAACTATACACCTAATTTAACTGACTTCTCGAGAGCACTCAAACCGATAGGGGGAAGGCTTAGTTTTCAAACGTAAATTTGGAGTGATCTTGAAGAGTTATTGTAACTCTTCCGTTCCAAATGCTCTCTTCACTGCATTTCCAATGCATCCTGTTATTATTTCTTAAATCTGTACATAGTTTAAAGAAGTAAACAATCAGAGTGCCTTTAAAGACCTTCATTAGTAACAGAGAATAAACTTGAAATTTCGAAAAAGAAAGTAGAATAAAGCCACAAAATTTAATGTATATTTCATGTTTAAGTTTATACTTTATAAAATTGTTCAATTTATCACTCATTGTATTGTATCAAGTAAGAATACTGTCGTTGAATATTAAACCTTGTATTCGATTTGTTAGCATTTTGTTGTTGATTATCCATTGTAGAATTCATTCACAATTAGAAATTGTTAGCTGTGTAAGTTGTTTACCGATTACTTTATCAATTTGGTTTGTGGTAGTATCTACTTTGAAGATGAATGCAATGATCAGCATCTATTATGTAAGCCAAAACAAAACTGTGATTATTCTTTTTTGGTTAACTGCTTAAGCGCATAGGATGATGTTAGGAAATCCTCTGATCAACATGCGCAATTATACACCCAATTTAACTGACTTCTCGAGAGCACTTAAACCGAGAGGGGAGATTCTTAGTTTTCAAACGTGAATTTGAGGTGATCATGAAGAGATAATGTAACTCTTCCCTTTCAAATGCTCTGATAAGTGCATTCTCAAAGCATTCTGTTATTATTTCATTAATGTACTCAGAGTTTAAAGATGTAGACAATCAGAGCGCCTTTAGAGACCTTCATTAGTTGTTTTTTTATCCTTCACGTTCTTCAGTGGAACATAGGGCTTCAAGCTAGTGGCTTGAAGTTTCTGTAGCAGTGTTCATTTTACAGGATAGGGTTGCTAGCCTCATGCCCAACCTTTCCTCGTCACCAGCATTATTTCTGGCTTAGCGAGGTAAAGGAGTGCGTCGGCCGGGGATAGAACCCCAGACCCTGTGCCTGGTCGGCCAGCGTCCTAACCGCTATGCCACCGACGCACATACTTCTTTAGTAACAAAGAAGAAACTTGAACTTGAGAATTGTCAAGCAGAAAAAGCCACAAATTTATTGCAAGATGCATAGCTCAGGTCAGTTTTAAAATCTGGATAAGTGAACTCTTTGCAATATGACTGAAATGCTCATGCTTTATTGCATCCTGAATGCACCAAGGGCTGGATCATCTAATGCTTTGAAATATGCATCACTTTGTTATTAGCTACATCAATCAGAACAATACTCTGATCTACATCACCCCACTGTTTCATTGCTTACAGTTTATTTGTATAGCACATGAATCAGTGAACGAGTTGGCGGATTCCCATAGATCCAGATATGTATATGTTGAGACGATGGCAATCAAGAAGTGCTTTTTGAAATGATATTTTCTGTAGACAAAATAATGCTCAAAATAATTTTGATAAAAAGACCGATTCCAACCACACGCTTTCACTCTCTAGACCGGAGACCTCAGACTTTGTTGAGTGTTTTTCTCTTAATGGTTTAGAATTAAGTATTTGCTTCGTGACTATCAGCTGCAAAGTCTAAGTGAATTCAGGTGGAAAAGACAGTACAAGCATATGTATCAGTCAAGACAACCTAGACAGAATCAAGAGAGCAGAAAGAATAATTAAAATCGATAAGCATTCCTAGTCTTCTACAATCCCAAAATCCATCACTTCATAGTTAAAACCGCAGGTATACTTATGGCCAATATACCACGAATAAACCTGATAACTCAAATATTGTGAGAATGTGGGCGAAGTCAATGAACTGAAATTGTTTTCGAATGGAGAAATAATCGTCTTGTGTCACGTTATCATTGCGAGTTTAAAATAACCCCACTAGACAGTTGTCTTAATTGGATTTTGTATTACATTCCAATTCTCAGGATAAATATTTGAGTATTGGACTCAAACCAAACGTTGATGCCATGGGTAATAAACCTCATAAAACTGTAGAAAGAAAAGATTATCATGGCTAATTATCAAACTCGTAGATCAGCGAGGAGTCTCTTTTCGGCGAATTCATCTTCTTAGCTGTACAATCGCAAATATATATGCATTGTTTTGTATGTATGTGTACATTAAGTTTGTCAAACAAAGTTACAATCGGTTAAGGTTAATTTTAACTAAACAACTGTTTGTGACAACTCATCACCTTTGTTACTATCCTAGCACTTAATTGTCTTGACTTAAATTACCAACCTTTACCTGTTTAGTTAAAATAACCTTAAGCAATTGTAATTCTTGTATCCACTTAGATCTCTTACATAATTTCTACTTTGTTTCTATGTGCATCCTGAGTAAAACTCACTATTATTATTACAACTGTTTGTGACAACTCATCACCTTTGTTACTACCCTAGTTTCACTAACACTTAATTTTCTTGACCTGTATTACCAACCTTCACTTGTTTAGTTAAAATTAACCTTAACCGATTGTAACTTTGTTTGACAAACTTAATGTACACATACATACAAAACAATGCATATATATTTGCGATTGTACAGCTAAGAAGATGAATTCGCCGAAAAGAGACTCTTCGCTGATCTACGTGTTTTGTTTTCATTAATGCCTGGATGGGGATTATCCATGAATTATCAAACTAACATTGAAATGAGATCTATGTCGGTAATATATTGAAAGGAAACTTGCATACATATAAGTGGGGATAGTGCATATTATCGAGATTTAATGAGTTCTATGTCAGTTTGTAACTATATCTAGCAATGACAGTGGATCTCATAGTGCATATATCTTCGAAGCAGATTTCATCTGAAACCAAAATGATACAATGATCCGTAAACAGCTCATCCCGCTAAGAATTTCTTACTGTGAATGAATCCTACAATGGAGAATCAACAACACAATGCTACCAAATTGAACAGTAGGTTTTAAATTCTATGTTAGAACACAGTGAGTGATATATTGAACAACGTTTTACAGAATAAAAGTAGTTCTTACAGAGGTACAGAATGTTAAAATTCTATTCTCAAATCGATGTTTAATATTCTAAATAGAAATGTGTAAATCTCTCAAAAAAGTAACTTCTAAAAAAATTTTTGTTTTCAAGATATCAGAATGATGTTTTTTCTATTTGATCATGACAGATTAGTGAAATCTTCTTTCTATATCATAAGTTTTTTCAATATCATCGTTGAAGTTGAAAATTCAGATATCTGAAACTGTACAAATGTATGAAATTTAGAATCACTGTCATTAAGATGAAGTACTGGTGAAGATGACGGTGAATAGTGCTCCTTCTTTATAATTCATACAATTTATTGCTTCAATCTGTTGAACATTCATCGAAACGTGGTCTCAATATGAATGCATGCTTGGGATGTTTCTGAATCTGCAGCTATTCAGTTCCTTTGCTTCACCTCGAATATTTTTTTTACTTTGGCTGCTGCCATATAAGCCAACATTTTAATGGCTGGGAAATGAATGTTGGGTTTTGGAAACTTCACACAGATAAACTACTTCAGGCTGTCGTCTTAATGATAAGTTTTCCTTAACAATGTAAACTGTAGTTAAAGATGCAACTGTATGATAATGATATTCACAACATAACTGAATATTCAATAGAGAGAACGAGAAATTCATTTAGATCTTTGGACTTCGTGATTGCATCCGATAATCACAAAGGCAAACCACACAATTCGAATGATAAGTTAAAACAGACACTTTTCGAAACGACTGATAAAGATGTGTGAACAGCCCTCTGAAATAGTTGGAAAACATCAAATCATAATTAAATATGGAAAACTAATGAAATGCCAGTTGTTCATTCTGAAAAATATTTGGAAGGCGTCATGAATTCCGCATTCACAAACAGCAGACACAACATCATGGTTTTCAGAACATCGCACAAGCATCTCATGACCATTGAATGAAAATTCACTAATAGCCTAAAGAATACAATATTCTATTTTGATATGCTGTTTCTGGAATAGGCTTCGCCAAGGAGATTGAGGAGGCTGGATATAGTCAGAGTTGTTAATAGTCAAATTTTTCATCAAATGAGAATCAAAATTTCGGAAGGAGCTACTTCGAAGAAAAATCTTAGAGTCACGTTTTTCAGATGAAGCTGTGAATTACGTCGTGGTAGTACTTGATAGGCTTTCGAAATTATTCTATTGAAGTGAAGACGAATTTCAGCATCATTGTATTAAGCTGTTCTCAAATAAACGACGGTGGCTGAAGGTGGCTCAATGAAGCACGAATACTCTTCAGCATTCAGTTTCGATCAGTCATCAAATTGAAAAGCAATGATTCAAAAGATAAGTTAGAAAGTGAACTCTGACAAGAATAAATTCATGTGAATAATTATGAGTTAGTAAGCATACTCAGCGGTTTTAATATCCATATAAAGCTAATAGAATCAGTGCACCAAATCACGTGCAAAAATATTGCTACATTAACAGCAACCTTATATTTACGCCATTTCTTCAAAAACGAAACCAGGTTTGATACCTAGAAACTGTGTTTTTGGAATGAATAGTGAATACCACTTCCGTTTCTGGGTTTTGACTTAAGGCACCTTTTTAGCCTAATGATTCTGAAGAATCTTGATGAAGGACGTTTTGCTGGGCAATACCCACTAATTCCGTATGGTCGCCTATCTGATGTCAGTTAGGTATTATGCCTTTCTTACCAACATTTGTATATATATTTCTCTGCATTTCCAAAGTCACTCTGTTTAAGGGAAGTCCAAGGAAACATGAGACTCTTGTAATTACAATAGGCAACATATTTCAAATGATATAACTTATGATCGTGTTTCACTCTGTCGTATTTCCAAGAAACAATGAATCGTAAATGAAATCAACTTAATCAGAATTTTATTTGAGTACGCGTATTATTGCTCTAAATACAAACTGATTACAGAAAATATTTGAATTGCAAGTGAATTATTTATACTTAACCATACAAATATTACAGACTTACACAGATGAATGAGTAGTGTTTTCATGAAACACAATGTACTGTCACCACCGTTATAAATAACCTCCACGAATATGTATCATTTCAGCGTACGTTCATGATAGCAGGTTGAGCCAATCTCGGTAATGCTACAAAATCCAACATTGTTGAAATGAAATATTTATTTTCATGGAATTAAATACGCATTATGTGATATACAGAATTTTATGTTTACACCCACCTCATTTCAGTAAGTCAATGATGAATTACCGGTTTAATCACACAATGATGTTTCAGATGTCCACCCAGTTATAAATCAATATCACGAGGAGATTAGTCTATCATCATTATGGCTACTTAAAAACGTGAAATTTTCTGTCTGAATGACTGATTCGTTCATGAAAACGCCCTTCAACTACCAAGGTTTGTTGCAGAAACTTGTATAAAACGTGTTAAACTTCAGTGTTCAGACAATTTGGGGGTTGTGATGAAGGCGTATTCTAGATAACTGAATCAGTAGCTCAGCACACAACGTTTGCCTGTACTCATCAGTTTACACTTATCATGTGTCATCTAAAAATAAAATAAAGACACCCCATTCTCACTCTTGATAGCCACAACGAAAAGAAAGATACCAAAGACAATGTCAGATGAATTTCAAAGCATCACTTCCTGTGGCTACACTATAAAGAAGACTGGACAAACCAATCCACATATAAGTCATAATATAATGCATTTACCATACTTCCACACTGACTGCATTGTAGACTTGACAAGAAAGTTGAAATACGTACAAGACACGAGGTGATTTTTATAGAAGGATTCATTTGCTTTGTTGATTACTAGATCACGCTACCCTAAGAACAATAGCTTTAGGTTCACGAGGTCGCGAAGTCAATTTATCGCCTCCAAATGTAATCACCGGTCGGCCATCTGAATTTTAGAACTATGTAGAAATATCTGAGTGTGTCAGGTTTGTGTAGATCAAAAGTAGATTTAGCAGTGTATACTGTGCTGAGGTTCGTCAATCGAGTGGGATGTCAATCACCTTACAGTACTCACTAAACAGTTGGCTTATTACTCTCCAAAAAATGAACATAGCTGAAATTTCGTTTTTCTCATAGCAAACTGTCATAAGAAGTGAGAGGTATTTTGATGTTGAGAGGAATCGGTCTTCCGATTTTATGCTCATTCTATTTCTTTATCAGATAATTTCATCGGATTATCCTTCTATTGTTCTTCTTATGAGCAGTCCCATAAACACTTTAGAATACTCGACTGATTCCTGAACTCATCATTAGATCGAAACAGTACAGGATGTTCAGATTATTTCTTAAACACTCCAGTGGTAAGCAGAAAAAAAGCCATAGGTGACTGCAGTCACATCACATCGATTAAAGGACTATGTAGGTTGAAATCGGATGTGAATACGAAAATTGGCTGGTGAGAAATACATCATTTAAACTGGTTAACGTAGAGAAAGTGTTTGAAATGTGGCGTGAAAATGGGATGTACGGCAATTTGAAGACTGTAACGTGTTACTGAAATCTCTGCGTTCTGTAACAGCACAAGCTTCTAAAGAGTTGATGGGCGAGATTAAACTGTCTGAAACACATTCCTGATAATATATTTAAAACAAATGATTCACTTCATATTCAAATTTTATTCAATAGAATTCTAAATTCGCCTTTCTTTGTGTCACATTCAGCAACACGGAAATAAACACATAACCGTTCCGAAACTTATTTCTGTGACTCTGATGATCACGTGAATTAAATGAGATAATATTAGTATCACGTAGCACGTATAGAAAGGAAATTTCTTACTGATGTAAAATATTTAATTCTTTAAAGGCTTGATAAAAATCTCTTGCTGCTCAATTCAGAGTGGGCTGGAATAATTATAAAGCTTGTGTTATTGGTGCTGAAACACTGGGTGATTCTAGGAGTGGTGGGAAGACGCAAGCTAATATTTTTGGAGGTGATAAGTTCATTGATATCTCAATATCCATTGGCGTGGACTATCTCCGACATAATTTAATAATAAATCATCCAAGTAGCTAACCAGAATTAGCGTGGGATTTTCTTAGCTGAGTGAAACACGTCACAACACTGAAGAGCACAGTCCAAAATTAGCTAAGCAACTTACAGTGTTTAGATTTGGCTATTAAGAACTACTGGCTGATTTGGTTGATGTCTAACGCTGAATTTCAATTAATTAGTAGTAAATAGCACAATACAATAAATTCATAAACTCTAAATCAGATTCTCCTACATGAATTGCATCCTGAAACAGACTGATTTATGATACTCAGTCGGCTAAGCCTTTCATAAAATTCGCTTTCAACCGAATGTGAAAGTAAAACATTCTAAACGAAATCAGCTGGCCTACGAAACGTTCATATAAAGGCATATTTCAGAATTTCGAATGAGAGTAGTTTTAACTGTAACTAACAGTAATCTGAATGCATTTGGAATTTTCCTCACATTTAAGGCGTTGAAACTAACTCATCAATTCATAGAATTATTTTCAAAATATTTTTGTTCTCCAGGTACAATTGCAAGTGGGTTTCAAATAATCTAATTTTAGTACTTCAAGTTATTTTGCTTCATTGTTATCCACGACAGCAATTGTCTTGAAAATAAGCATACTGATTAACATAAATTGTATTCAAATAATAACGGCGTTTTGAAAAAAATCAGAAGAAACTTTTTCCGAACGTTCCGTTGTGTAGGTTACAGCCTCTTCAGCATAATTACTCGGATTTTATTAACTACCAAAATATATATTTAATTGAAATTTAGATTTTCCTGTCCATTGAATGAACCAAAGTGCTTGGTCTCAGGTTGACATGTCGGCTTCTTGTGCAGATGCTTCGACGATGTCTGGGCACGTAATTCGAGGTTAATTGGTAGTCACCATCCACCAATCTACCAAAATACATAGTTAAGAGCTACCTTGAAGTGAACTCACTTGAAGGTCACTCGTTGGTAGAGTCTTGTACCAATACAAAAATGTAAGCAGTTATCACATATTTGTAATGACAAATATCAAATTATCAAGTGCCTGTTTGCGAGTAACTGATCTTTTTCCGTATTTGGTAGACCCTGCTGGTAACGACGTCTCACAAGAACTTCAGGTAACTTCCTGAATAGAGCATGCGCCACATATATATCGGAAACATTTATTTCCCGATACGAATTTAAAACATGCAACAAAGGTTAACAAAGCAGGATTTAATGAATTCATCAAATTTCGGTAGAACTCATCAGCTGAATACTCTACATACATGGATATTTATACTTTTGAAACTACATTGGGAGATATAAGACTGATAAACAAATAAACGTCATTGAATTAGTCTTCAGAAAGACAGGTGCGAACGTTTCCAGGTCATGTTCAAATACATAAGGGGAGAGGGAGTTTGAGTGATTAAAATTAAGATAAAATGCATTACACTTCAATTACATCACTTAGATAAACAATTAGTCATTAGAGAATATAACATGAATTGCAAACAGAGTAATATCAGTAGTAATAGATATAATAACAATAATAATGTTGAAGTGAGTTAAGATAATGCTACTGATAAATGATAGTTTTAAATGAATCAAGAATGATAATAATAATAATAGGTAGAATAATAAGTAAAACGTATTACGTAATGTATTTTCGTACACAGAGACCTGGTTTATGAACTCGAATTGCGCAAGCGTCTGCAATTACAAGCGTGGTTCTGTTTCTTTTCCTTGCTGTCAGTAGTGAAGGACTTGACAGCATCGATATCATGTCCATAGTACACAAGATGTTATTGAGCTTTTTTGTACTTTGAATTAAGCTGTTTCCAATCACTTTGACAAACGCTCCATTATGCGAATTGACCTTCGCCTTTCTGTACAACCTGTGTTTTCGATTCCACAAACACACTCAAATTGACAAACACAGTTTGAAGTGTCGAGGATTGTTGATTTGCACTTAACAAATTGCTGAAGTACTCGCTCGTTGGTGTTAAGACAAACACGTTTTGCAGCATTACAAGCTGTCTTGATAGCTTTATCGGGTCTTCGTTTGACCACCTCTTGTACTTCATCTCTTTCGAGTGACAAATTGATGTAGACAGATTTCTTCGGGACTGTTTACATAGTTTTGCAGGGGCTCGTTTCTTTAGAGTATTGGTTAATGACCTTTCACGGCATCCATTCATAGATAAAACATCCTTTAGAGCCTTTATTTCATGCTCAGTTGTACTACCATAACAAATTTTCCGTGCTCTATTCAACAGTGTTCTCACTAAGTTAGTTTTATACTGGATTGGAACAAAGCTGTTGAAATGCATGTACTGTCTTGTCCAAGAAGACTTTCTAAATATAGATCTTTTGATTGTGCCATCAGACATTTTCGCTAGAAAAACGTTTAAGAGTTTAATGGTATCGTTTTCCTCGTGTTATAATGTGATAATGAGATTCGAGTTGAATTTTACCAACATGTCTTCATCTCTTGACCTGCTTCCACAAACAATAAAAATGTCATCAACATATCTTAGGTATACATCCGTTTCTTGGACATGCATATATATATATATATATAGAATAGCCAAAATTTTAAATTCATGGGCATCGGATGGTGTTACAAAGGCTGAGTCCTCAACAATCTCGCTTTGTAACGAGAAAGTCATGGCTTCAAACCCAAGTGGATGCGTACCACTAGAAAGTCTCAAACTGGGACGAAACAGCTATCCAGTACTTCGAGGCTTTCCAACGGTTCTCTAACTGATGTCAACTCGTGTTCAAACCTGCAATATCAAATTGGCATTGGTTCATGTTTGTTTGAATGAGTATGTGTATGATGTTTCACATGTGAAAAACACGACAATAATTTACAGGGGTCACAACATAGGACTGCGTAAGTTTTTCTTTTTCTCGTCGGTCTCCCTCCATAGAATCTGCCATATAGGTGGTCAGTCTATCCGTTCTCTCCCATTTATTTCACTCGATGTGGTTATAATATGCAAAACTTTCAGAGGTCAGTCTTTCTTTATGTGAATGAAGGTGCTTTTCACAGAATTTCAACAGTGTGTAAATAGATGTCGCGCACACCTTCCATAGCATGCATTTCTACAGCTGATGTTTTTTCGAGACTTTCAACTTTACTTCATTTCTGCGTGGACGTTGAGTACACATTCTTTGCTCATTTGTGCTGCCCTTCAACTATCTACTCCTTTACCATATATAGCAAGCCTCAAATTTTGAAAATATTTTCGTATAGGCAGAGTTGCTTTGGGTCACTCACGGAAATACATCTTTGACACCAACCAAAGCTTTCTCTACAGAATTAAAGGGCTTGAAATAGGCAGAACAGCTTGAACCGTCTGTTTTGCGTACCACGTCGCTCTGGCTATCGAGCACTACTGGTTGATGTGAGTGACATCCAACTACTCATATCTCAATCAGTAGTAAGAATCAGAATTGATTAAAATAACTAGTTACTTGTCAAACGACTTTAACTAAGTTTTACACATGAACCACACAACACTCCTTTTGTCTCACAACAGCTCATTCACGAATTGATTCTGATCATGTGAATAAAAATATTAATGACGCATTCTGCTCGAAACGTTTTTTCAAAGTGTTACTAGAACACGGAATTGCCTAAACACGGATTCCCTAAATAATAAGAAATCGATTCATGGTATATAATTGCGTTAACTGACATCAAATCCCTCCATGACTCTTTCCCTCACATGAAAGTGGTTTTTAATGTACATGGGAAAACGAACAAGCTAAGACTAAAATGCTCGTCATGCTTAACATTTGTATACTTTGATTCTATTCCTGTAAAATATTGAGTTACAAATAGGAGACTCGTTTAGACTTTCCACCAATAATTTTAAGCTTATTTCTCGTGTTACTTCAAATGGCTCAGTAAAGTATATCATAAATGCCCAGAGCAACTCCTCTAACCTTGGTGATATTCAAGGCTGCCTATCACTTTAAATGTTCTGTCAGTCCTGTTTCATTATCAATGTTTCCATTAGAAATCCATCTGAAAATACAATGAAGTGAGTTCATTTTTTCGATTTATTCAGAAGAAAATGGTATCTAATTATTCCTATGCACTCAGAAATCAAGATAGAATTTCGTCCTATTCTGTACATACACAATTATTTATTGCGAACATATTTCGACCAATGAAATATTACGCAAACTAAGAAAATGAGAAGGCGTAATTTATCCGAAACGTGTAGTGTATTTGCGCAACGCATTTCAGACAAACTGATCACACACGAACTTGTCATTTACCACTATGGGTAAAATTTATTTTGGTCAAGTCTCACAGTGCAATACAGTAATATTTCAGTAATATATATTGGATTGATATGATTATGAGCAATAAATGGTGCTCGAAACGTCATCAGTAAATATTACTGTATAACACTGTGAGACTTTATCAAAATAAATTTTACCCATAATGGAATTATAATCTACCACAGTGCACAAACTTGTCATTTACTTTTACACAGATCAACACAGAGCATCAATAAATACAATATAAGTTCAATTGTCAAAAGTTCAAGGTAATACATAAGAGGTAGGAAAATCACGTAAAAACATTGGATAAGAAGAAGAAGAAAAAAAGGGTGACAATGTTTCTAAGTAAATTCAGCCCTCGTTCTACAGTTGGATTACCAAAGCATGTTCAGAGGAATGACCAGAAGTAGTTTATTTGTTTATCAACCTTATATATCTGAGTGTATTTCCAATAGTGCATATATCCCTATATGTGGAGTATTCAGCTGAAGAGTTCTGCGAAAATTTGATGAATTAATTAAATCCTGCTTTGTTAACCTTTGTTGCTTGTCTTAAATGACTAGTGATTCTTTTAACACAAAATAGATTTAAGCCCTTTTGTAGCTAAGGTTTCAATGAATTTACGTGTGTGACTCAAACTTGTTTCAGAGATATGTTTAAGCCATTACTGAAATTAACCAAGGATGTGCATTGCCACAGATTATGTTGGGCATCTTTTTTCAGGATTAATTAGGGTAGGTACCAAGACAATGTCAAACCTAAGACTATTGTACAGTTAAGTGAACGAATTCGCCGAATAGAAACTCTTTGCTTAACTGTTTATTCTTATGTTTTCTATCGTAGTCGCAAACATGAAGCAGCAGTGGCAGGAAAACATTAATTATTTTTGCGACCTCAATTCACGTGGAATACTTCTACAGAGATTCTATCCCTATATCTAACCACAGCGATGGGCACTTGTACCCACCCCTCAGTAGCCACCGAACGTATTAACCAGAAAATGCAAAATCTCCTGATTAATCGTAGGTCTAACTCATACTTATACTGTTCCAGTGGTTCAAGTTGTTTTGGGCATGCAATTAAGCGGCTTCATCTGTAGGTTCGAGAACGTTTACCACTTTGATGCGGTTATGGTGTAATGAAATGCATAAAACGTTTATTACCGTCACACTTAGTGGATACATGATATCGAACTAACGCTAACAAAGTCTTGAGAGTTATGAACCCAGTTGTGAATTCGTTGTCCTCACGCCATGCTTAACGGTAATTTAATAGACGATACTGAAAAACAGAAAAACGGAATCAGAGACATATAAATAGCCATGTTTTCACGATCAACTTGGTCTTCACCATTGTTCCTTCTATGGAAACAGTAGGTTATATATATAATGAACTGATAAATGAGTGTGTACAGATTGGTATTCCCGTGTCTTCTTGAAAGGACTTATTCTAACACACACCATGAACGTACTCGCTTTTCCACAATAAGATGTATTGGCATAACGTCCGCGCTGGGTGTAATCCTATCAAAACTCTTCCCAGCGTCATTTTAGCAGCAGATTGTTCTTGTATGAACCGTAGGTAGGTTTCCATAGGATTCTAGATTCATACGAACTGCCCCGAAAAGCTGATATTCAGTCAGGCTTTTTATTAAGAATTACGCAAATATCTCAGGCTTTTCCAACAACACTATGCAATCAGATATTTTCACTGCGAGTTGAAATTACAGATTCAGCAGCACATTTCCATTGGATTCGATTCTCTGCCATCACTTTCATTCGTGTCAACGACTCCCTACAGTTTTTAATTCCCTTTCCCCATGACCCCCTCCATGATACTCTCAGTCATGCGATGACACGACTCTCATTCGGAACCCTTAGAGTGCTAAAATGAGCAAAACACAAATCGTTGCAGGAAAGCTTGAGATAGAAAATTGTTTGTTGCTTGTGACTGCTTTCATTCATCATCAATTTGAATATCATTCAGCCATGTTATCTAAAAATGTCCCCCAGCTTTACACAAGGGTCTCAATTATTCGAAGACTGGTCACTTGTCTTCTCAGGTTTGGTAAGTTGCAAGAAGTAACAGGATCTTTTTCTTCTATTTGGGCTAAATCAACAAGAGGTACCAATATCTCAATTTATGTTGGTGTCTAACATGAAGATTGAACCGCGTGTCGTGCTGCATTGCACAGACAACAGCAGTAATAAAAGTAGAGGCATCAAAGAGGTCTCCTTGTCATTCACGCACCATGAAACCAATTAATTCAGTGCGACAAAATATACTACTCAAATCAAGTGTTAGTACGAAGATTACATTTTGGATAATAATTCAGAGTTGATGGAAGAGAAACGTATGCATAAATCTAGAATATTAATGTCAGTAAACGTTACGTTTGCTTTGACTTTCAGAATTTTCACTAAGTTTGATAGTCTCATAGTTCAAACAGAAAATATTTACTTTGTAATGTTTCTAGTTACCATTCTCACATGTCATTTCGTTTTGTGCTTCTTCTGTCTACCTTACATGTGTTATGTATTGTGTCACAAGGATCTCCTATTTCCTCCCTTCGCAAAACAATCCACATCCCCTCTCATCAGCATTCTTGGAGAATACATTCCACACCATAAAACAAAGACAGGATCTTGTTAGCAGCATACGCCACATTACTTAGGAGATTTTAGCTGGCTGTAGACTACTGAAGACAATTTTACTATGAATATGAATGTGCTATGTACCTAGTTGGTGTTCACGTCACCTAAATCTGGGTAACAAGCACATTTGTGGTCTCCATTAGTCTTCAACTACCCATATGAACCAGTAGTATCTATCGCATCGCACAATCTCCACTACTTCTCACGTTTTTATCTGCATTAGCTCTGTATATCTTCATTTATTTAGAACATTATTGATGAACTTGATGTGAAAATAAACCACTCCGTATAAAATGTATCAGTCTTAATTAGTATCCAACCCAGTAATTTCACAAAAACTGCAGACTTAGTGGAATAAAAGTCCTTTAAATACAAGTTATATTTGCAAACATCTTACCGATATTTGTCTCTTGATCTTGATCACTTTTCTGAAGATATTCTGACTAGTTTCACCAAAGAAATGTGGGGAATACTTACTTCACTACTGCTGAAAAAGCCAAGTATGTAAACTCTGTAAAACTAATCAGTACCTTGAATTTGTAGCTGAATTTCTAATTAATTTAGTGATGAAGCCAAAATGGATTGCAAAACAAAACTATTTACATATTGAAATTACATCCAGTTGACAATTGAATTCAGGGAGAAAATCTCTATGCTTCTATAAACTTACTAAAAAAGACCTACAAATACTTTTCACTGATCGACAAGACATTGCTTTCTCTGTCTCATTAGCATATTACTTGTTTACTCTGCATGGTGACTTTTCAGTTGACACGTTTATTTTCGTGACAGTGACATTTAAATTTTATTGTTGGTTATTCTCCAAATAGTTTAAAGCATATCTATTTTCTACAAGTGTATTACTCAGTACTTTACTATCATTATTATTGTCCTTATTATTAATATTAGTGTCAGACAGCTATACACATACTCAAGACCCCTTTAAAAATCTACTTAAACCTGTGTTGAATCGAAAGAGGCAAAAATGTGAGAATTTCCGTCCTATCCTGACCAAGTAAACTCTCTGTCAATTATTCTTTTTAATTAACCTGTTTCCTGTTTGACGAGTCAGTGCTTCGGTGGCAAGATGCTTGTCACTCATGGCTCACGTTGTATGAGGTTCGATCCGTCACTGACACACTCCTAAACGTCGCTTAGTCGCCAGGTGGATGGATGTGAGACTAGCAGCCTTAACCTGTATATCGTGAAGAATAACACCACTGCTAAGGAAACCTCTAAGCTTAATGCCCAATGTTACACTAGGAAAGCAAACAAATGGAAAAAAATTATTCCTTGCCGACTTCGGAAAAATAGAGTAAACTACTTTCATTGTAATTCATTCTTCCAAGTTGTTACCGTGATGTATTTGTGTACAGAATAAGTTTTCTTCATAAATTGGTTATACGTCTTTATCGCGGTTACACATTACAACACTATCGTCAACATACATCAAAATATAAATAACCGCAGTGGTCGAATCATTCCTGAAGATTATGAAGGCTGTTTAAGTTAGGGCATAGAAAGAATCCACACTGCAATGTATGTTATTGATAAAGAATAAGAAAATGAAGAAAACAAGCTGTTATGAATTGTATAGATGATTTATCCATTCACTGTTTAACCGCGAAAAACACAATTGCTTAAGGAATTCTCCCATTACATAAATTTCCTCATGATTCTTAAACATTAGATGGTCACCTCTGCTATTACAAACGCTGTGATAACTAGTGTGAACATGCCCAGCACACCCATAGTCCAGTCATCACGAATATGTAAGTGATTTGAAGATCAATAGTGCAACCATAACTGACACCTGTGTAGTCAGGAAATAAATAAGAAAATGACAAAAAAATAAATAAGTAGCATATAAGAATAGATTGATAGATATCTATCAACTCTAAATACAAACTGAGAATTAGTTTCACTAATTAGTTTTGGCTACAGCATGTAGTTTTAATTTTTGTCTGATGATGATAAGTGGAATTCAGGCAGATAACGAGTCAGTCAGTCAGTCACTGTCTAATATCCACAATTCAAACACTTCATATAAACGGACACAAAGCATTGATGAAGTTCGAACAAGTCATTGTTACATGGATAGAAATAACCAACAGAATTGTGGTGATGCATTAGCTGATCGCATGTACTCATGTATGTTTCTATCGAAGCCCTACATATATGGGTAGGTCCCAACAGTTTGAACAGACGTGAAGGTGTGATGTTAGCTGATGCATGGCAAATCCTGATCAATAAATAAAAGATGTATAGGTATCACTAATTAATGATAATTGTCTATATCTTCTTATGGAGAGACTTGCAAATGTTGCAATTGTTTCAGGTGGGTGCGTCCTTCTGAAGAGTCCCAAACTAGGACGAAACAGCTGTCTAGTACTCCCAGGTTTTCCAATGGCTCTCAAACTAATGTCGCTTCATGAAGAAATCCTGTAACCAAACAAATCCCTACAAACCAACACTTGAAAATTTTCTTCGCTGTTTATGCCTTTTTCTTATCCTTCAGAAGCATTGAAAAGTTTATCTCAAGATCACAGAGGATATGCGGCAGACTGTGCAGAGCGAGATGAGCATACGTCGACCGATAAGCAGACTCTGGGAGGTCTTGACTACGCGGATGACTTGCGTCTAATGTTATATAAATTCGAAAACTTTCACGTGAAAGTCAGAATTGGAAGCAGCAAAGATAGAACTTCAATTGACAAAGAAAAGATAAAGTAGGCAACTTAAGTAAGCACTAATCACATCCTTCGCTTATTTAGGTAGTATGGTTTCAACTGCGGGCGGTGACATGGATGAGGATGTCAAAACCAGAACCGGATAGGCAACGCAGACCTTCATCCAGCTAAAATCAGTGTATAAATCTTCCGAATTCATCACAAACAAAACAAAAACTATGAGAACAAACATGTACCTAGTGTTCAACAGCATTGCAGAAGAAAATGGATATGGATAAGTCCCACGCGGAGAGGACTGTCAAATGAAATCGCACATCAGACCCTGGGGTGAAATCGAAATAGGGGACGATGAGTGGGTCATGAATTTGAGAGTGACAAAAGGAAGATCGTGCAGGGAGGAGATGAGAAAATATAGGCAATCCAAAGGCCAGCTAAAGAGGACCGCAAAAAATAAGGCAAAGTGGAGGTGAACTATTGAATTCCTACGTTACATTCGAAACCGAAAGGAAGAATAGTAATGATATAATAATAAGCTGTGCATCTTATCGCTTTGTTGAAAAGCAAGGAATCTTCGGTTTCGCGATAAGCTGTCGACTGCAAGAGTCAGTGGCGCTCGATTTGGAGAAATGAAAATCTCTTTCAGAGGACGGTATAAGATTAGTGGTTTTACTGATATGGAGATTTTCAAGGTGAAAATATGAATACCGACCTGATAATTCAAACAGTCGAAACGAAATGGATTGCAGAAAGAGGAACTTTCATTAAAACGGTTAACCATACCAGTCAGTGTGTTCATACTGAAAATAATTTACCCACCAGAAAGACTTCCATAGACATTCCCATTCCAGCGATGATTAAAGCGACCTAAAATTGAAATGAACCATCAAAGTAAGGACAGTGTGAACAGGACAAAGTTGAATAATAATCGAATGAAATGAAAGTTGTACTCATTTTCTGGATGGAATGTGACACTCTACATTTAGTTGCGAAAATAATCAGCAGTATGTTTCAATCATCTTTTTCTGTGCTTACGAGTTTCATTAGCGATGAGGTTGGCTGTAATACCCAACTTTCCCTCTGTTATGGACTAAATGATGGCTATTAAATTATGCGAGGGATAATGCCTCGACGAGGAATACAAATACATGAGAGGCAGACACAGTGGCAACAAAATAGCTAATAACCTACTGTTCACCGAAAATGCAGAATCAGGTTGCGCTGGGCGGCAGTTTCGGTTTCCTCAGCACAACAGGGCCATCAGCATTCGAACTCAGGATTTTCATTTAATGAAACAGGCTCGTATGCCATTCAGTCACTGGTATAGGATAAAACGGAACATTAATTCCCTTTTCTGCAGGTTGGTGATATATACAGTGCAACCACCAGCCAAGGTTATCGGTTGGCAACTATTGTCACTCCTGACTTGGTGAACCTCACTGGAATCTAACTCTAGAGAGACGTTGGAATTCATGAGCCATCATATCCGACCACATCACGCACTCCTTCCCTCCCTCCCTCCCTCTCTCCTCCCTCTCCCTCACACACAAACACTCGAATTTCCGTCATGCCAACCTCACCTAGGCTGTCTGGTGACATACAATTTGTCTATTCACCTAATTCAAATGTCATCGAAAGCAATGCACTTCACTGTCATCTTCATACTGTCGTGGTGTGATACAGACAATCTGTGCCAACGGTATGTTATTCTCACATGTTCCCACAGTTCAATTCGATATTAGCAACAGAATACGATGTATCTATTGGAATATCCTACTTTTTGCCGTTTGATGTACACCGAAATCACACGCTCAGTGATTGGTCAACCAATATAAACTGAACATATAAAAACAGCGGTCTGATCAATGAAAATATACCTTGGCTTCAGTGTCATACCTCCTGCTGTTAGAAAACGATCATCATTGAATATCGTTGTAATGACTATTCATATTAATTTTATAATTACTGCAATTTTTGTAAGTATAGTGGTGGCGGTGGTGTGAGATATTTGCATTGCGAATACCACCCATCACATTCATTTTCCTCATGTGCCATTGACTGAGCCAATCTATCTACGACGAATTGACTAGGTTTCGTAGAATGAATCCTGAATGGCACGACCTCGAATCACTCGCTCGTTCATTCTCTCAACCACTCACTCACTCACTTGCTTACTTACTTACTGCGGTGTTCCAGGCATTGATTAGCCAGCTGCAATACTATACTATATAAACATGACAGAACGAAACCATCATTGTATAAATGCAGCTGCAGCAGCGTGAATGATGTTTCGATTTTATTCATCTAGGAAGCATTTCACCTATTACATCAATCAATCAATCAATTCATCTGTTCTTACTTCTACTCACTCATCATCTTCACACAATATCCTGTCAAATATTTCTCCACATCGATGTGAATCTTCATTGTAGATCTTCATTGCCTACAAGTTGATGCATAACTACGATTAATTCAAGAGACAGAGAGAGGGGAGACAGGGTTTGAAACAGAGACAGAGAATAGGAAGGATGTGGTGAGTGTGGGAATAGCTTGTCGATGAATGTGAAATGTAGAGAGGAAGCGATGGAGCAGTTAGTGTGTGTGCGTGAAAGTGAGATTGATTCACAGCTCAGGAATGCATCCGATTTATACTAGAATTATTAAGACTGTCTGTTCCCAGATTTCGCTGAGAATTTTCGCCAGCAATCTCACTTTGTCCGCCGAATAACGCCGACTAAGCAGAGTTTGCAATTAAGGATTGCAGAATGCAAAGTGCTTTCCAATTTACGCATGTCAGTCAACCAGTCAATCAATCAATTGAAGCTATTCCAAAGTGGGGATTAAGACACATGCATCGACCCACCAACTAAATGAATAAACAACGAGCTGGCGAAATAATCAACCAACGGACAGATGGACGGATGAACCAACCAACAAACCAGATGCAATGACGTACTGAGTTGCAAATAAAAAAGATGACTTATTTAGTGATCACATAGTGAATAGGTGACAGGGAAAAACGATTTGCCAGGCAGGCGAGTGAGCGAGCGATTCAGCCACCTGGCGAACAAGTCATCGATCTTCCAAACGAGTGATCGGTCGATCGTTCGAGTGAGCATATCAATCGAACCATTTCACATTACGCGTACTCATTGATTCTACTGATTGATTACTGATCAGCTGACTTCGAGTGTGACCACGGGTTCGCTCGACAGGTTAGCGTTGAGGAGTATAAAAAGCACGGTGTATGTGAGTAGTCAGCTTCAAGTTGACAGTAAACAGTTCTTCACAGTAAACGACAATGCAGATGTTCACTGTATGTTAGAATACTCTGGTTGTATAATATTGTATGCCTTCCTTCCTGATGGGCATTTTCATTTCAGCTCGTCTTAGTTGTACTCGTTGCATCACTGGGATTCGAAATGGGAGGTAAGTCTTCCTCCTGCGTCTCCTCCTCCTGCTCCTCTTCCTACTCCATGTCATCATCAACATCAACGTCATGACCATGATCACTCGTTCACATAAGAGAAGAGATAGACAATGCAGACAGACAAATAGCACATTCACTCAGTAGAAATGATGTCATTAAATGCTCCCTTATTAGCTAGAACAATGAATGAAGGAGTGACTGAGTTGGTGATAGAGTGAGCCAGTGGGTCAGTGAGTGAGTGGGTGGGTGGGTGAACGGCTGAGAGATTGAGTGAGTGAATGTATGAAGCAAGTAATGGCTGAGTATTTAATTGTGGTGTTTTGTTGTTCTGTGATTTCAGTTATTGCAGGTCCAGTTCCAGAACCAGCAGCAGCAGCAAACAGTGGTTGTCCTGGCTGTCCTGGGGGATGCCCTAAATGCCGTGGAGGGTGTTGTGGTTGCCGTGGATGCCGAGGTGGAAATTGTCCAGGAGGCTGCTGTAAAGGCTGCCGAAGACATTAAACATTAACGCAGCAGATATCAATTGACTAGTGAAACAGAACACCTCATTATTCACACAAGCTTTCCTGCGTGAAGAAAATCCTGTCATCATTGATCTGAAGACGGTGGACAATGTGTACTTTCAGATAGATATCCTCTGTACAACTTACTAATAATAAATACACTTGCATTATCTAAATCACACCTTTCAGACTTTTCTTCTTCTTCACTCAATTGTCTGTCAATCAGCCAAGCTCTGATTCTCCACTCCCCTCTCCTCCCCTCTCACTCACCGAAATCAGCATCGAACCATTTTGTGTAAATTCCTCTGTGTTTCAACCAGATACTTCGTTGCTTCATCGGTTGGTCATTTAGTGAGTGAGACAGTTCGTCAGGCTGTTGGCCAGTCGAGTAGGCGTGCAGTCAGCCAGTGTGAGAGAGAGAAAGCCAGTAAGTGGCTAAGTGAGGGAGGGTGGGAGTGTGTAAGTAAATGAGTGAGTGAAAGCGTGAGTGAGTGGGTCATGGAGGGAGTTGGTCAGCTAGGCAGTGAATGATGTGGCGTGTTTATTTCTGCCAGTTGAATTGAGGAGTAAATCTCTGCTGAATGGAATTTAAAGTATACGAAAATTTGATTCAGACAATCTGGCAAATAGACCAGCATCCATCCATCCTAAATGGTCAGTCAGCCATTCAGTAGTCAGACAGACAGGCAGGCAGGCAGGCGGGCAGTCAGTCAGTCAGTAAGCACGTAAGCACGTAATCAAGTCAGAAAGAAAGTAATTGAGTAAGCCAGCCAGCCAGCCAGCAAGCGAGCAAGCAAGTGATTATGCAAGTAACTACGTAATGAAATGTCCAGATTTTTAACAGAGCACTTATTTCACTGAGTAATGATTGAGTGAATATTAGGTAGATGCTTGTTTAGTTGAACACGTCTTAAGCGAGCGATGTTCACATGAACATACTACTCATTATCGCTTGTTTAGAGGCTGACGGTATTGACGTTCACGGACAGTACGAAGTATACTAACGCAAGATCTAATACCCACAACTTTTATAGTATTCGTTCCGTGTAGACCAATGACAAAGCAAAACACCATAATGGATCGTCCGGCTAGCTCAGTCGGTAGAGCATGAGACTCTTAATCTCAGGGTAGTGGGTTCGAGCCCCACGTCGGGCGCCTGTGTGTCGGTGGCACAGTGGTTAGGTCTCTCGCCGACTGTGCACATTGTCAGGGGTTCGATCCCCTGCCTGCGCACACCTGATATTTATGGTCGGCCTGTAAATTTGGGCTACCGATATCCATGCTGAAAATTCCATACTTGTGCTGAAAATACAGTGTGGAATCAAGCTATAATCAAAAATTTAAAAAAAATAAAATATAAAAATAAATTACGAGATATATTTCGGGACCAAATCTGAGTGAGAGAGGATTGCTCAGCTGGCTAGGGATCGTGCACGGACTTGACACGACGGAGTACCAAATGGCGTGGATGCTTGACCGGAAGCCTTCAGATAAACAAGTTGACTTAAACAGTGAGGGTCAGCATCCAACGTTCAGTGATGATTGCTGTGGTCAAAAGATTTGGGGGATTATTTACCGGTACACTTGTTTTCCGACCCGCCTCTCTCTCTCTCCTCTGTGACTCTCTTCTTCGCATTGAGGTGAATGAATATTGTATTTAAAGGGTAGTTGTATTTCGATCTTCGCGAATTCCCGTTCTCTGGTGTGAATTTCGCACACTGTTCTCCTACCAAACGACTAATTTCTACTACATAGAATCTCTTTTCTTCCTCGTGTCTTGTCATCCTGCCTATAAAACCGAATGTGACTAGTACACACTTCGGACCGATTCTACTGAAGATCCACTAACTAACTACAAAAAAGTAAGAAATATCCTGTTTATTTCAATACCCTACGCTTATGCATATGTATACAAAGATAGATAATATATAATAAATGCACATACAAACACACATATACATTCATATCAGGATATGTGCACCTATGCATACGTTGATTCACATACAAGATGAAGTCACTGACACACTGAATTCTCTGCAGACTCACACTTTCGATGAGGTTCGTTGACCAATCACTGAGCGTGTGATTTCGGTTTACATCAAACGACAAAAAATAGCATGTTCAAATAGATACATCGTATTCTGTTGCTAATGTCGAATTGAACTGTGGGAACATGTGAGAATAAGATTCCGTTGGCACAGATTGTCTCTATCACATCACGACATGAAGATGAAGATGACAGTGAAGTGCATTGCTTTCGATGACATTTGAATTAGGTGAATAGAGAAATTGTATGTCACCAGACAGCCTAGGTGAGGTTGACATGACGGAAATTCGAGTGTCTGTGTGTGAGAAAGAGAGGAGGGAGTGAGTGAGTGAGTTAGGTAGTGATAGGATCCCGCATAAAATAGTATATCACCCTTTCTCACGCATATTGTGACATATATTGTGCGATCAATCATTTCTCACGACTGTGAGCCGACTTTATTGTGTTAAAAATGTATAAATATCATGTGTAGTTTTCCTAATAATAAATGTACAGTATTTTACATTGACAGGCCAGCTCTTGTCTTTTGATATTTGCGTGGCTCAGTGAATCGGAAGGTACAACGGACAAATAGGCGTATTAACGTACCAGTCGAGTTCATTACCGTTATACAAATTAGCAGCTCAGCAGATATAACAAGTAGGCAGGTAGTTTGTTAGTAAGTAAGGTGATCGAAGTGATTCATGACCATGATTAGGTGTTTGTCAGCATTTCACGCGTCGTCCATGCTTCCTTGTATATATGTGAGAATTTGTGAGAATAGGAGACTTGTTTGTATCGCTTGCTTGGTGTGGAGCTGAGCTGATCTGAGAAGAGATGAGCAGAGCAGAGCAGAGCAGATGGGATCAGATCTGACGTCTTCTGGCAAATCTAGCTGTCTTCAACTGGTGCGTGCGTGCCTGCGTGAGTGTGTGTTAATGTGTCTATCTTATTTGTGGAGGATTTCGATCATCATGAGCTGACATCATTTTGATAACCACTGGAAATCTGTTTGTAATTGACAGTTGTTTCCTCCTCATTTGGTACTCTTCAGCAGTACGTATCTAATGTTTGAGACTTCGCACTTGCTTCTCCTCTCCACTCAGTTCTCTCTTATCACTTTCAGTTGAATCTATGACTATACACAAGCGATGCAAATGACTTCTCATTATCTTCTCTTTTCAAATGTCGAACCGACACCTGACTCGGTGTTTCTGATTCGGATATCATTGGAGAAAATTAAGCGGAATATGACTTGAACGTCTTTGTAGCGAATATCCAATCCATCTACGTATACGTCTGCATATTTTCAAGTTTTAATTCGCAGGGATTTGACTGATTACAGGCTTCATCAAAATCTGACGTTGTTCTTAACAACAATGGAAACTCAGAGAGTACTGTATGATTGTTTTACCTTAGTTATAGGCTCTACATCATTACGCACCTACCAGGATTCGAACCCAGGAACTTGTGGATGCAAAGCGGGCTCGCATATCATTCGACCAATGGGGTCGGATATGATGGCTCATGAATTTCAACGTCTCTCTAGAATTAGATTCCAGTGAGGTTCACCAAGTCAGGAGTGACAATAGTTGCCAACCGATAACCTTGGCTGGTGGTTGCACTGTATATATCACCAACCGGCAGAAAAGGGAATTAATGTTCCGTTTTATCCTATACCAGTGACTGAATGGTATACGAGCCTGTTTCATAAAGTGAAAATCCTGAGTTCGAATGCTGATGGGCCTGTTCTGCTGAGGAAACCGAAACTGCCGTCCAGCGCAACCTGATTCTGCATTTTCGGTGAACAGTAGGTTATTAGCTATTTTGTTGGCACTGTGTCTGCCTCTCATGTATTTGTATTCCTCGTCGAGGCATTATCCCTCGCATAGTTTAATAGCCATCATTTAGTCCATAACAGAGGGAAAGTTGGGTATTACAGCCAACCTCATCGCTAATGAAACTCGTAAGCACAGAAAAAGATGATTGAAACATACTGCTGATTATTTTCGCAACTAAATGTAGAGTGTCACATTCCATCCAGAAAATGAGTACAACTTTCATTTCATTCGATTATTATTCAACTTTGTCCTGTTCACACTGTCCTTACTTTGACGGTTCATTTCAATTTTAGGTCGCTTTCATCATCGCTGGAATAGGAATGTCTATGGAAGTCTTTCTGGTGAGTAAATTATTTTCAGTGTCAACACACTGACTGGTATGGTTAACCGTTTTAATGAAAGCTCCTCTTTCTGCAATCCATTTCGTTTCGACTGTTTGAATTATCAGGTCGGTATTCATATTTTCACCTTGAAAATCTCCATATCAGTAAAACCACTAATCTTATACCGTCCTCCGACAGAGATTTTCATTTCTCCAAATCGAGCACCACTGACTCTTGCAATCGACAGCTTATCGCGAAACCGAAGATTCCTTGCTTTTCAACAAAGCGATAAGATGCACAGCTTATTATTATATCATTACTATTCTTCCTTTCGGTTTCGAATGTAACGTAGGAATTCAATAGTTCACCTCCACTTTGCCTTATTTTCTGCGGTCCTCTTTAGCTGGTCTCTTAACTTCCTACAGTCTCTCATCTCCTCTCTGCACTATCTTCCTTCTGTCATTGTCAAACTCATGACCCACTCATCGTCCCCTATTTCGATTTCACCCTAGGGTCTGATGTGCGATTTCATTTGACAGTCCTCTCCGCGTGGGACTTATCCATATCCATTTTCTTCTGCAATGCTGTTGAACACTAGGTACATGTTTGTTCTCATAGTTTTTGTGCTAATTGTTTCTGGCCATTGATCTTCATATGGAGTGAAGGAAGCTGTTGACGGAAGTCTGAAGCCGGTTAGAATGCTTCCGTGATCCACACCAATTTTGACCCACCAGAGAAAAACCAAATATTTTGTTTTGTTTGTGATGAATTCGGAAGATTTATACACTGATTTTAGCTGGATGAAGGTCTGCGTTGCCTCTCCGATTCTGGTATTAACATCCTCATCCATGTAACCGCCCGAAGTTGAAACCATGCTACCTAGATAAACGAAGGATGTGATTAGTGCTTACTGAAGTTGCCTACTTTATCTTTTCTTTGTCAATTGAAGTCCTATCTTCGCTGCTTCCAATTCTGACTTTCACGTGAAAGTTTTCGAGTTTATATAACATTAGACGTAAGTTGTCCGCGAAGTCAAGACCTTCCAGAGTCTTCTTATCGGTCGATGTATGCTCATCTCGCTCTGCACAGTCTGGCGCATATCCTCTGTGATCTTGAGATAAACTTTTCAATGCTTCTGAAAGATAAGAAAAAGGCATAAACAGCGAAGAAAATTTTCTTTCCAACGATTCATTATCATGAGCTGTAGAATCGTAATTATACTTAACAAAGTAATCTTTAGACCAATCAGATATTGTTAAACTTTGTCCTTGAAAAATGTATTACATAATGTAAGGTGTAAGAAGGGATGACTAATTGTAAGTTAGAAAAGAGGCAGAAGTTGGTATGACGTAATAAGTGTGAGATAATGACTAATTAATAAGCTCGTGTAGAATGAACAGTAACTAGTGGAAAGGTGATATACATAAAATATGTATAAAAAAGCAATGTTATTAATACACAGTAATAGAGTGGTAATAAAATATGGATGATGGGAATAATAATGATTATAAAATAGTAGTAGTAATAACAATAATAATACTGAACTTACATAACAAAAAAATAAAAAAGAAGCAAAATTATAGCAAGAAATTTACTCTGGCCACGGTAGGGTGAGTGAATGTATGTGTCACCTTTGAATGCAGAGGTTCGGTTTCAGATCTCGAATAGCTAATTCTTCAGATATGTACAGATGGCGTATGCGAGGTCCCTTTGTACGATACTGAGGGACTCTGTGAAGCATTCATGCGCGGGTGCTCGATGTCCAGAGTTTACAAGTTTTCGAGGATGGATTTGTCGGTATTCTTCTTTTATTCTCTCGCTAACCAAGCTGGACAATGTTCGAGAATACGTTTGTGATTCGATTTGCGTACGCCATCAATTTTCCCACACGAACAAGTAAATTTATAAATACACATTGAGGTGGTCAAAAGTGGTATCTTATCCTTAACTTCCTAAAAAAGTATATGTCAATACCTAGAGATAGGGTAAAGGTGAATACCGTAGTTAAGAAACCTTCGTATCTTAAGCTAAGTTGCAAAGGGGAGGTTGCAGCTGACATTCTAAATTGTCGACTTAACAGAGCAGTAGAGAGAACATTTCCTGCAGCTAAACTGGTACTCAACCTCTCAACTAACCCAGTACTCACACAACGAGTCAAGGATAAATTACCAAAGATGGCTTCATCAATGTGTATCTATGAATTCAACTGCTCATGTGGAGCTAGTTACATTGGTCGTACTCAGAGGGTCTTTATCAATAACATACATTGCAGTGTGGATTCTTTCTATGCCCCAACTTAAACAGCCTTAATAATCTTCAGGAATGATTCGACCACTGCGGTTATTTATATTTTGATGTATGTTGACGATAGTGTTGTAATGTGTAACCGCGATAAAGACGTATAACCAATTTATGAAGAAAACTTATTCTGTACACAACTACATCAGGGTAACAACTTGGAAGAATGAATTACAATGAAGGTAGTTTACTCTATTTTTCCCAAGTCGGCAAGGAATAATTTTTTACCATTTGTTTGCGTTCCGAGTGTAACATTGGGCATTAAGCTTAGAGGTTTCCTTAGCAGTGGTGTTATTCTTCACGATATACAGATTAAGGCTGCTGGTTTCACACCCATCCACCTGGCGGCTAGGCAACGTTTAGGAGTGAGTCAGCGAAGGATCGAACTTCATACAACGTGAGCCATGAGTGACAAGCATCTTATCACCGAAGCACTGACTCGTCGAACAGGAAACAGGTTAATTAAAAAGAATAATTGACAGAGAGTTTACTTGGTCAGGATAGGACGGAAATTCTCACATTTTTGCCTCTTTCGATTCAACACAGGTTTAAGTAGATTTTTAAAGGGGTCTTGAGTATATGTATGGCTGTCTGACACTAAAATTAACAATAAGGACAATAATAATGATAGTAAAGTACTGAGTAATACACTTGTAGAAAATAGATATGCTTTAAACTATTTGGAGAATAACCAACAATAAAATTTAAATGTCACTGTCACGAAAATAAACGTGTCAACTGAAAAGTCACCATGCAGAGTAAACAAGTAATATGCTAATGAGACAGAGAAAGCAATGTCTTGTCGATCAGTGAAAAGTATTTGTAGGTCTTTTTTAGTAAGTTTATGGAAGCATAGAGATTTTCTCCCTGCATTCAGTTGTCAAGTGGATGTAATTTCAATATGTAAGTAGTTTTGTTTTGCAATCCATTTTGGCGCTATCATCAAATTACTTAGAAATTCAGCTACAAATTCAAGGTACTGATTAGTTTAACAGAGTTTACATACTTGGCTTTTTCAGCAGTAGTGAAATTAGTATTTCCCACATTTCTTTGGTGAAACTAGTCAGAATATCTTCAGAAAAGTGATCAAGATCAAGAGACAAATATCGGTAAGATGTTTGCAAATATAACTTGTATTTAAAGGACTTTTATTCCACTAAGTCTGCAGTTTTTGTGAAATTACTGGGTTGGATACTAATTAAGACTGATACATTTTATACGGAGTGGTTTATTTTCACATCAAGTTCATCAATAATGTTCTAAATAAATGAAGATATACACAGCTAATGCAGATAAAAACGTGAGAAGTAGTGGGGATTGTGCGATGCGATAGATACTACTGGTTCATATGGGTAGTTGAAGACTAATGGAGACCACAAATGTGCTTGTTACCCAGATTTAGGTGACGTGAACACCAACTAGGTACATAGCACATTCATATTCATAGTAAAACTGTCTTCAGTAGTCTACAGCCAGCTAAAATCTCCTAAGTAATGTGCTGTATGCTGCTAACAAGATCGTGTATTTGTTTTATGGTGTGGAATGTATTCTCCAAGAATGCTGATGAGAGGGGGTGTGGATCGTTTTGCGAAGAGAGGAAATAAGAGATCCTTGTGACACAATACATAACACTTGTAAGGAAGAGAGAATTAGCACAAAACGAAATGACATGTGAGAATGGTAACTAGAAACATTACAAAGTAAATATTTTCTGTTTGAACTATGAGACTATCAAACTTAGTGAAAATTCTGAAAGTCAAAGGAAACGTAATGTTTATTGACATTAATATTCTAGATTTATGCACACGTTTGTCTTCCATCAACTCTGAAATATTATCCAAAGAGAATCTTCGTACTAACACTTGATTTGAGTAGTAAATATCGTTGCACTAAATTAATTGGCCTCATGGTGCATGAATGAGAAGGAAACCTCTTTGATGCCTCTACTTTTATTACTGCTGTTGTCTGTGCAATGCAGCACGACACACCGTTCAATCTTCATTTTAGACACCAACATAAATTGAGATATTGGTACCTCTTGTTGATTTAGCCCAAATAGAAGAAAAAGATCCTGTTACTTCTTGCAACTTACCAAACCTGAGAAGACAAGTGACCAGTCTTCGAATAATTGAGACCCTTGTGTAAAGCTGGGGGACATTTTTAGATAACATGGCTGAATGATATTCAAATTGATGATGAATGAAAGCAGTTACAAGCAACAAACAATTTTCTATCTCAAGCTTTCCTGCAACGATTTGTGTTTTGCTCATTTTAACACTCTAATGGTTCCGAATGAGAGTCGTGTCATCGCATGACTGAGAGTATCATGGAGGAGGCCATGGGGTAAGGGAATTAAAAACTGTAGGGAGTCGTTGACACAAATGAAAGTGATGGCAGAAAATCGAATCCAATGGAAATGTGCTGCTGAATCTGTAATTTCAACTCGCAGTGAAAATATCTGATTGCATAGTGTTGTTGGAAAAGCCTGAGATATTTGCGTAATTCTTAATAAAAAGCCTGACTAAATATCAGCTTTTCGGGGCAGTTTGTATGAATCTAGAATCCTATGGAAACCTACCTACGGTTCATACAAGAACAATCTGGTGCTAAAATGACGCTGGGAAGAGTTTTGATAGGATAACTTATGTTTAGATAAAAGGAACATTGGTGAACACCAAGTTGATCATGAAATCATAATCCCATTGAGAATCACGGAGTTATGTGTGTATCTGAAAGTGACCGAGAAGATCATGAAAAGCTGTTATGACTGCTTGTGTGCAGGCCTGAATCCCGCTGGAAGTGATAGCAGCTAACCGGGTGGAATGGAGATAGGCTTGTAAAGCAGTGTGTTCCGCTAGGATCTCAAAGGATAATTAATTATAATAATACGGCTAAGTTTGTTTCCTAAGACAGTAATATGTTGCTTATATAAAACAACTACACAGTTGGCTGTAATTTATAACGTTGTTTCTGTTAGTATCGAACAATAAATCTGGCCCTCTCATTCAGTTATGTGCTTCTTCTAACTGTTAGGAAGAGTAGTCCATCGGACCAGCAGCATATTATTGTCGTGAGCTGAAGTTTCTGTTACAGAATTTTGGGGACGTATATAATGGTTGTATCGAAATAGTCATAGAACGAATCCACAATCCTACTATCATTAGAGTTACAACAAAAATAGTAAACTCAAATTTTATCTAATAATAAAGTTACAATACATATCATGATGTATTTGGAGCATGCAGGGGAACTTATTGACCTGACATTAGTGTTGAATATCTTAATCTATTTTCTTACATCGAGTGTATTGGATTTCCAAGGTGACTTCAAGTTGATAGATGTCTACGGTACATATGTAAGAACACAAACTAGTACATATATTAGGATGTACAGTGTATTGATACACATGTCCTATGAACCGCATACATGCACATTGTCATGAATTCTTTTACATACAGTCCAGTAACTAGAGAAATGAATGAGAGACAAGCACTTGCAGTGTGACAGCTGCTATAGCATTTGCGTTTCTCCAGCAAAACCTTAGTTTGTCTGTGAACAAGTGAATATCCTCAAGCTCATACCAAAAGTATATATCCTGTCAACACCTACCTCTGGTGCAGCATCAGACCCAATTGAGTAAGCCGATTACATAGTTTAGTTAAACTCCAAAAGGAATAAGTAGGCTTACACAGCCAATCATGAGATATTTTATTTACATCTGGACGGGATTCGGAGTAGGACGCCTTCACTCTTGATCCATCACATGGTAACCATACACCATTAGTAATTTTTAACAAGCACATACACCAGCTGTCAAATCTGTGGTTCCACTCGTGATAAACACGGTTATCAAAGCAACGGCCAGACTGTAGTTCACTCATTAACGTACCCATTCGTACGGTAGGACTTGTCTCACAATTTTCCAAACCCATCTGACGTCTCCACAGAAATCTTATAGAATTCCTTTGGAAAGTATACAAGATTCAGACTTTCTCTTTCGACTTTTGAACCAAAAAATATTTTTATTTGGTGGGTATAAAAAGTATCTTTCATTCCTGCTCTATCAACTTCCAAGTTTTCCGTTTAAATTTGCAAGATAAATCAATTTTTAACCATTAAATGAATCTGTGATCTGAACCTGTTGAATGTTTGAACAAAGTTTTGACCGTTTATTTTCTGTTGCCTTCTACATACATGTGTATGATAAGTACGTGTGTGCTGAGAATGAACGAAATATGTCGCACAAGTACGTTACAAATTTTAGATAAATTACGTCTTCTTAATGAATATCAACCTTGCTCTTCTGATCCTACCCGAGTTCGACATCCTTCATCATACAGCCAGTAGCTAAAATTCTATAGCACATTAATAATTCCAGTCATGCAATATTAGTACAGACTTCATTTGAATATCTGTCCTAGGTGAGATGACGTCGGCTGCCAAAAGCGATTCCTCTTGCATTCCCTTCAGACAACCAAAGCATTTACCTTTGATAAATTTGAGGGTGACATTTTATATAGACTACCTTACTATCATAGAATTCGAGCCAATTCAACTTTCTCAATTCCTTCAGTAATAAGGCCTACATAAATTTGTTTCATATAGGCCAAACATAAATATTTGTGCCTATCTTACCTATGATTCAGGACAAAATAATAGTAATTACCTTAAATAAAATTGTTATTATACAAAGTTATTCGTCATTAATCACACATTGCTATTTAGCATATACATATATTAAACTTCCTGGTAATAGTCAGTAACCCTCGGAATTTATCAGAAAATAGCACTGTAGATAGACTCTGTTCAATGATAATTATACCAAACTGAAGAGTAGTGAACATGAATGAACCTTTTACCCACTTATGTGTTACAATCGACTTTGGAATGCTTTAACCAATCACTGAGCACGTGATTTTGGTTTACATTGAACAACATGTAATATAATGTTCACATATACATGGTTTTCTGTCGCTAACGCAATACTGAGTTGCGTGAAATGTAATCTAACCTTAACAGCAAATATAATGTCCAAATATGTGCATCTAATATTCTGTTGCTGACGCAGTATTGAACTGTGAGAATAATATTCTGACTCCAGCAACAAACAGAACTTTCAAATAGATATATCGAATTATGTTGCTAATGCTGTGTTGAACTGTAGAAATATGTGAGAATCATAATCTGTTGGCACACACTCTCTGTATCACACCACAACAACACCACTTACCAAAAAATACGCAGATTCTGAAGGTATACCTTACCGAAGATTTCTGTCACTTATGTATCGACTTGTCTGCTGACACAAGTGTAAGTTACTGATCACCGTAATAGTCACAAACACAAATTTATGTAAACCTGTTGCCTATCAGATAAATACAACTTGTGCAGCAGTCTCCATTTGTAATAGAGAAGAGTATGGTCTTCGTTTACACCGAACACTTGCAAGTTCCTACATTATTCCATCCATAGATAAGGGATATCATAACAGAAGGATTGGAATTATCAACAGTTTGATGATGGGAAATAACAGAGACACTTTCCTCTCACCAAAGGTCTAATGCTGTCATTTTGGGTTATGAGGAATTGCTTTATAGTCTCACACAAAATGATGACTTGACTCTGAGTCAAACAAGTCCCGTTATCATTTCGGTGTCGGATTATTTTACAAGTGTATGTGGTTTCACGAATGACTTTTAAGGTGAACTAAAATTGTACTCAAATGGAATTAAGTTGGGTGTAGCTATCATTTTAGAGATCCTAATCGATAATTGTGAGCGATTAATTAACTAACCGTTTGAGTTATGGGTAAAGTCAAAACCACAGGATTTATCTGAATGGCGGTACTACACTTTACCCAAAATAATGAAATATAATGAACCAGCTGCAAATTTTGAGGAGTATTTGGATGAATGCCTTGGAATGCACAGTCAATATTCGTCAATAGAAAAGAAAGGTAAAGCTCTGCCAAAGGCCGTCAGATTTATGTCGCATGAAGGATCTGAATGAACTATGTCGAAGAGAGAGGGGAATTGAGGAAACCATATGCAGCAGATACCGTTTAACATAAGGGGATAACTACTATATAGAAAGCAGAATATTAATACTTAGAGCAAAATTTCGAAAAGTTTAGCACTACTTAGTAGTCCTAAGTAGTGCAAAGTCGAACTGAAAAGCAAAATCGACAAGGAATAATTTTGAAAGCAATAAACACTTGGAAAGGCTCTCTGAGCTAAGATCATTGTGTGTTGGTGGCACAGTGGTTAGAACTCTCGCCGACCATGCACATGGTCCGGGGTTTGATCCCCTGCCAACGCACACCTGATACCAATGGTCGGACTGCAAAATTTGGGCTACCGACATCACATACTGAAACTTCCATACTAGTACCAAAAAAATACGGTGTGGAATCAAGCTGTAGTCAAAAAATATATGCCCATGCTATTCTGAGTTAGTGTTAGACGAGGATATTATAAAGTGAATGAATCCTGTTGTATTAGTGAACACAGGATGCCATATAGGTTTGACATTGTCTTGGTACCTACCCTAATTAATCCTGAAAAAAATGCCCGACATAATCTGTGGCAATGCACATCTTAGGTTAATTTCAGTAATGGCTTAAACATATCTCTGAAATAAGTTTGAGTCACACCCGTCAATTCATTGAAACCTTAGATACAAAAGGGCTTACATCTATTTTGTGTCGAAAGAATCACTAGTCATCTAAGACAAGCAAAAAAGGTTAATAAAGCAGGATTTTGTTAATTTATCAAATCTTTCGCAGAGCTCTTCAGCTGAACACTCCACATACAGGGATATATGCACTATTGAAAATACACTCAGATATATAAGGTTGATAAACAAATAAACTACTACTGGTCATTCCTCTGAACATGCTTTGGTAATCCAACTGTAGAACGAGGGCTCAATTTACTTAGAAACATTGTCACCCTTTTTTTCTTCTTCTTATCCAATGTTTTTACGTGATTTTCCTACCTCTTATGTATTACCTTGAACTTTTGACAATTGAACTTATATTGTATTTATTGATGCTCTGTGTTGATCTGTGTAAAAGTAAATGACAAGTTTGTGCACTGTGGTAGATTATAATTCTATTATGGGTAAAATTTATTTTGATAAAGTCTCACAGCGTTATACAGTAATATTTAATGATGACGTTTCGAGCACCATTTATTGCTCATAATCATATCATTCCAAAATATATTACTGAAATATTACTGTATTGCACTGTGAGACTTGATCAAAATAAATTTTACCCATAATGGTAAATGACAAGTTCGTGTGTGATCAGTTTGTCTGAAATGCGTTGCGCAAATACACTACACGTTTCGGATAAATTATGCCTTCGCATTTTCTTAGTTTGCGTAATATTTCATTGGTCGAAATATGTTCGCAATAAATAATTGTGTATGTACAGAATAGGACGAAATTCTATCTTGATTTCTGAGTGCAAAGGAATAAATACATACCGTTTTCTTCTGAATAAATCGAAAAAATGAACTCACTTCATTGTATTTTCAGATGGATTTCTAATGGAAACATTGATAATGAAACAGGACTGACAGAACATTTAAAGTGGTAGGCAGCCTTGAATATCACCAAGGTTAGAGGAGTTGCTCTGGGCATTTATGATATACTTTACTGAGCCATTTGAAGTAACACGAGAAATAAGCCTAAAATTATTGGTGGAAAGTCTAAACGAGTCTCCTATTTGTAACTCAATATTTTACAGGAATAGAATCAAAGTATACAAATGTTAAGCATGACGAGCATTTTAGTCTTAGCTTGTTCGTTTTCCCATGTACATTGAAAACCACTTTCATGTGAGGGAAAGAGTCATGGAGGGATTTGATGTCAGTTAACGCAATTATATACCATGAATCGATTTCTTATTATTTAGGCAATCCGTGTTTAGGCAATTCCGTGTTCTAGTAACACTTTGAAAAAACGTTTCGAGCAGAATGCGTCATTAATATTTTTATCCACATGATCAGAATCAATTCGTGAATGAGCTGTTGTGAGACAAAAGGAGTGCTGTGTGGTTCATTTGTAAAACTTAGTTAAAGTCGTTTGACAAGTAACTAGTTATTTTAATCAATTCTGATTCTTACTACTGATTGAGATATGAGTAGTTGGATGTCACTCACATCAACCAGTAGTGCTCGATAGCCAGAGCGACGTGGTACGCAAAACAGACGGTTCAAGCTGTTCTGCCTATTTCAAGCCCTTTAATTCTGTAGAGAAAGCTTTGGTTGGTGTCAAAGATATATTTCCGTGAATGACACAAAGCAACTCTGCCTATACGAAAATATTTTCAAAATTTGAGGCTTCCTATATATGGTAAAGGAGTAGATAGTTGAAGGGCAGCACAAATGAGCAAAGAATGTGTACTCAACGTCCACGCAGAAATGAAGTAAAGTTAAAAGTCTCAAAAAAAAACATCAGCTGTAGAAATGCATGCTATGGAAGGTGTGCGCGACATCTATTTAAACACTGTTGAAATTCTGTGAAAAGCACCTTCATTCACATAAAGAAAGACTGACCTCTGAAAGTCTAGCATATTATAACCACATCGAGTAAAATAAATGGGAGAGAACGGATAGACTTATCACCTATATGGCAGATTCTATGAAGGGAGACCGACGAGAAAAAGAAAAACTTACTCAGTTCTTTGTTGTGACCCCTGTAAATTATTGTCATGTTCTTCACATATGAACTGATGTGTTTTCCACAAAAGAAACATCATACATATACTCATTCAAACAAACATGAACCAATGACAATTTGATATTACAGGTTTGAACAAAAGTTGACATCAGTTAGAGAACCGTTGGAATGCCTCGAATTACTGAATAGCTGTTTCGTCCCACTTTGAGAC
Source organism: Trichobilharzia szidati (assembly GCA_944472155.2). Taxonomy (NCBI): domain Eukaryota; kingdom Metazoa; phylum Platyhelminthes; class Trematoda; order Strigeidida; family Schistosomatidae; genus Trichobilharzia; species Trichobilharzia szidati. The sequence goes on from OX235273.1 coordinate 31,826,790, forward strand.
TTTCTAGCGGTACGCATCCACTTGGGATCGAAGCCACGACTTTCTGGTTATAAAGAGAGCTTGTTGAGGACTCAGCCTTTGTGACGCCATCCGATGCCCATGAGTTTCAAATTTTGGCTATTCTATATATATTATATATATGCATATCCAAAAAACGGATGACATTTTTGTTGTCTGTGAAAGCAGATAAAGAGATGAAGGCTCTAAAGGATGTTTTATCTATGAATGGATGACGTGAAAGGTCATTAACCAATACTCTAAATAAACGAGCCCCTGCAAAACTATCTAAACAGTTCGAAGAAATCTGACTACATCAATTTGTCACTCGGAAGAGAGGAAGTACAAGAGGTGGTGAAACGAAGACCTGATAAAGTTATCAAGACAGCTTGCAATGCTGCAGAATGTGTTTGTCTTAACACCAACGAGCGAGTACTTCAACAATTTGTTAAGGGCAAATCAACAATCCTCGACACTTCAAACTGTGTTTATCAATTTAAGTGTGTTTGTGGAATCGAATACACAGGTTGTACAGAAAGGTGCGTTTGTCGAAGTGATGGGAAACAGCTTAATTCAAAGTACAAAAAGCTCAATAACATCTTGTGTACTATGGACATGATATCGACGCTGTCAAGTCCTTCACTATTGACAGCAAGGAAAAGAAACAGAACCACGCTTGTAATTGAAGATGCTTGCGCAATTCGAGTTCATAATCTAGGTCTCTGTGTACGAAAAGAGATGGTCTTCACTCTGAATCTACCATAGTATTACGTTTTTCTTATTATTCTACCTATTATTATTACTATTATTATCATTCTTGATTCATTTAAAACTATCCTTTATCAGTAGCATTATCTTAACTCACTTCAAAATTAATCATTGTTATTATAACTATTACTATTGATATTACTCTGCTTGCGATTCTTGATATATTCTCTAATGAGTGATTGTTTATCTAAGTGATGTAATTAAGGTGTAATGCATTTTATCATAATTTTAATCAATCTAACTCCCTCTCCCCTTATCTTTTTGAACATGACCTAGAAACGTTCGCACCTGTCTTTCTGAAGACTAATTCAATGACGTTTATTTGTTTATCAGTCTTATATCTCCCAATGTAGTTTCAAAAGTATAAATATCCATGTATGTAGAGTATTCAGCTGATGAGTTCTACCGAAATTTGATGAATTCATTAAATCCTGCTTTGTTAACGTTTGTTGCATGTTTTAAATTCGTATCGGGAAATAAATGTTTCCGATATATATGTGGCGCATGCTCTATTCAGGAAGTTACCTGATGTTCTTGTGAGACGTCGTTACCAGCAGGGTCTACCAAATACGGAAAAAGATCAGTTACTCGCAAACAGGCACTTGATAATTTGATATTTGTCATTACAAATTTGTGATAACTGCTTACATTTTTGTATTGGTACAAGACTCTACCAACGAGTGACCTTCAAGTGAGTTCACTTCAAGGTAGCTCTTAACTATGTATTTTGGTAGATTGATGGATGGTGACTACCAATTAACGTCGAATTAAGTGCCCAGATATCGTCGAAGCATCTGCACAAGAAGCCGACATGTCAACCTGAGACCAAGCACTTTGGTTCAATCAATGGACAGGAAAATCTACATTTCAATTAAATATATATTTTGGTAGTTAATAAAATCCGAGTAATTATGCTGAAGAGGCTGTAACCTACACAACGGAACGTTCGGAAAAAGTTTCTTCTGAATTTTTTTCAAAACGCCGTTATTATTTGAATACAATTTATGTTAATCAGTATGCTTATTTTCAAGACAATTGCTGTTGTGGATAACAATGAAGCAAAATAACTTGAAGTACTAAAATTAGATTATTTGAAACCCACTTGCAATTGTACCTGGAGAACAAAAATATTTTGAAAATAATTCTATGAATTGATGAGTTAGTTTCAACGCCTTAAATGTGAGGAAAATTCCAAATGCATTCAGATTACTGTTAGTTACAGTTAAAACTACTCTCATTCGAAGTTCTGAAATATGCCTTTACACGAACGTTTCGTAGGCCAGCTGATTTCGTTTAGAATGTTTTACTTTCACATTCGGTTGAAAGCGAATTTTATGAAAGGCTTAGCCGACTGAGTATCATAAATCAGTCTGTTTCAGGATGCAATTCATGTAGAAGAATCTGATTTAGACTTTATCAATTTATTGTATTGTGCTATTTACTACTAATTAATTGAAATTCAGCGTTAGACATCAACCAAATCAGCCAGTAGTTCTTAATAGCCAAATCTAAACACTGTAAGTTGCTTAGCTAATTTTGGACTGTGCTCTTCAGTGTTGTGACGTGTTTCACTCAGCTAAGAAAATCCCACGCTAATTCTGGTTAGCTACTTGGATGATTTATTATTAAATTTTAAAAAATCCACTGCTGAAATGCCAATGGATATTGAGATATCAATGAACTAATCACCTCCAAAAATATTAGCTTGCGCCTTCTCACCACTCCTAGAATCACCCAGTGTTTCAGCACCAATAACACAAGCTTTATAATTATTCCAGCCCACTCTGAATTGAGCAGCAAGAGATGTTTATCAAGCCTTTAAAGAATTAAATATTTTACATCAGTAAGAAATTTCCTTTCTATATGTGATACGTGATACGAATATTATCTCATTTAATTCACGTGATCATCAGAGTCACAGAAATAAGTTTCGGAACGGTTATGTGTTTATTTCCGTGTTGCTGAATGTGACACAAAGAAAGGCGAATTTAGAATTCTATTGAATAAAATTTGAATATGAATTGAATCATTTGTTTTAAATATATTATCAGGAATGTGTTTCAGACAGTTTAATCTCGCCCATCAACTCTTTAGAAGCTTGTGCTGTTACAGAACGCAGAGATTTCAGTAACACGTTACAGTTTACAAATTGGTGTACATCCCATTTTCACGCCACATTTCAAACACTTTCTCTACGTTAACCAGTTTAAACGGTGTATTTTTCACCAGCCAATTTTCGTATTCACATCCGATTTCACCTTACATAGTCCTTTAATCGATGTGATGTGACTGCAGTCACCCATGGCTTTTCTTTCCGCCTGCTTACCACTGGAGTGTTTGAGAAATAATCTGGACATCCTGTACTGTTTTGATCTAATGATGAATTCAGGAATCAGTCGAGAATTCTATAGTGTTTATGGGACTGCTCATAAGAAGAACAATAGAAAGATAATCCGATGAAATTATCTGATAAAGAAAAGGAATGAGCATAAAAATGAAAGACTGATTCCTCTCAACATCAAAATACGTCTCACTTCTTATGACAGTTTGCTATGGGAAAGACGAAATTTCAGCAATGTTCATTTCGTGGAAAGTAATAAGTCAACTGTTTAGTGAGTATTGTAAGGTGATTGACATCCCACTCGATTGACGAACCTCAGCACAGTATACACTGCTAAATCTACTTTTGATCTACACAAACCTGACCCACTCAGATATTTCTACATAGTTCTAAAATTCAGATGGCCGACCGGTGATTACATTTGGAGGCGATAAATTGACTTTGCGACCTCGTGAACCTAAAGCTATTGTTCTTAGGGTAGCGTGATCTAGTAATCAACAAAGCAAATGAATCCTTCGATAAAAATCACCTCGTGTTTTGTACGTATTTCAACTTTCTTGTCATGTTTACAATGCAGTCAGTATGGAAGTATGGTAAATGCATTACATTATGACTTATATGTGGATTGGTTTGTCCAGTCTTCTTTACAGTGTAGCCACAGGAAGTGATGCTTTGAAATTCATCTGACATTGTCTTTGGTATCTTTCTTTTCGTTGTGGCTATCAAGAGTGAGAATGGGGTGTCTTTATTTTATTTTTAGATGACACATGATAAGTGTAAACTGATGAGTACAGGAAAACTTTTTGTGCTGAGTTACTGATTCAGTTATCTAGAATACGCCTTCATCACAACCCTGTAATTGTCTGAACACTGAAGTTTAACACGTTTTATACAAGTTTTTGCAACAAACCTTGGTAGTTGAAGGGCGTTTTCATGAACGAATCAGTCATTCAGACAGAAAATTTCACGTTTTTAAATAGCCATTATAATGATAGACTAATCTCCTCGTGATATTGATTTATAACTGGGTGGACATCTGAAACATCATTGTGTGATTAAACCGGTAATTCATTATTGACTTACTGAAACATAAAATTCTGTATATCACATAATGCGTATTTAATTCCATGAAAATAAATATTTCATTTCAACAATGTTGGATTTTGTAGCATTACTGAGATTGGCTCAACCTGCTATCATGAACGTACGCTGAAATGATACATATTCGTGGAGGTTATTTATAACGGCGGTGACAGTACATTGTGTTTCATGAAAACACTACTCATTCATCTGCGTAAGTCTGTAATATTTGTATGGTTAAGTATAAATAATTCACTTGCACTTCAAATATTTTCTGTAATCAGTTTGTATTTAGAGCGATAATACGCGTAGTCAAATGAAATTCTGATTTAGTTGACTTCATTTACGATTCACTGTTTCTTGGAAATATGACAGAGTGAAACGCAATCATAAGTTATATCATTTGAAATATGTTGCCTATCGTAATTACAAAAGAGTCTCATGTTTCCTTAGACTTCCCTTAAACAGAGTGACTTTGGAAATGCAGAGAAATATATATACAAATGTTGGTAAGAAAGGCATAATACCTAACTGACATCAGATAGGCGACCATACGGTATTGCCCAGCAAAAACGTCTTTCATTAAGATTCTTCAGAATCATTCAGCTAAAAGGGTTCCTTGTATCAAAACCTAGAAACGGGAGTGGTATTCACTATTCATTCCAAAAACACAGTTTCTAGGTATCAAACCTGGTTTCGTTTTTGAAGAAATGGCGTAAATATAAGGTTGCTGTTAAGGTAGCAATATTGTTGCACCTGATTTGGTGCACTGCTTCTTTAAGCTTTATGTGACGGAATTAGTCTGGATATTACAACCGCTGAGGATGCTTTCTCATTCATAGTTATTCATATGAATTTATTCCTGTTGAAGTTCACCTTTTAACTGATCTTTTGAATCATCGTTTTTCGATTTTGATTACTGATCGAAACTGAATGCTGAAGATTATATGTACTTGATTGCGACACTTATTACCACCATCTTCTTTTGAAAACAGCTTGATACGATGATGTTGAAATTCGTCTTCACTTCAAGAGAATAGTTTAGAAAGCTTATCAAGTACTGCTACGACCTAATTCACAGCTTCATCTGAAAACCATGACTCCAAGATTTTTCTTTTAAACAGCTCCTTCTAAAATTTTGATTCTCATTTGATGAAAAATTTGACCATTACCAACTCTGACTATATCCAGCATCCTCAATCTCCTTGGCGAAGCCTATTCCAGAAACAGCATATCAAAATAGAATATTGTATTCTTTAGGCTATTAGTGAATGTGTGTTGCAAATTCACACGGTCATGAGATGCTTGTACGATGTTCTAGAAATCATGATGCACAATGATTGAGGTTGTGTATGCTGTTTTTGAAACCGAAATTCATGACGCCTTCCAGATATTTTTCAGGTGTGCATAGAATGAACAACTGACATTTCATTAGTTTTCCATATTTAATCATGATGTGGTGTTTTCCACCTATTTCAAAGGACTTTTTAACACACCTTTAGCAGGCATTTATGAAGGTGTCTGTTCGAACATGTCATTCAAGTCGTGTAGTTTATCTTTGTGTACACCGGATGCAATCACAATGTCTAAAAATCTACATGAATTGCTCGTTTTCTCCAGTGAATCTTCAGTTATGTTGTGACTATTATTATCATACAGTTGCATCTTTAACTACAATTTACAATGTTATGGAAAACTTATCATTAAGACGATAGCCTGAAGTAGTTTATCTTTGTGGGGTTTCTAAAACCCAACATTCATATCCCAGCCAATAATAATTTTGGTTTATGTAGTAGCAACGAAAGCCAAAAAGATATTCGAGGTGAAGCAAAGGAACTGAACAGTTGCAGATTCAGAAACATCTCAAGCATGCATTCATAATGAGGTCGCCTTTCGATGAATGTTCAACAGATTCAAGCATTAAATTGTATGAATTATAAAGAAGGAGCATTGTTCACCGTCATCTTCACCAGTACTTCATATTAATGACAGCAATTCCAAAGCGCTCCCTGGTGTACGTGCAAGGCGAAATCATATAAAGTATTCATCTGAGTCAAAATATTTTCTGCTTTGACCACAAGGGCGAGTAAGTGGAAAATAATACAGAGTAAAATCGCCAATCCTGTAAAACAGACACACGATAATGTGGGCATTAAGTATTTGTAAAATCATACATTTCAAACCGATTTTATGTGGATATAAATTTCAGACATTTGTACAGTTACAGATATCTTAAGTTTCAGCTTCAACGATGATATTGAAAAAGCATATGATATAGACTGAAGACTTCACTAATCTGTCATGATCACATAGAAAAAAACATCATCATTCTTATGTCTCGAAAAAATCATCAATTTTTAGAAGTTACTTTTTTGAGAGATTTACGCATTTCTATTGAGAATGTTTAACATCGATTTGAGAATAGAATTTAGACATTATGTACTTCTGTAAAAACTACTTTTATTCTTTATAAAATTGTTCGATGTATCCCTCACTGTGTTGTATCAAGTAAAAATACTATATATTGAAATCAAAACAAGATTTTGAGCGAACAATTGTTTTCGATAACTTCTTCTTCAGGCTCCACAGTTATAAATCCACGAATAATAGAGTACATATAGCCAATAAAGGCAAATGAAAATAATATCAGAAGCTGTGTTGGGGTGCATGTGTAAGTTGAGATGATATTCCATTAGTTAACATAGTCAATCAAATGTGTATGGGGTGTATAGCCAGAAAAATGTGATGAAGTGTGAATGAACAATTCAGTGATGTAGTGTTGTTTTGTTTTGACTACAAAACAACACATCTCCACCCGGTTATTTCATCTCATTGTTACCCTTAATTTTTGTCAACCTTCATGATTTTATACTAAGCCTACCAATTCTGTAACATCTGAATTCGAAGGGAAAATATACCAACAAAATGAAGGAGTAGCCATGGGATCGCCTATCTCACCCATAATAGCTGACATATTCATGGATTATTGGGAAGAGAATGCCCTTAAACCATTCAGGTCATCACTAAAATGTTGGTAGAGATATGTAGACGACACACTAGTAATAGTGAAAAAAAACGATATTGAGAAACTCTTCTCACAAATAAACAGCCATGTCGACTCAATAAAATTCACTATGGAAGTAGAGAATGAAATTGGGGAACTGCCTATGTTAGATTGCAAAAAGAATAACAGATGGCAGCATTAAAACGACGCTATATAGAAAAACCACACACTCTGGAAGATTCCTCGATTATCACTCAGCTCATCCACTCACGGTGAAACGAGGATTAATACAAGGTCTTGCAGATAGAATACGTAGACTTACAACAGCGCCAGAGGACCAGTGTAATGAAATAAACGTCATATTCAAGATGCTACTGGAAAACAACTACCCAAAAGAATTTATAAAAGATAATATAAAAAAGAAAAAAAAGAGGGTAAAACCGGATAAAAACAAGATGGAAGAATGCAAAAAACAGTCACAATACCATATAAAAATGGTACATCAGAGGCAATTCAAAGAAACCTCAAAAATATCGGCATTCACACAACTTTTAAACCGACAAATCTAATCAAAAGTAAAATAAATCAACTGAAAGATCCCATAAAAAATGATGGATAAAAACAACTTGATTTACAAAATATCTTGTGCTGACTGTCCGACTAAATATGTGAGGCAAACGTCCAGATCACTCAAAATAAGAGTGAATGAACATAAACGCCTAACCAAAGGTCAACCAACAGGAACACAAGCCTACAAAAATCTTGAAGAAAAAAATTCATCGATAGCTGCACATGCATGGGAAAAAAACCACAATATCGATTGGGACAATGTGTGTATTCTAAAAACTAACATGAACAAATGGAAAGAAAGACTTATAACAGAATCGATGTTCATTAAAGTCACACCGGATACATGTAACAAGGGTGACTCAGTACAACTATCAACAACTTGGAATATAATTCTGGATACAAAAACATGAATGAACGTGGAATACAACTCAAATACAAAAAAAAACATGAATGAGCAAAAATAATGAACTATATATATGAGTACAAATCATAAATGTGTGAATCAAACAATTCCAACAGTGGTGTGAACACGGGCAGTAATTTTGCTCGAAATATTACCAATAACAAAACTAATTGTGTGTAAACTATTAAAATATAATTATTCTTTATTTGATCTGAATACAATTTACAATTTAGCCTCTCTATTTTACTATTAGACATTATCGGTCAGCCCTGACATTCAGTGTCTCCTTTGTTAATGTGTGTTTGTATGTATTTTGTGGTTATCGCATTTTTCTCACCCCAATGACACTTGTATTCTGTTGACTATAAAACAACAATACATCATCCAATTGTTCATTCACACTTCATCACATTTTTCTGACTATACACCCCATACACATTTGATTGACTATGTTAACTAATGGAATATCATCTCAACTTACACATGCACCCCAACACAGCTTCTGATATTATTTTCATTTGCCTTTATTGGCTATATGTACTCTATTATTCGTGGATTTATAACTGTGGAGCCTGAAGAAGAAGTTATCGAAAACAATTGTTTGCTCAAAATCTTGTTTTAAAAATACTCTCGTTGAATGTAAAACCTTCTATTCAATTTGTTAGTGTTGTGTGGTTGATTTTCCATTGTAGAATTCATTCACAGTAAGAAATCCTTAGCGGGATGAGCTGTTTACAGATCATTTTATCATTCTGGTCTGTGGTAGAATCTACTTTGAAGATGAACACACATTGGGATCCACTGTCACTGCTTGATCTCGTTTCCAACTGACATAGAACTCATCACATCTTGATAATATACACTCTTTGCCACTGACATAAATGCGAGTTTCCTTTCAATATATTACTAATCGGCTTGATTGCTAACATAGATCTCATTTCAGTGTTCCTTTGATAATTAGCCGTGATAATCTTTAACGAAGTTTATTGCCCATGGCATCAACGTTTGGTTTGCGTCTAATACTCAAATATTTATCCGGAGAATTGGAGTGTAATACATAATCCAATTAAGACAACTGTCTGGTGGGGTTATTCTTTACTGGTTATGATAACGTGACGATTATTTCTCCATTCGAAAACAATTTCAGTTCATTGATTTCGCCCAAAATTCTCACAATATTCGAGTTGTCAGGTTTATTCCTTGTATATTGGCCGTAAGTATACCTGCGGTTTTAACCATGAAGTGATGGATTTCGGGATTGTAGAAAACTAGGAAGGCTTATCGTTTTTAATTATTATTGCTGCTCTCTTGATTCTGTCAAGGTTAACTTGATTGACATATGCACTTGTACTGTCTTTTCTATCTGAATTTACTTTGACTTTGCAGCTGATAGTCACGAAGAAAATTCTTAATTCTTAACCACTTAGAGAAAAGCGCTCAACCAATTTTGTGGTCTTCACTCTTAAGAGTGAAGGCGTGAGGTTGGAACCGGTAACTGTTGATTCATGCGACGAATAACAAAGCGATGTATATTTCAAAGCATTAGTTGAACCAGCTTTTAGTGCTTTCCGGATGCAATAAAAGAATGAACAATTCAGTCATATAGCAAAGAATCCACTGATCTATATTTCTCAACTGATCTGAGATATGCATATTGCATTGAATTTCGTGGCTTTATTCTACTTCACAATTCTAAATTTCTAGTTTATTCTTTGTTACTAATGAAAATCTTTAAAGGCACTCTGTGTACATTTATGAAATAATAACAGGATGCTTTGAGAATGCAGTGAAAATAGCAATAAGAGGGGGGAAGTTACACTACCTCTCCAGGGCCACTCCAAATTTACGTTTGGAAAATAAGACCTTCCCCTCTCGGTTTGAGTGCTTTCGAGAAGTCAATTAATTGAGTGTATAGTTAGGCATGTTCATCAATGGATTTCCTAACATCATTCTGTGTGCTTAAGCAGCAGACAAAAGGGGAATATTCACAGCTTTGTTTTAGCTTACATTATGGATGGCGAGCGTTGCATTCATCTTCAAGGTAGATTCTGTCACAAACCAGAATGATAATATGATCAGTAAACAGCTCCTTTCGAAAACGATTCCTAACTGTGAATGAATTCTATAATGGAAAATCCACGACAAACTGCTAACGAATCCAAAAGGAGGTTTTACACTCTACGAGAGTATTCTTACTTGATACAATACAGTGAGTGATACATTGAACGATTTTATAAAGAATAAAAGTAGTTCTTACAGAAGTACTTAATGTCTAAATTCTATTCTCAAATCGATGTTTTATATTCTCGATAGAAATGCGTAAATCTCTCGAAAAGGTTACTAATAATAAATGATGATTTTTTTGAGACATAAGAATGATGTTTTTTTTCTATGTGATCATGACAGATTAGTGAAATCTCCTGTCTATATCATATACTTTTTCAATATCATCGTTTAAGTTGAAACTTCAAATGTCTGAAACTGTTCTAATGTCTAAATTTTTTTCTTCATCGTTTGTGCTTTTTACGCGAACTAACTGTTTTTTTATTTTTGAAGGGATACCTAGATGCAGTAAATATTTTTTCCACATTCAGTTGTATGATTCGTTTAAACTGATTATTTTTATATATCATTTCAGACTTAGTATAAATAGTCAAAGAACTACATAATGCTCACATTATTTTGCCTCGATTTTACAGAACTAGCAATGGTACTGTGGCTTATTCTCTGCTTATTCGCCTTCGTGGTCAACACCACAAGTATATCAAGTAAGTTTTGATGCTTTTCGAGTTAACTTTCAATTGAATATCTATTTGAAATTGTAAAATATCATCTTAAATTTGGTTGTAATTACAAAATGTTATCTTTAAATCCTGGAGAAATACTATGCCAGAGATTTTCACATACATGTTTGTTTTAGTTTTAATTTTCATGTCATGAGACACTAACGTTTTATGATTGATGGGGACGTAAGCTGACACAATACGTTGATATAATTTTTAGAGATTCAGTGCCTTCTGAAATATCTTCCTTCCAGTGGTAACTATGCCACAAGTCCTAACAATATTTCATTTTTATGAAAGGTATGAAATATGAAGTAACAAGGCAATAAATTTGATGAATATGTTGTGACATATGTTTCGCATCAGTGAAGCATATCAACGGGAAATCAGTCTGTCTGTTTGCCATTACTTTCATGGATTCACAGAGTGAATGTGTAACAATTTTTGTGGCGTTCCTCGGTCATCAACAAGTGAATTTGAGGTTGAATAATAAGACTTTTGTACCATAGGATCTTGTAGACTTATGATGCAATTTTTTAATTGGCCTTTTTGATTCTCATTTGCGTATCGGCATTGATTATATCAGTACTTGTTAAGTTCCTATATGGGTTCACATCTGAGTAGGGTGCACGTTTATAGTGAATGTGACGGAACGCCTGTTCCAGATTCCACTACTTGCAAAATCGAAATGATCAAATCTCGTGGTGATGAGTATATTCAATGATGTTCTCTTAACAATCATTCAAATTCTTGCGTATACTACTCATTCGGGACACAGTTTTGCAGCATGTTTCTGCATGGCGAGTAGGCTAAACGCAGTCTGCTATTTGGCTGATTGATATGCTTTCAGTTCTCATCACTGATTCTCGATTCACCTTGTTAACACCACTTTCCTCCATTTGTCAATAACGGCCAAAAAACTCGGTTTTCAAATGAGAAGCTGTATTAACATGTTAAAATCCGTTGCATTATTAGCGTGAATGGCTTTTCATACATCCAATTATTGCCGATGCTTTCTTGATGTAATGCATTTGATAAGAACAAGTACGAGAACCTGCGCCTCCGTCATTAATTTTTCATTTACTCCACAAAAGAAACTTGATAAAATGGCCAATTAATTATGGTTAATGTGTACTAAAAGGTATCACCCACACTTATCCAATACAGAAACAGAAAATCAGTCTCTGTTTCGACATCATTTTAAAAACGCATTGAGTAAATTGTCATAATGAAATTGAATTCAATTTTCATTCACAAATGGTTGTGATTAGATACCTGTAGCAGAAGGATTCATAACTAATGCGATGTAATCTATTACTGATTGAAATCATCTACGCTTTAGTTAATAATGGTCAACTGATTGTCTCTGCACCTTAGATGCACAACCTTCAAATGTTTTGTACGACGGCTTGCTGAATGTGGGCGCCGTTGCATATGTAGGTCTTCTGATACCTCTACTCTCAGTCAGTGATAATTCAAACACTTTCAGTAACTCATGCGACTAATAAACACTGACTGGTAAATATTATATTGCAATACAGATTAGCGTATTGTTATGATAAAATCGACAGTCTGAATGACATGAATATTTCCTGCCTGATTGTCTATACAGGAAGCGTGAGCATGTTGAATCAGGGAAATAATCGAAGCTTCATCTTCTGTGCGTCATTCGAAAGAACACAATTTAATGATTATCAATGCTTTTCGAAAATGACTATGACTGTGTCAAATAAGGCGAGCATTTCGAAACAGCTTCTTATCACTTATAAAACTTATGAGATTGGTTTACTAACTGTTTTCGATGTGAAGTCTTTCCAGCCCGCAATGTACTCAACTGATCGTTGTTTGGGCTCTCGCAGTGTCAGTTAGACGCTGTAGAATTCACAGCAATATCCCTTTATAACATTCCACTCCAACTGGTTAATATCCCTTTGGTAACACTCAAGGCCAACTAGGCAATCGTTTCTTAGTATTTGTAGGCCTGAGAAACTGTCACACTAGATGAGATTATACCATCTGTTGAAAGAAACTGTAATATGGATGTCGTATAGGGATTTTCAATGATTCTAATAAAAATCATCAATACCACGTATCTCTAGTATTATGTTGTTGTGGCTTACTACAGCATATTATTCATTCACTGCAAACATTTTTTACCTTCCCTGAGTATTGCCCCTAAGTCTATGGTAATTCAGTTTCGGAACAAATTAAGCGGCCAACACCTTCTTTCGTGATTATTGTGTTATCGTTTGTATTGAGGTCTATGCCAGGATGACTTATTTCATAATTTTCAAATCTCTTGCTGAACATCTATGCAATGAAATTTCCAAATTGACGACTAGATTTATGAATTAATAAGCGAACTCTGACCGGGTTTAATCCATTTGAATTTTTTTGAGTGGAAAAGTGTCTTTGACGAGTATGATATCGAAACTTATTCACTTAGAGGTGAGCCATATGATGCGCTATGCCTAAGCAGTTGTTGAAATATATCCACCTTTACTCAACAATGAAGTTAGTGATTAATATTGGAAGAATCTGGTTTTGGGCTGGACAGTGAACACCATGTCTCTGTGAACATTTTGAATCAGGAAAATTTTTCGATATATAAATATGCTGCAACTTTGTTTAACAAAACCTGCATGTTAGATTCTTGAGAAACGAAATAAAATATCTACAAGTAATAATCATTTAGGTTTGTGCTTTTTAATCTCAACCAGTGGTTTCCTCCACAAATTAACTTCAATTGTATCCATTTCACAGCCACAAAATGTGTTCAGTAACTTTAAGTGTCCATTTTACCATGTCAATTGCATACTAATTATACACCAATTCATAGACACATTCTACCTGTCTGAACATTATTTTAGACTAAAATCCACTTATTTTCAAGCCATCAGCCACCTTCTTTCTGAAGTTTATTACATTTTGCTCATTCACTGTATCACGGTTTACTACACACAGAAAACTGATAGGAGCATGCGTGTTTACAAATAATTACATTTCAGTCAGCAAGTCATCAAGTTATCTGTTATGATATGATGATTGAAAACCCTTCGGCTATGAGTGAATTAACAATAATGCCACAATCACAAGATATCGGAATGGCTAGCATTAAAGTGATACTTGGAATGAATTAATTACTTGGTTGTCATTACGAAAAGATATGGGTTATCTGAAAAATTTAGAGCATTTGAGAATACCATTTTGGGTACTCTGATCACGCTTTTATCCCTCAATTTCAATTATAAGGACGCTAGCACAGAAGATGTGGGGGGATGAGATTAGCTCTGTTAATATTTCACCTACATTTCCCTACAGATATTTCAAGGACATTACTATTACTATATACTGACAATGTTGATTTCAATTTCATATGGAAGTACTGTGGACAAGTTGATGACATTGTTATGCCAGAGTACATTAAGACCATCAGTGGCTTATGTAATTGTGAGATATTGTGATAATGTGGCATGTGATTTGACTGCTAATTTAACCGTATTTGAATGATATGTTGACGATATGATTGTAACGTTTTTTGAACATGAAGATTTGAAACATCTTCTGGAAGTGAAAACTACTGTACCAAATTACATCAGCTTCATATGTGTAGAGCAAGTTGTATTTGAGACATACTTGTGACATATAGAAAATCAAAACAAATGATTCAGCGAAGAGACTCTTTTCAACGAATTTATCATGAAGCTGTACAATCGTATATATATATATATGGTTTTTAAGAAGTTATATCCGGTGAGGGAATTGAAACATAGGTGTGAATGCATAAAATAATAATAATATGAAATGCAATTAAAACTAAAATGTTTGTGATTATAATCGTAGTTAAATGTCAAGTGGCAAAACAAATTAATGTCATATATAGAATAATTCATAGGATGGATAGAACTTGAAAAAGGTGTGCAATTATAAGATTAGTAGACAAATCGAATAAAATAAAAAGTTACGTAATATTGTGTGAAATTTAATAGCATAGAATTTAATAATGCATAAAGGAATTGATTTAGAATGACAAGTGGAACAAGTGAAATAATACCGAGGACAATTAAAAGTGAGAGTAGTAATAGTAACAATTGACTTAATAAGGAAGAGTATACAAATTGAATAGACAAAAATGAAAAAATGAAAAATTGGTAGAGCTAAAATATGATTGGGGATTACCATACTTTAGCATAGAGGGATTAAGACCGTGAAAGTTGGAGGGGTTGAACGAACTTTTTCTGTACACAGAAATCTGGCTTTTCTGTTTCGATAGCCAAAGCTTCAGCAATACAGATGAGTCGGGTACGTAGGGATTTGGGTAAATTACTCTTTGCCTTGTAGATGGCTTTAAAGGTGGAGGCTATAGAGATAGGGTGATCATTATCGACCAGATGTTCAATGATCGCGCTTCTTATTGCTCCACTTCCACCTTTTCGTAACCATGCAGGATAGTGTTCTTGTACCCTCTTGGACAAAACTCGTGTCGAACGACCGATATACCTAGCTCCACACGAGCAGGTGAATTGATAAACGCACACAGAGTTGGTCAACAGCGGGATCTTGTCCTTCAGGTTATTGAACAATAATGGTCGACTAGTAAAGGCTATTCTCAGGGATGCAGCAGGGAATGTTCTTTTCAGGGACTGTGATATCCTTCGTTTCATGAAATCGGAAGCTAAGTCCCCTTTGAATTCCAAGCTCATGTAAAGTTTCTTCTTGGGTACGGTTGATAAGTCACGTTTTTTAGGATTTGAATGTATATTCTTATCTATAAAACGTTGTGGAAATCCATTTTCTATTAGGATTTTCCTCAAGATGTATAACTCATCTTCCACAGTATCACGGCTACATATGCGCCGAATACGAGTGGCAAGCGACCGGATCAGGTTTCGTTTTCGACCAATGGGTATGCATTCACACCTATGTTTCAATTCCCTCACCGGATATAACTTCTTAAAAACCATATATATACGATTGTACAGCTTGATGATAAATTCGTTGAAAAGAGTCTCTTCGCTGAATAATTTGTTTTGATTTTCTATATGTTACAATGGGAATTTTCCGTGATTTAAAAAATAGCAAACATACTTGTGAGCCAGAGAGTGCATAAAATGAACAGGCTACTGATATATGGACAGACTAGTTAACATTGCGGAATTGCAATTTACATAATTTCTATGCATCAGAGTTAGAGATGCGTTTGACTAAATGCTTATTGAGGAGAATTCAAAATATTTGTATAGCTCATGTAATAGGTGATGGGAACAAAATATCGACCGATACATTTATCGGAAGTACCTATGCTCCTATGATTTTGAATATAATATAATTTTTTACAAAAACAACAAAATGATAGCCCTTCCTCCTACAAATATCAACTATGAAAATGTTCAGTTATATGAAAGTAGAGTAGTGTTCATTGATATACTGTTGCACTAACAGTTTGAAGTGGCATTTACATCTACGAAACCCATTTACACGTTACCGCATTGTTCCATATGAGTTTGTTTATTAGATGTTTCATTGTGTGATACATCTAATAAACAAACTAATATGGAATAACGTACTACCACAGTGCCCAAGTTTTACACAGATATTAATTACCACATTGTTGTTAAATACTGTAGCAAACTTCAAAAATGCTACCTAGTGAAACTAATAAGGCATGACGATATATGTCAATACAAGAACTAGAGTGAAAGTATGACTTCAAGAAAATCATAAGGCCAGATCATTCTCAAGAGACTGGATAATGCCAGATACCTAACGGAACATGACGGATTAAACGCCATGAAAGAATATTAATAATGAATGTATATACAGTTTGAAAGGCTGTGTAAATATACGATTTTAGAAAAGCATACCAGTTGCACTGTTTCACACTTCCGAATCAGTTAAGTCTGTTCCTTCGTTTTTTAATAATAAGTGTGACTTATTTCAAATCATTTCTTCACATGGAAAGTTTCCTTGATAAGCGGACTTCAGTCAAAGCTGCAGACGATGGGTTTGCTTGTCCCTCCACCTTATATCATCCATCATTTCTTTCATTGTGTTAAATCCTAAAATTCCCTCTAACAAAATCGTACAGCTTACATGGGAAAGAAGAACAAGCCTATCTTGTGTAGTGAGTGACGACTATGGATCCAGATTTCAGGGTATTGGAAGTATTTTCCTGCGTCATTTGATGCCACTTTTTGTAGTTTTCCACATGGCGTGTACATAGTGGGTGATTAGGTCCTCCATTTTTCAATTTTCAACATTTATTGACTGACCAGTTAGAAAAATTTTAACGTGTGGTGTCTTCTAGTGGAATGAAATGAGATGTCTAAAATATTGTAAAACAGTGTAAAGTTATGCTAAGGCTAACCTGATCATTTGTGAAGATATGAATAAACGTCTTACTAGTTTGTTTGTTTCGCCTTGAAATAGTAGAATACTTAAAATATTGAAAATGATCATCCCATAGACAACGAAAGTAAGTCAACGTATAGAAATACTGACGAATATATACATATATATAATTCCGTTTTATTCATTATTGAAATGTCCACTTTTGTTTCGCCTCAAACGATTTTCTGAAATAAGGCAATCACATTTGTGGTCATTAATAGCATTCAGGAATATTGTTTCAGCGGTATGGACAATAAGCTCTGAGGAGATCTTCAGGTGACACCACACATTGGACTCCCATGTGCAACAGGAATGGGAGTCGATAAGTATGTCGTCTGAGGGTGACATGGTGGAGATAACGATATGAAAAAATTAAAATTTGTGGGTATTTGTAGAGCTTGTTGAAAGTGACTGTGGACAGCAGAGTACAGTGGAAGTGTTCCCCTAAAGCTGTATTCTACAGGGAATGGCGAACTATCAAACTATGCGAGGTTGCTTCAGGATGTTACAAGAGGAAACTGTGTCTTTTAGATGCTTTTCCAGAAGATTGATTAGGGAAAACCAGGCTGGTATTGGAGAAGTAGTATGAACTCTTGCTTTACTATTCTTAACTAGATTTCTCTCATATAACTTCAAACTACTCATTACGTATAAGTAGTGCACTTATTTTTTTAACATTAGAAGTCGTGACACTGCCTAACATTAAGAAAGAATATTGATTGCAAACACAATCTTTACACTCTTTTTCATTTCCTAAATCCTAGTTTTACCTCGCAGTGCAAGAAATTTCATCACTCACCTTTATTTCGTAATATCTCCTTTTCTTTAAACATATTTCAATTCATGCTACTTATTTTATTGACTTTAAATCATACACCATTTCTGTGTTATAAAATATTTAACCGGACAAATTCACATATTCACACTTCCAAAAGTAATTAAACTTCCTGTCAGCTATTGCTAAAATGGCTGCTGTACATAGTGCTAACATTTATTTATCCCTGTTCTTGGTATGTTTGTGATTCATAATGATATACACTAATATTATTGCACTTGGATATTCCCACTCACTATCAAATTGTAGCACACATCACAAAATTTAGTTGATATTGTCGATTGTAGTTCACATATAACTATTATTGTGCAGCTAGGAAAATGAAATCGTTGCAGGCAACACTTCCTTCGTTAAAACCAGCGTTTCATCTTTATAAAAGGGTAGTTCATTCATCTTTCGTACTCTGAGAATGATTATGAAATTCCACAGGATTTCCTATACCTGTGAATGTTCATTTTAATATTTATGTGGATGTACTGTTTGTAGTCTCCTTTTATCGACAGCAATACGGAGTCGAATTTTATTAGGCAAACACTCATAGCCTCGTTTATATGTATGTATGTATTTATGAGGATGCTGCATATAACTGAGGTCTGCACTAGAAAGAATAAGGGCTGTTTATTGAATGACTTTATTAACATCTATTTTAGTAGGTGGTATGAAATACTGCTGTAAAAGTGATAATCTGTAAATCTAACTGATCTTCAGGGGATCTCATTTTTGAATAGGTGAAATAGATTTTAAGATAAATAGACAAACTGGTATTGAGTGGTCCTATACGGCGTTACACAGCGTTAAAACTTTATTGTTTATCGTTACTATACTTAAGGGGAAAAATTATTGTGTTAAAAGGAATGGGCTTCCTTGCTGAGATCGACAAAAGTTTGTTAACTTCAATAGGAAGGAATTAAGAGAGATAAATAAATGTCAACAAAGTCTCTCTTGAAATTACGATGAACAATGTATTCGAAATAATAAAGTTAACAATTTTGTCTCACTCTTTGTTACATATGCGTCATACTATGGAACGCATATTCATTTAGGTGGATCTGATTTCCATTGTAAAGTGGACATTGTTACCATAATTACTAACTGACCATAGTTAACCTAGGACCTATCCACACGGTATTATAAAAGCCTAATTCACACTTATTTGTGAAGTTGGCTGAGTGACATATTGATGAAATGAAATGTTCCAGAATGCATGTGCTGGTGACCCATATTTTTCAAGTCTGAGATTTCTATTTGGCTTCCCTAGAAACTAGAAAATAGTTATGCACCGTGTTCGCATATATTTGCAGTAGGAGGGTTTGTTGTTCTTTGTTCTGTTGTCAGATATATAAATATTCAAACGAAACATTTATATAAATTTAAATACTAATAATTGTATATAAATAATTGTGTGTCCATATTCACCTCGTTCCAGGATGTGAAAGTTAGTATAGTACTGAATTTCCGACTTTATCATATATTGGTTTTTCAAATGTTTATCTCGTCATAAATTGGTGTCATCAGGCGATCACCCTTTCATTAGAACGCTAGTTGTTGTGTCTGAATGACTGATGTAATCACGAGAGTGGACTTTAATTTGTAAGAAATGTTGCGACGTTTTATAAAACAACATGTAAAATCTCGATGTTTAGACAGCTAGCGATGAATAATGAAGACGTCTTCGACATTTATCGCTCAGAATTGTGCATGTGGGAGTTCTTCCTTCAAACTTCTCAATATTCAGCAATTCACATTAATAATATGCCATACAAAATAAAGGGAAGAAGACACCATGAGATTACATACAGCCACTATTAAAGGAAACATACTGAAGTGAAATTACAGTGATATTTTGAAGCATCAGTCTGATTAGTTATACTGCAAGAAAGACTGAACAACGCATTTTATGTATAAGTCACAATTTAATGCATTTACCGAATTTCAACATTGTAGAATTGGCAGGTCAGTTGAAATATATGTAAAATGGCGGGTAATTCATATTAAATTCTTCATTCACTTTGTTGATTCCGAGTTGTCCAACTCACAAATGACAGAGTTAAGATCAGAAAAACGCGATTTTTATTTACCTCGTTATATGTAATCACCTGCTCACCACCTGGAATTCATAAATAAGTGGGAGTTTCTGACTGAGTGAAGTAAGTGTAAAGTAAAGTAGATTTAGAAATCGATTTTGTACTGAAGTTTGTTTGTCGACTGCGATGTCAACAACTTGTCACTCACAACCCTTTACGAAATAAATATGTACTTGAAATTCTGTTTATCACACATCAAGACCGCATAGATGAATGAAGGTATTTCGATATGAGGGGTAATCAGTCTTCCGATATAATGTTGAACATATAAGTATTAACAGTTAATATGATCAATTCATCTTCACAATGTTCTCAAGACGAAAGCTTCATAGATACTTTACAATCTCCATTCATGCATCTATCATTAGATCAACACAATTTAGACTTTCTTAATACCCCTTGAATTATCCATTTGTAAGCAAGTTATAAGGTTAGCTGAAAGTAACAGCGATCTCATCAGACAGATTGACGGGGTGTATATGCAGCATTTGAATATGAATTCGTAAAAAGAGTTAGTGAGAGAATACTTGGTACAGATTTGAGAACGAATACGAAGTGTAAAACTGCGTCTTGTGAAAATGGAAAATGCGTATATTTCAGAATCATTAGCTGGTAACTGGATCTCAGCTTTTAAAAAAACTGAATATCTAAATAGATGACAGACAAAAAGGAACAATCAGGAAAATACTTATAGTTCTAATTCGTGTAAATGGCTCACTTCATCAACTAATTTTATTCGAACAAAATTATCATTCATTTTTGCCTCATGCTCAAGTATTACGTAAGTAAACAGCTAACCAACTAGATAAGCATTTCTAATGACTAGGGAAATCACACGAATTAGATGGCATGATATCAACAACTTCTTCAATGAGAGAGCGAGAATTTCAAGTTGATGAATAGCATTTATCTCTCATTTAATTCCCCACTGAAACTACGTTATAAAAATTACAAAGCCTCTGTTACTGATGATAAAACACTGACAGCCTTTTGGAATGTCAGACGGGTTTAAGCGTATGTTCTTTTAGTCATAATTTTATTGATGTTTCAGTATTCACCAGCTTTACAAAAGTGGTGCGACTCATGTAATAGCAAACATAATATGAAGACCGACTTGGAATAGGTTTAATCGCCATGATAATTCTCAAGGTGCACACAGAGATAATGCATTCCATTGCTGTAATTAATCGTCATCGTTTCTTTAGAGGACTTCTGAGGATAATGGAACCCCTAATTTTGAAAGTTCACCTGATAATGCACAAGCGAGCATACATAGAATCGATGATTCTGACTCTCATCAGATCCTGCTATTACTTTGTGGTGCGTTAATTGTGATAAATCTGAATGTTAAAGAGGTTCTAACTCAATTTTTGTTGAGTAATTAAAAAGCCTTATGGAGCATCGGAGATGGATTGTGGCTTTTGGACACTTGTTTTAATCGCTTTTCTTCCCTGAATACATTTGACTTTTGAGAAGGTGTGAAAGCTGGAAGAAACATACCGATCAAGCACAAATGATTTATAATTTGGATCGTGGCTGTTTTCAAAAAATGTCACTTGTTTATAAGCTACAACGGATTAATTTCTAAACCAACTAGCGATATGAAATTCACACAAATCGCGGTGGAATTTTACCACAAAATTTGGTTCAAAATATCACCATTTCGGCCACGTAGCCATCTAAAGTTTGAATGTTTTGAACTGTTCCGACTTTCTGAGCTGAATAAGACGTGGTACATCACTGATTTGACTGGCCCCAAACAAGTGAAGCCGCCATTCATTGTGTTGTACACTCCAATTTGGCTGACATACACTACTGATTAATTTGAGTGATATCTAGTCTCAGTCAATCGGTAGTTAATGGTATCACATAAGAAATTGTTTAGTTTAAGATAAGCATTTACATGTGGAGTCCATCCTGAAATGAGTTGATTTATATTTGTGATTCAAGTAAGACTTCTACGCTCATTTTAGTATCTAAGCGGGAAAAAATTATTAGCCACATCAAGTAGTCCCTATCAAATTCGCAAAGAGGGTATTAAGGAATTTTAAGTGAACATAAATTCATGTGTAGCCGAGAAAAATAAACACTGATGTGAATTTTCGCGTGAATTTAAGAACTCGAAACCGATCTCTCAATATCTAAGAATATTTCAAAATTCTTTTTTTGTCCAGTCGATAATTTAAGTGAGTTTCCAACATATTAGTTTTGTTATTCCTAATAATTTTGCCTTCAGAAGGCTTACTAACTATTACCCCAAATCTGTATACTATGAAAATATTTCATGCTGCTTTATTCAATCTTTCATTAAAATAACTTCGGTAATATTTTAGAAGGAGCATACATTTCTACAAGTTTATTCGAAGGATTATTGCAGTATAAAGGTGCTTTCTCAATTCTTTGTGACAGTAGTTATTCGGCTCCTGTACATCATGTGTATCATCTAGCCAAGAATATTAATTACCTATCAAATGTTAAGATAACATTTTGAGATAAGAAGAGTAGTCAAAATGAATGGTAATCATGCAGCCATGGGTCCCAACACGCCAAAACTTAGAGAAAGAACGGATCTAGAATACTGGCAAAACAAACACAGTTTCAGAAATAATCAGTAAAAGATTTCAGAATATATCTATTGGAAATAACAAGAAAACGGAAAGAACAGATAGACATCTTTAAATAAATTCGCGCAGAGTATTTAAAGTAACTAAGCCAGCTAGCAGAGACCCTTGAACATGTGTCAGGGATGTATAGCATCTATGCCTTGATATTTGCGGCTGCGCAACACTAAGTTGAAGCCTAACACATAAATTTTCATTCAGTTTTGCTTCATCGTAAATGTTAACAATATTAATCTATCCCAATACATAATCTTAAGCTACAGTGGGGTGACCTAATGTTTTTGATTTATTTAACAGCAAAGAGTATGTATAAATATTTTATTGGTATTTAGTAATCTAAGCACAATGCAGAATGCCGCCTTATTCTGCCCATTCACATTAAATAGATAAGAGTGTGTTTCTATCAGTGAATTTTCACTCACACCTGAAAAGCATAAACGGAACAGTCTTTGTTCCTACAGAAGATTAGTAAAAGTTACTCTGCAGTGTTCGGTGCAGACGAAGAAAGGCAAGCAACATATAAATCCCAATGTGTTTATTAAAACAAAACAGGGATGTAGATATATATTTGTATTATAGTGACTGTTCAGTCAACCAATGAATTGGTAGTCATAATTCTTGTTGTTTCGTATGGGAAACCTTCATATTCATTGAGAAACTTTTACAGATAACTTTCAATCAATCGCTTGTATAATAAGGCAGTTTCGTCTGCAGAAATCAAGCAGTTGAATGCAACGAAAAGGGTTATTCTGAGAAATAGTTGTACATATGTTGAGTGACATTCAGTCATTACGATATCCATGTCAAGTATATGCTTCATTATAAGGCACAGCTTCATTCATTCAGCTATTACTTACACTATGTCTTCCTGGTATTTCATACGATAATACGTCATAACGTTCTGCAGTTAAGTAGAAACAGATTCAAGACAATACTTGCATTTGTATTTGAAAATTCTCCTGTCTAGTAATATTGTAGTGGTGTGATACAAGCAATGTGTTCCAACGGAATATCACTCTCACATGTATTTCACATTCTGTTTCATGTCTTTCAATGTCTTCAGCGAAAACCGCACACTCAGTGATTGGTTAAAGCATATAAACTGTATATATATACATATATATCACAATATGTTTCCTTCTCTGTGAAGACCACAACACGTGCGTCTCACCGTATCATTACTCTGACGAATATCATGTTAAAAACAGATCACAGGACCTTCAATTTGCCGAAAACCGCTGTAAAATACTTAGGGAACTAAAACAATCTGAATGCTATAAAGCTAACCGAATATGTGTGAAGACGATGATATATCGTCCATGCGTGAAAATCAATTAAATATCTCATCAAATAAAATGTATTTCACTGGTGAAAAGTGTGTTGGCTTTGCAGTGAAAGACTGATAGCACTGATAAAACTCAACAACGTGAGGTAGATCCCTCAAGTCGCATACTCTGAGTCACACTCACTATATGATGCCTGATGGTGTAATTCAGTTTCGTAGGTGGAACGCGACTGGAACCCAGAACCAAGTGGCTGCACATCTGTTGTCTAACCCAACAAGCCACATGTAGTATTGATGTGATGAGTAATCGTCATGGATAAACGTGTGTAACAGCAGAATTGAAACCAAAAAGCTCTTAATTGCCATGCTGAGTAACATAATTCAATAACTAACCAGTAAGTAGTTTAGATGTACTCATCACGGATTACTTGCTGCTGTCATGTGAATGAGTGATGGCTTTTTATGAGATGGTCAAGTAGATTTTTAATCAAACATAATAAGAGAAAACAGGAGTGCAAGAATGAGACTGCTGACTACAGTAACAGCTTTTTCCAATTTTGGTAATTGCATAGTTGCTCAGTCAATGCTGTGCATTTTATTTGTCATGCCATCGGCAATCTTTTCATGTTATCTGCAGGTAGTCATGTGATTTATTGAACCACAGTTGGTTTACGGCTTTAAACTTTCGCGATCGTCAGTATCAATATTGCACTGTACGCTGTTCTTTTCTTAATCTGCATGTTTTCCCATCTTCCTTTATATTGCCATCAGTTGATACATCATTTGATATGTATGTCTTGGGAAATGCATTCGTTTGCCTCAATGAGAAACTGTATTTATCGAGGGAATGTTGAACTCTGATATCTCTGATTATTGTTTCTTGATTCGAGGATATCTTTTCAGTGTAACGTTTCCATCTTTATTAGAAGTCACCTATAATTTTCTTCGTGAATTTCATACTTATCAATGTAGTTTGTTTTGAATTTGAATTACCAATTCTTCTTTAAGATGATCACTAAAATAAGTTAACTTGCTCATATTTTATCCATATTCTTACTTTCCATCTGCGTTCACAAGCCTATAGCGATTCAGATGAAGGTATGTGCCTTAATTAAATTCAAATGATTCCTAAATTTGTTATGTGCTACTGAGTTTTAATTTGAAACTTTACATAAAAGTACGACAGTTAAATCTGCCACACTCTAAACAACACACCAAGATAGAGTTACACATCCAGAGGAAATATTATGGCCGGGAATGTATGGATGAAATGAATAAGCTCAATGCTGTGTCAATTAACACAGTTGGACGAATAAGACGACGGCTTATCATGATGAATGCGTGTTCTAGGCCATTAAATAAGCTCAGTTTCGCAACTTTATTGATAGACATGACTCCTTATCTAACACTGCTCACCTCACTTCAATACTACTCACCACTTTATACCGTTTAACGCAGGAAACATAAATCAGCTACTTATGGTGCAAACTATGTAGTCTCTTCACATAATTTATTCTCAGTGGCCAAGTGTCAGAGCCATTAAGAAGAATAGAGTTAACTACTGTGTAACTCACGCGTTCCTTGATCGGTTACCTGACATTACGTCTACATCAGAGATGATGTGATTTGACAAGTACCACACGAACCTTCCTTACGTTCTGAAATTCCATGAGCAACCAGTTGACACAGTCAAATACCTTCTTTAGTTCCAGAAGTGTGGCATACTCAATGGATGACACTGGTTTTATTACTTCAGATGACCATTCAGTGTAGGCTCTGATATGATTGAGTGGATTGGTATATAGTCCATTGATCAGTGTTATATACTCCCTCCGTCATCAGACATTGCCATAACACCACTCGTTCGAAGCAATCAAATGTCTCCTTCAGGTTCAGAAATATGAGAAGCGTTAGACGCTGGTGATTGTGCCTTTGTTACAGAATCTGTTACAGATTGAAAATTCGGTCAACAAGCAGTCGTATGGGCCTAAAGTCTGCCAACTTTCACGGACTTGACTCTCTTAAGCACCGCTTAATCTACGACCTTTCGTTGAACCTAGAATTTTAGATATTACGTTAGTCATGCCAATCTCAGTATGAAAGTCACAAGAGGATTTCTCCCCTGTTTTAAAAGATGATGCGAAACAATTCCAGTCCAAGGAAACTATTTCGGAATCTGAATCATTACCAAGCTTATCACCACTATACTTAGACGCCTCTGGAACCATACCCTCAGGTAGAGCTGCTATACTCCCTCTCAAATTACAGACTTTTATAACTTCACTTTCATTCGGAAAGCGGATGTCAGTATCACTTCAGGTGTTTTTTGGATGTTGGGAGAATTTATTGTGAGTGTAAGCCTTTCGAATGCATCCTCAAAGTGCCCACTGCAATGTTCCAGTAATCTACCTCACAATGTTAATGAAGTGCCACGCTTGTTATAAATCACTTTGCTTATGATTGGTCCTTTACAAGCAATTACTTTAAAAGGCTGAAGTAGTTGTTATTATCTGGCATTATCTTTTGTCAATAACTTCTCCATCTCTTAGCTTTTGGCGTCCACGAGTTTGTGCAGTTTTTGTGAAGAGATAGTAAGACAATTTGCATTCGAGCAATTTTCATGTTCGAGGATAAACAGAATTAGCCAGGAATCGTTACATAGTGCAGCACATTTCGATTTACATTCGTTGCTGTTTCCTTGATAATTTTAAGTGTTTTCATTACTTTCATATTGCATGTGGATAAATTCTGACAGTGATATTGATATGAGTTCATCATTAGACTCAATCGTGGCTCAATTCTTCCCCACAAGACTTGAAAACAGCAGACCGAAAGATATCATCAATGAGTTGGATATGCATAACCGTTATGCCGATGACACATTTATCTTAGTTACTGAGAATGCAAGCCTAGACAAATTTTTGGTGATATTTAATAACATTCTTGCTTCTCTACTTTTACTTGTGAAGAGGTGTAGGACAATAAACTGCATATTCTGGGTGTCTTGCTTAGTAAGTGAGAAGATGGGTCACATTTGAGGAGCGTGTATATAAAATGCACATCCACTGGGCTGCACACACGCTTTCTTCGTTACGTGCTCGTTAAATACAACATTGTTGTTAGGTGTCTAATAAGCAGAACAAGAATGATAATTATGGATGGTTGGTTGCAAAATGAATTCGCATACATTTACTATTCTTTGAATGAAACGAGCTGCCCTAGTAGCTACTTAATTAAATGAGAACATTGGAAAGAAAACTTAAGACTGCGACATTATGAAAAAAACCTTTCTTCATTAAGTGACAATTTATTGTTGATTTTTCAAATAGGATTGTAAATGAAGGACATTTACACAGCAAACGTATGTTTGTCATTCTCCAACAGACGAATACACTGAGACACAAACGAAGGAAAAGCTAAATAGTTTTCCCACATCTATGTGTATTTATCAGTTCAACTGAGCCTGAGGAGACAGCTGTTTTTGGCATTCTACTAGACAGCTCAAACAACGTGTTACTGGAAATCGCTGATCGTGGTTTGGCAAAAGACAGATAAAAACCATTCATAGACTTATTTTAGTCACATTTAGCTGATAGTGGTCATTTGATGGAGAAAACCAAATCATTCACGGTGATTCATCACTTCACACCGAATCTCTCATGTGGACTACGTATTTGTCTACTGCGCATAACTGAAGCGATAGTCAAAAATACCATTAAGCCTGATCTATGAACCGAAAAGAAGTTCCTACAGCCATTATCACTCCCATGTCCCATTAAACCTAACCAACTGATGAATTCACCATTACCTTTACTTGTATTTTCAACCACCGTCTCATCAACCCTTAATCTTATCACATCTTCATTAATACATAGTTTGTTTACTTCCTATTCAAACTAGAATTACTTAACCGGTTGATTTGTTTCTCTTAGCCTTTACCGAACACTTCTGCCTCAACATTTGTTTGTTCAGTAATGGTGTTTTTCATTATTCTGGTTATCATAGATCACTCCATACGCCCGATCTTGTTAACCTGTTGACAAAACACTGTCAATAGTGTATATTTTTATATTTATTTGTGGTTAAGTATATTGAGGTTAATTTGGCCTGATGAGAAGCAATTAAAAATGATTTATTTCGCTTACATTTGTTGCTTTGAATATGAGAATATTTAATAGACTGATATTTTTCCTTCGCGTTCCCCATGGGGAACATCGGGCTTCAAGCTAGAGGCTTGAAGTTTCTGTAGCAGTGTTTATTTTACAGGATGGGGTTGCTAGCCTCATGCCCAACCTTTCCTCTTCACCGGCATTATTTCTGGTTAGGCGAGGTAAAGGAGTGCGTTAGCCGATGATCTAACCCCAGACCATGTGCATGGTCGGCGAGCGTCCTAACCGCTATACCACCGACGCTAATAGACGCTGATAGACTGATATTGATCAAATATGTGAAAGCATTGCTGTCAGTATTAGAGAAATGGTGAATTAGTATCTAATTCTTCTTGTACATGCTGAACCATAGAAGTTGGTAAGTTTTATTTGAACTAGGCGTTTACAAATTGTTTCCTTCGCAAACATCAACTGATGATCATTGTGTAGTTTTAGCGAAAACTGCCCATAATTGATTAGGCCAATACTCTGCTGCTAAAATTAGTCAAGTCATTGCAACACCAGTACTCATCAGGGTTCGTTTAAAATATATTCTTACTGGCCTTTCTAAGGAGAAGGCTGACGAATGTTAAAGAAAATGCACTAAATTTGGCATTTATTATAACTTCCTTTGAATATAATTGTCTGTACGACAGTCATACTTACTGTCATGATTCTATGTCATTCCTGACAGATAAGTCAAAATATGCTCCGAAATCTAGTGGAAATAAATTAAATGAAATATTCAGGCCATTCCAATGTCCTACACTCGTCAATTCCTCACAAACAAAAGGAGTTAATTTGTATTTCTCTTTGGTACTCTTCTGTGTATACCCTTATTGTGTAGCAAAAACAAGTAAGTAGAACAACAGCAAAAAACTGACTAAGAATTTATTGAAAATCTTATTGTCAACACTGTTTCAGACTTATACGTACATCACATGTAATTGTACACTGAGTCAATCGCGTGAACCATTCTCTGAACAGCTGAGACACAATCACTCACCACATTTTCGAGAGGCCTCTTCAAGTATTGATCACCGGTCGTTAAACTGAGTCTTTCTTCGAGCTACATTTTATTAAATAGCGAGGGAGAAATTCAAATGTAGAGAGCAGGAAAATGATGCGTTTTCAGTCTATAAATATAGTCACTTTCAATTTTCTCAACCTTTTGATTCCAAACTAGTGCATTTGAATCTAGATTATGAAACGAAGCGAAAACTTGGGTTTATTTTATCACACAAAACTCAAAAGATGAATTTTCTTCAAAAGTGAAATACTAATCTGGAGATTGGCACACATCACTTGATGATAGTTGGATGGTGAGCCAAATCCAGTTACAATCGAATAGTAATTTAGACAATGAATGAGGTATGATGACACAATTATCAGAAGTCTTGTAAGCGCAATACGGTTAGAATAATCCAACACATGTGTTTACTGTTCGATTTGGACTGAATCCCAGTCACATGAAAACGTTTCAATTCTTAGATTTTCTCTACTTCAATGTTTTATTTTCCATCAAAGAAAGTGCGACCTTCTCTAATGTGGAATAGGCTGATCTCCTTATCCCATGGTGGAGATCGAAATAATAATAATGGTAATTATTCTGTTGATAATAATTTGATGAGTTGATGAATTTTGTTCACCTGTAACTCTGGTATTTCTTCTCGCTTCAGTACAGAAACGTGAGTCATTCTTTGCTTTACCGTTTGTCTCTATTTCAGCAATTTAAAAGTTCTCATTTTACAACAGGCGATATTCAAGCCGACTTATTTTCTGCATCTCTTTCTTCTACAGTAATGAAGACACTTTTACACAACCATCTACTCACAACTACTTTGAAAGTCAAACTCAACCCTATAAATTTGTATTCTCATTACTGATATGTACACCGCATATCTGTTTAGCTACAGTAGAACCGTATTTATACTTATCATTATTGTCAGTGATCTGTTTTCATAAACTTATCTGTTAGAAGGGTGACAACAAGTGGGTTCATTTCCACACCTTCAACTTGAATAAAAAGATTTTGTTAATCTGAGACTGTACATACATCGTACAGACTCGTTATAGCCTGCTGCCATTCTGTAAGAGAGGTTCACAGATAACCTCAATCGTCTTTTTTGAAGGTAAGATTTTAGTGATTCTCAGAGTGAATCCTATATAAATCCTTTTCTCATCGTTGCCCTTTTAGGCTGTATCTACCATGATTTATTTAGCCTCTTTCAGCCGTAGAGGCTTCAGGGTATCTGCGAACGATAAGGCTTCTTCTTAATGTGGTGCATTACATATGTCAAAATTTACACCCACTGGCCGATTTGACTAGTGAATTTAAAGTGGGTCATCCTTTCAGGATATGTTTGCTCCTACAGATATGGACGTTCAAAAACATGAAAAGAGTTTTTGTTGATTTTATCGAAGTGGCTGGCTCTTTTTTAGTAAGACCCGAGACGATAATCCAGTCTCGATATAAGAAAACTGTTTTGGACTGATAGTCTTTAAAACTTTAAGATGAGGCTTGTTGAAGATAGTTCGCTCGGTAGACCCTCTTAATTACACAATGTAAACCAAAACAATCCATCAGTGAACCAACTATTTAAAAGAGATTTTGGAGCACCACTTCAAAGAGCTGATTTCAGACAAAAATATATGACATTACGCGATATCAAAAGGAACCTTCGATGAAAATAAATTATTTCTGCTTTTTAAACTTTAAGTTGTTATGGGTGAGTTAAAATATGTATGAAAATACACGAATCGCCTTCCAAAGTTATTCATTCGCTTTATCAAATCAGATATTCCTAACTGCTCAAAAGAATTTTGAAGGTCAGATAATTTCAGATCAGTTTGATCACTGGATCCCCACCCGAATTTCACGAGTGTAAGGGACATCTTATTATACAAAGTTTGGGGTGGGTTTATGAACCGTGCTGACAACGAAACTTATTGAGTCATTATAGTTCCTTGACACGTTGACAGCTAAATGACTATGCCAAATGACTCCTGAATAAAAAGATCGAACTCAGTGATGCTTCAGAAGTTAAGATAGAAATAAGACAATATTTCCCAGTATTACGATGATATTCCTGATTGAAGTCGATAGGATCATGTGCAAGAGAGTGGAAGAAAGGTAAGAAGACAGGAATGCATGAGGCTGAGAAGAAGATTTGATAAGATTCCGACTTTGTAGACACAAATGTAAAGGTTCTCAGGCTAAACCCAGCGAGTCGGAAGAACAAGCAGAAGAGAGATAGCTTCAAATGAACATTGAGGAGGTAGTGGTGATGAAGAAACTTGACTAATAAAAACAAACACCAGTCACCATGTTTGATCTTCTTCATTTATTGCCATCTCATTGGAGAAAAAACTACTTCCAGTCTGTCAATTCCTCAAGCTATCAAAACAGCACTCATGATTTTATTGACAAAATCAAATATTCTTGACCGCCTCTCCCTAACTAGTTTACAACCTATAACAGCCACTTTGTGACTGAGTAATATGAAGAGCTTATCATCTGTGGTATTGAATGGAGTAAAACAAATTGTTTCTGTACTTTAGGTGTACGGAGTTTTGAAACCGAATAGATGAAATTGCTAATATATTTGTGTGCTAATGGATAATTCGCCGTTCACTTCGTTCAACGTTTTTGTGAATTGTACCTGAACCCTTTCAGTTAGATCTACCTGAGATATCTGATCTAGAAATAAATTCCTAATTTATTGAATTACCAAAGGTTAATCAGCATGGTTTGATTTGCTTAGTGGCACTATTCAAGAACATTTACCCGAGTGTATTAAAGTCCATTTTCGATTATCTATGATTTATCCAAATGAATTCAATTAGAAATTACGAAAACTAGATTTTCGTTGATTTGATCGAGTGGATAATTAAAGCGCTTAATATAAAGTGGCCTGCGTCATTATGCTAAAATGGAACTAGATAGTTTGTCCAATTACTCAAATTTTCACCAAATTCCTGTCACCGAATTCTGGTTTGTGGTACGAATGGCAAAGAATTTAGCGACAGATTCTTTGAAGTAGTTAAAAACACCACTTTTACTGCATGGTGGAAACACACTGTCTTTGGTTTTAGGACATGAACGTTTATGCGAAGTCATATGTGTTAACCAGT
Source organism: Trichobilharzia szidati (assembly GCA_944472155.2). Taxonomy (NCBI): domain Eukaryota; kingdom Metazoa; phylum Platyhelminthes; class Trematoda; order Strigeidida; family Schistosomatidae; genus Trichobilharzia; species Trichobilharzia szidati. Next base: position 31,859,233 of record OX235273.1, read on the forward strand.
TCTTATCCTGATAACAGTAGATCCAAAGTTCCTTGGTAGTGTTCGTCATTCGTGGCCAATTCTTATTACGTGTGAGAATTTCGACGGACATTCTGTCCAAAAACTATGAAAAGGAGAACAGAGTGCGTCATTATGATTTGAATTGTGTAATTCTATAACAGTTGTGTTAGAAAGGAGGTGTTTGCAACTATGAATATTCTAGAAATCACCCGAGGATATTTATGATTCTCCAAGTGAGTTTTCAAAAAGAGCTTTCTGCATTCGTCTCACAAAGCATAACATGAAATCTCAGAAACTTGTGCAGATCCCAATAGAATGCATGGTAAACGCTACTCATGAAAAAGATAAACATTAAAAATAACAGCAAAAAATGTCTACAAAGATGCAGCAGACAGCTGCTTTGATGCGTAAAATCCAAAAGACTTTCAGATGTTGGGTACAGAGGAAACTTCAGAAACATACACAAACACTTCCATCATGAACTAAAAATTACTCCTTATAAAGCATATTCATATTTATTACACACTTTGAAGGAAAACGTAAGCAAACAGCACGTCTCATAATTAAATAACCGTATGAATTAAAAAAAGTGCGTCGGTGGCACAGCGGTTAGGACGCTCGCCGACCATGCGCATGGCCCAGGGTTCGATCCCCGGCCGACGCACTTACTTACCTCGCTAAGCCAGAAATGATGCTGGTAAAACTGAAGGGTTGGACATGAGGCTAGCAACCCCATCCTGCAAAAATAAACATTGCTACAGAAACTTCAAGCCTCTAGCTTGAAGCCCTATGTTCCACTGGGAACGTGAGGGAATAATATATATATATATAGTATATATACATAGATATATATGAATTTAAAACACAAAAGATATTCCCGAAAGGATGAGCAGTTAATACTCAAATCGTTATATAACAAAAGTTTTCAAAAACACTCCCTCATCTATTTACCCTATATGAGTTAATCTGCCTTTAAAAGACTATCAAATCTTCAATGCAAGCATATATTTCGCCTGCGTTCAAACACAGAGAAACCGAATGTAAAACACAGGAAAAAATGAAATAAATAAAAAACCAACATATTCAGGTAAATTAAAAACTGAAACAAATAAGGCTAACGCAATAGGGAACGATTCCAAATAAAATAAACTAAATCATCGAAGGCAGCCATTACAATGACAAATTTAAAAGAATAATGAGGATACTGGAGACCAGAGTTGTGAAAGTTCAGTTGATGCTGCACGAACAGACAACCATCAACATGAAATTTCTGACTCGTGTCTCTGGCTTCAACTGGTGTTGTTCGGAGTGTCAGATGTGATGAGATTGGTTGTCAGATGTGTAAGAGCTCTCTCTATTCGTGGAGCTGTCACATCTTCTGTGAAAGAGAAGGCACATCTCATGTGGCAAGTGATGAACGGGAATGCACACATTTGAGGCATTTTGAGTGATTCTCGTGTGTCACTTGATATCACTTTGTATAACTCAGCCAAATGACATATGCAAACACACTCGATTCCCAATTCAATAACGATTCACTTAGCTGATTAATCGTATTCGAAGATAACCGGGGTGTTTTGGTGTAAATAGTAATCAGATGTGTTAAACAATGAAGTTATTGAGAAAGAGCTGGTTGGAAGACGATATCAAATAAGTCAGTGTGAATATTTCAATACTTCATGGACTTCCTTGTTTCATGATAAACAAAAAGAAAAGCAACACTTATATTTTTCCTTAAAGCTAGTCTATGGAGTATGTTATCATTATTGTTTATTCACCTTTGCAGAAATATTTATGAAATTTTCAAAAATAAAATCACCTCTAGAACAAATTTTCAAATGATGAGAGAAGAAATTGATAGGGATAGAGAAAAACCTTTAAATAATTTTATCAAAACACTCAATAAATAATAATGCAGGAAAGAGCAAATGCATCCACGAATAGATAAAAAATACCAGGTGGGGCGAAAAATAACTCAAATTAGGCAAAAACGATATCCATTTACACGAGTGTGGCTGTATGAGCTGAAGATATTTCTCTGAATATGCATATTCAAAGAATAACCATAATGTCTGAATATAAATACAGAATCACAGATTAATTGTAGAAGCAAGGTATGAATATCATAAAGAACGAGGGAGTAAAATATAGCTTGGAAAAAACATTCAGTAGAACAAAGAAATTCGTGCCAATGTGTGGAGTCGAAGATGATTGTAAGTAAAAAGACCACAAAGGTAGATGTTAGCCCCACAAATGATTGCAGAAAACATGGAGGAATCCACCTCTCTTCAGAAAAATAGCATTATTGACATGCGAGTGAAGTGAGAATACCTTTCGGCGCCATGCCACACCACAAGTTGCACACAGAAGTAATCCATTCGTTGCAAGTCACCATCATGATGAGTACTCAAAACGACTGTTGAGGATAGTGGAGACCAGAGTTGTGAAAGTGCAGTTGATTCTGCACGAACGGACAACCATCAACATGAAATTTCTGACTCGTGTCTCTGGCTTCAACTGGTGTTGTTCGGAGTGTCAGATGTGATGATATTGGTTGTCAGATGTGTAGGAGATCTCTCTATTCGTGGAGCTGTCACATCTTCTGTGAAGGAAGAGGCACATCTCATGTGGCAAGTGATGAACAGGAATGCGCACATTTGAGGTCTTTTGAGTGATTCTCGTGTGTCACTTGATATCACTTTGTATAACTCAGCCAAATGACATTTGTAAACACACTCGATTACCTACTCAATAACGAATCATTGAGTTGAATAGTTGGAGTCGAAATAAACTGAGGAGGTTTGTTGTGAATAACAGTCAGTTGTATAGAATAATGAAGCATTAGAACGGATTTCATTTTATCATCGTTAAATATATTCTTAAATATATATAGTAAATTCCTATCCGTTGAAATTCAAATTATGTCTTAGATAATCCAGTTTGTTCAATTAAACAATAATGCGCCGACCATAGAGAGGTTAGGCGCACAGATTAATTCCTGTGTACGATATCATAATGTGATATACATTTGAATAATATTCACATTTTCACGCTTCCCGGAATTCTAATATTTAAGGCTTCTTCGAAAATATAATTTGAGAGATTTTCAAATCACAAATATAGCAAAAGCTGGTTTAGCATGAATTATTTGGTCACAGGGTTTCTTTATCTGCTGACATCGGTCAGAGAATCATTGTACTGCATTGTAGCACTCTGCAGGCGTTTCGTGCTGGTTTGAGTCTGTTTAGAAAAGGCGCCACTGTGGATCAAACCGAGCAGATTCTGTTCACAAGGCGAGCTCGTACACAATTAAACCCCTGTGACCCTATCCAATGACCCACGAATTCCAATTTACGTCTATTCATGAGATAGTGCAGCGTCCAGCTATTATCCTAGGCGAGTATTCGTCAACACAGCCAACCTCATGTACCCCACTGGTCTCCACTTCCCACTAGAATCTAGTCGTCCTCTGAACGACGTCAGCTCATGGTGGTATTCTGCAAGAAAACACATTCTTGCAAAACAAATTGCCACTATTATTCTGGTGCTCACTAGCGCCTGGCTTCAAACAGATATGTGATTACCTTGGTTGAAGCGGAAAGTAGTGAACAGTGTGGTGGAGCAGGTTCCACGTGAGGAGCAGTACACGCCGAAGATATCGTACAGTAGTAGTGCAATATCGTGAATTTCCATTAAATGGAATTCATGTGAACGTGGATAGTGCCACAAAGGATGAATGATATTTGAACAACGCAATGAAATCTCAACATGCTGCGTTCAAAACCAACGAGGCGCGAACTACTGAGGAGAACAGAACCAGAAGGGAAAATATGTAGAGTATAATCAGGTTGAAGCTCGGCTAGATAAGAGAAATCAGCTAACAAAAATCTCGGAAAAACAAACAAATTCTACAAGAACAGAATATGATCGACCGAAGAATTCACACTGAATGCATTTCCGAACTGACAGAAAATCTTGGTTGAACCGATAATTACTTTAAAGCTTAACTGAAGGATAACCATCTACACGAGTTCGCTTGTGTGAGTCTATGAAATCACTCTGCAAAATGTACCTTGACCTTATGATTATACTGTATTCACATCAGTTTGCAATAGCAGAGAAAATATTGTCATGATAATTTATTATATGGCATATACGTTGGTATCAAATATATTCAAAACTTTTATAATAATGCTAAACATATAATTATACCTAATAAATGTCTTTTTAAAGAACGAAGTAAGTGAAACACTAAACAGAACATATATTATTCTCAAAAGTCTGCAGAACGCAGTAATGAATCCACTTGAGTGAAACATAATAGCATTATTGACATGCGAGTGAAGTGAGAATACCTTTCGGCGCCATGCCACACCATAAGTTGCACACAGAAGTAATCCATTCGTTGCAAGTCACCATCATGATGAGTACTCAAAACGACTGTTGAGGATAGTGGAGACCAGAGTTGTGAAAGTGCAGTTGATTCTGCACGAACGGACAACCATCAACATGAAATTTCTGACTCGTGTCTCTGGCTTCAACTGGTGTTGTTCGGAGTGTCAGATGTGATGAGATTGGTTGTCAGATGTGTAGGAGATCTCTCTATTCGTGGAGCTGTCACATCTTCTGTGAAGGAGAAGGCACATCTCATGTGGCAAGTGATGAACAGGAATGCGCACATTTGAGGTCTTTTGAGTGATTCTCGTGTGTCACTTGATATCACTTTGTATAACTCAGCCAAATGACATTTGTAAACACACTCGATTCCCTATTCAATAACGATTCACTTAGTTTATTAATCGTAATCAAAGATTACCAGGATGTTTTGGTGTTAATAATATTCAGATGTGTAAGTCAATGAGGTCATTTTGAAGGAGGTGTCTGAATCTAAGCCGAAGCATATATCGACGAAAATATCTTTAGATTTTTATTTAAAATTTTATGTTTTGATTTTCACTTTGTTATTTGGACGAAATAGAGCACGAAGTTCATGAAAGATATCTTTTCGGCGATGTCATTTTCTAAAGCTGTACAATCGCATTTGAATACATAATTTTACATTGAGACAATTTTTGCCTGCTTCTATATAATTTCGACGGTGAATTAAAGGTGATAATTATATCCAACTAGATATGGTTTCTACGAGAGGTTTAGAAACAAAATTACACAGGATTAGAACGGATATCAAGTGTGTAAAAATGACCATGGAAACAAAATTGAAATAATAATTTTCAACTTGAGATGGGAATTAGGAGGTGCAAATATAGACTACAAGAGCCTTAGAGAAACAAAAATTGCACAGGATTAAGATATAATTGTAAAGTAGTTTATTTTTTTAATAATTGAACGAATTATAAATGTGAACAGGAAAAGCATGAAAACAAACTTAAAATAACTGTTTTTATAACTGAAAAAATGGATTGAATCGAATGAAGACTGAGGGATTAAGTATCACACATACAGTAAACGAAAAAAGATCAAAAAGAAAAAAGAGAACGAAAGAAGAAAAAAAACAGAAGCTAAGGTAACATACCGAACTAGGTACATGGTAGTTGTAAAGGTTGGACTTATTTATTTTGAACACACAGCCTGGCTTCTGGATGCATATTGCGAGGGCATCTGCAGTACAGAGAAGTCGGAAACATACTGCTTTCGGTAGGTTTCTGTTGACTTTGTAAATTACTTTGAAAGAATCAGTTGAGATGTTTTGGGAGGTGTTGATCAGATGTTCAATAATGGCACTTCTGATTGATTGGTGCCTCATCTTTGCAGCCACGACGGGTAATGTTCTATAACACGTTTTGAAACGACGTGCATACAATGACAAATGTACCTAGCTCAGTATGAGCAGGTGAACTGGTATATGCACATTGAATTGGTCATAAGCGAGAGTTTGTCCTTCGTGTTGTTTCGAAGTATTGGACAGCTACAGAATGTCTCTCTTAGTGTTGCTGCAGGGAAGGTCTTCTTTAAATAGCTGGATATCCTCCTCATCAGGATGTCGACTGCCAAATCTCCACTGAAATTCAGAATCAGATACAGCGTTTCCTTTGGCGCTGAATCGCATATTTCTACCTTTATTTCAAGTTTCGCACATACTAATTCTCATCTCAAGTTGAAAATTATTATTTCAATTTTGTTTCCATGGTCATTTTTACACACTTGATATCCGTTCTAATCCTGTGTAATTTTGTTTCTAAACCTCTCGTAGAAACCATATCTAGTTGGATATAATTATCACCTTTAATTCGCCGTCGAAATTATATAGAATCAGACAAAAACTGTCTCAGTGTAAAATAATGTTTTCAAATGCGATTGTACAGCTTTTGAAAATGACATCACCGAAAAGATATCTTCCATGAACTTCGTGTTCTTTTCTGTCTAATGTCCATATGGGTGTTTTCCACTTCGTTATTTGCCTAATGCAGCTTCAAAAATTGGTAAGATAAAATTTTTGAAATTATATATTTGCTAACAGTTACGAATTTATGTTTCAATCTCCATTTCCATCTCTGTAATCTAAGAATAAAGTGAACAAACATATAATGAATTCTACATTCTGTGAGGCTAACGCACTTTCCACAAAGCAAGGGCACATCTAATGTGAAAAGTGATGACCAGGAATGCGCACATTTGAGGCATTTTGAGTGATTCTCGTGTGTCACTTGATATCACTTTGTATAACTCAGCCAAATGACATATGTAAACACACTCGATTCCCTACTCAATGACGATTCACTTAGTTGATTGATCTGAGTCGAAATAAACCGGGGTGTTTTGGTGTGAATAATAGTCAGATGTGTAAATCAATGAGATCATTTCGAAGAAGTTGTCCGAATCTTTGCCAGTGTATTTTTCTTCGTTTATTTTAGTGTTGTTCTTTTTATTCGCATTCAATGTCCTAAATGATTCTCACTTTTATATAAATATGTTTTTTTCAGGTAGAAAGTGGTGTGAGAAAAATTTGTGAATAATATATATTTTCAAACGAGAGGGAGCCTTATATTAGCAATCATTACACAATACTAATTTAAGAGTTAATGAAACAGCCAAATTCTGATTATAGTAATCACGATATAATTTTGGGTGTAAATGAGTGATTCTGTTTTCAATCTGTAGAAATTGTGAAATTGTTGAGATATAAGTCCTTCTCTAACAGGCATAAATCTTGATTGAACCGATTATTACCCTGATGTGCAACTGCAAAATCTCCATGTACACGAGTTTACCAATATGAGCCAATGAAACCTCTCCCAATGTAAATCTTCACTGTGTATTTATACTGTCTTCAAATCAATCTATGATTAAACATCATTTATAGTGACTTTTTGTCGTTCTCTTTTGTGTGGGTTAGAGGAAGAATCAGAACAAGAATTTCTTTATTTTCAATGTTCGTTTGCTGATTTTATAATGTTATTTTGCGTATTTGATTCGCAGTTTTACCTGCAGGTTTTTTCTCACAATTATTTCACAAACGTCTTCCTCCGTTTCCTTCAAAGATTAGGCAGAAGGAATTAGAAGTCTATTTGAGAAAGAGCGTGATAATAGACTGTATGCCCTCCGGTAATACTTTCATTGAAACATTTTGAAATGGCGTGTACAGGCTGGTTGATTGATCTGAGTGGAAATAAACGCACTCGATTCCCTACTCAATGACGATTCACTTAGTTGATTGATCTGAGTCGAAATAAACCGAGGTGTTTTGGTGTGAATAATAGTCAGATGTGTAAATCAATGAGGTCATTTTGAAGGAGGTGTCTGAATCTAAGCCGAAGCATATATCGACGAAAATATTTTAGATTTTTATTTAAAATTTAACGATTTGATTGTCACTTTGTTATTTACTTAATACAGCTGCCACATGGGGTAAGATATAATTTTTAAATTATATTTTCGCTAACAGTTACGAATTTATTCTGTAATCTCCATTTCTATTTCCGTAATTTAGGAATAAAGTGACCAAACAAATTATGACTTCCACAAACAAGCGTATCAATATTCATTTGTTTTCTACGTAGTTTACTTCATGATTATAATTCTTTCACAGCAGTCTTATATAACACATCTTAAAATGTAGCTTTAACTGTGATATTTTTCATGTACGAATACAGTCACTGAAAAGGTTCTACGATATTTTAAAAGAGAATAAGTTAAATCGATTTCAATTATTACCGCTGAAGCGAAAGGTGAGTAAAAACTCTATAAAGATGGACGATATTCTCTAATAAATCCTTTGATCTAAGTGTCTGCAGGATGATAGCATAAATAACAAGCGAGTAAAGCGACAATAAATTTCGGCGAAATACTACACCAAAAGCTGCACATAGAAAAAACAATTCTGTCACAATTTCTGTATGACAATTGATAAGATAACGCACTCTCCGAAAGTAGAAGGCACATTTAATGTAATGATCAAGAATGCTCAAATTCGCAGCATATTAGGTGATTCCCATGTTTCAATCCATATCAGTTTGTATAACTCAGCCAAGTGACATATATAAACGCACTCGATTCCCTACTCAATGACGATTCACTTAGTTGATGAATCGGAAGCGAATGTAACCGGCGTGTTTTCGTGTCAATATTTGTCATATGTGTCAAACAATGAAGTCATTAAGATAGACGTCGCGTAATCATCGACATATTATTTCCTACATATTTATTGCATTTATTTTCGATGACTTTACATTTATGTTTGTTTTAATCTGTTTTGTGCTCTCTTGTCCTACGGAATAGCTGCTGCAAAAGGTAGGATTAGAAATTTACTCAAGATAATATTTTAAATTTGATTTACATCAGATTATCTTTCAGTCTTCCAGGTTTTTGAATTTTCTTGGTTTATGTTTACTCGGAAAGTTATTCCGGTGGATTTTTAACTTCACATATTTCGCAAAAGCTGGTTTACCATGAATTGTTTGGTCACAGGGTTTCTTTATCTGCTGACATTGGTCAGAGAATCATCGTACTGCATTGTAGCACTCTGCAGGCGTTTCGTGCTGGTTTGAGTCTGTTTAGAAAAGGCGCCACTGTGGATCGAACGGAGCAGATTCTGTTCACAAGGCGAGCTCGTACACAATTAAACTCCTATGACCCTATCCAATGACCCACGAAGTCCAATTTACGTCTATTCATGAGATAGTGCAGCGTCCAGCTATTATCCTAGGCGAGTATTCGTCAACACAGCCAACCTCATGTACCCCACTGGTCTCAACTTCCCATTAGAATCTAGTCGTCCTCTGAACGACGTCAGCTCATGGTGGTATTCTGCAAGAAAACACATTCTTGCAAAACAAATTGCCACTATTATTCTGGTGCTCACTAGCGCCTGGCTTCAAACAGATATGTGATTACCTTAAATGAAGCGGAAGGTAGCGAACAGTGTGGTGGAGCAGGTTCCACGTGAGGAGCAGTACACGCCGAAGATATCGTACAGTAGCAGTTCAATATCGTGAATTTCCATTAAATGGAATTCATGTGAACGTGGATAGTGCCACAAAGGATGAATGATATTTGAACAACGCAATGAAATCTCAACATGCTGCGTTCAAAACCAACGAGGCGCGAACTACTGAGGAGAACAGAACCAGAAGGGAAAATATGTAGAGTATAATCAGGTTGAAGCTCGGCTAGATAAGAGAAATCAGCTAACAAAAATCTTGGAAAAACAAACAAATTCTACAAGAACAGAATATGATCGACCGAAGAATTCACACTGAATGCATTTCCGAACTGTCAGAAAATCTTGGTTGAACCGATAATTACTTTAAAGCTTAACTGAAGGATCACCATCTACACGAGTTTGCTTGTATGAGTCTATGAAATCACTCTTCAAAATGTGCCTTGACCTTATGATTATACTGTCTTCACATCAATCTGCCATACCACATCAAATATACCAGATTTAGATATTTTTTAGGCGAACTTACCTTGTAGTAACTAAATTCGGGAGCTTAGTTAATATTTACGACCTAAATTTGGTATATTTTGTGTCGCTGAAATTTAATGGAATTATAATATTCATCGAACCCAGCGAATTTCTTCTATATGTCTCGTCATTACTTGAATTTATTCATTATGATTGTTTTCTTGAAATATTTTGCGAATCTTTTCAATGTGGTTTTTCTATTTTTGTATTAATTTTTTTGCCATGTTTTTAAATTAAAACAACATAATTCTGTATAAATGTGCGTGAAAGTCCAATATCAGGGTATGTTTCCAGAATCACATTTATTATTCCTGATATATTTTCACTGACATAATTATATCTCATTTCTTGGATGAAAATTTGTTCCCTGCGAATGAAAATTTTGAATTACTACAAAACGTACAAAAGGATGGATAACTCAACAATCAAAACCCGCTTTTCATATGGTTCTCGAATAAATCAGGAAACAAATCTAAGTAAATGCTTCCCTGAACAAACGTAAAATAACAGCTGAAACGAAAACAAATTTCATGTGAAAATAAAGGATCTTCATCTACACGAGTTTGCCTGTATGCGCCTATGAGATCTCTTCCAATAAATATCCTCAATGTATGATTAAAATTACTTAACATCAATCTGCAACACCACATAAAATAAAGTGGCTTTCGCTGTGATATATGTGAACTACAAACGTGGTACCTAAAAATACCGAACGATATAAAATAGAACATCAGAAAAATTACATTCAGTAGGGCCGTTGGAGGTGAACGTCACCTGAAAGACTATCAAGATATAAGATTTTTTCCCATAAATTCTGTGAACATAGGAATTTATCCACTTGTCTCCAGCAAAATAGCATAAATGACATGCGAGTGAAGTAAGAATACCTTTCGGCGCCATGCCACACCACAAGTTGCACACAGAAGTAATCCATTCGTTGCAAGTCACCATCATGATGAGTACTCAGAACGACTGTTGAGGATAGTGGAGACCAGAGTTGTGAAAGTGAAGTTGATTCTGCACGAACGGACAACCATCGACATGAAATTTCTGACTCGTGTCTCTGGCTTCAACTGGTATTGTTCGGAGTGTCAAATGTGATGATAATGGTTGTCAGATGTGTAAGAGCTCTCTCTATTCGTGGAGCTGTCACATCTTCTGTGAAGGAGAAGGCACATCTCATGTGGCAAGTGATGAACGGGAATGCACACATTTGAGGCATTTCGAGTGATTCTCGTGTGTCACTTGATATCACTTTGTAGAAGTCAGCCGACTGACATACATTAACACACTCGATTCTCAATTCAATAACGATTCACATAGTTGATTGATCGGAGTCGAAGTAAACGGAGGTGTTTTGGTGTGAATAATAGTCAGATGTGTAAATAAATGAGGTCATTTCGAAGGAGGTGTCTGAATGTTAACCGATGTTCATTTCTACGTTTATTTTGGCGTCGTCCTAATTTGCGCATTCAAAATATTCTAAATGGTTCTCACTTATGTGTTTTATTCAGATACAACTGAGGGTGAGAAAAATTTATGAATAATATATATTTTCAAACGAGAGAGAGCATTATATTAGCAATCAATACACAATACTCATTTAGCAATTAATAAAATAGCCAAATTCTGATGATGAATATAACTGTATATTTTCGGGGCATTTTAAGTTGTTCTCCTGTATCACTTCATATCAGTTTGTATAACTCAGCCGAGTGACATATATAAACGCACTCGATTCCCTACTCAATGACGATTCACTTAGTTGATGAATCGGAAGCGAATGTAACCGGCGTGTTTTCGTGTCAATATTTGTCATATGTGTCAAACAATGAAGTCATTAAGATAGACGTCGCGTAATCATCGACATATTATTTCCTACATATTTATTGCATTTATTTTCGATGACTTTACATTTGTGTTTGTGTTAATCTGTTTTGTGCTCTCTTGTCCTACGGAATAGCTGCTGCAAAAGGTAGGATTAGAAATTTACTCAAGATAATATTTTAAATTTGATTTACATCAGATTATCTTTCAGTCTTCCAGGTTTTTGAATTTTCTTGGTTTAATTTACTCAGAAAGTTATTCCGGTGGATTTTTAACTTCACATATTTCGCAAAAGCTGGTTTACCATGAATTGTTTGGTCACAGGGTTTCTTTATCTGCTGACATTGGTCAGAGAATCATCGTACTGCATTGTAGCACTCTGCAGGCGTTTCGTGCTGGTTTGAGTCTGTTTAGAAAAGGCGCCACTGTGGATCGAACGGAGCAGATTCTGTTCACAAGGCGAGCTCGTACACAATTAAACTCCTATGACCCTATCCAATGACCCACGAAGTCCAATTTACGTCTATTCATGAGATAGTGCAGCGTCCAGCTATTATCCTAGGCGAGTATTCGTCAACACAGCCAACCTCATGTACCCCACTGGTCTCAACTTCCCATTAGAATCTAGTCGTCCTCTGAACGACGTCAGCTCATGGTGGTATTCTGCAAGAAAACACATTCTTGCAAAACAAATTGCCACCATTATGCTGATGCTCACTAACGCCTGGCTTCAAACAGATATGTGATTACCTTGGTTGAAGCGGAAAGTAGTGAACAGTGTGGTGGAGCAGGTTCCACGTGAGGAGCAGTACACGCCGAAGATATCGTACAGTAGTAGTTCAATATCGTGAATTTCCGTTAAATGAAATTCATGTGAACGTGGATAGTGCCTTTAGTTCCTAGAGGAACATAGGGCTTCAGCCATGCGTCTACATTGCGTTCGGTTCTCTGCTAGAGTTTTCACCTGGCTCCAGGTCTGCCCACATGCTTTCATCTCCTCTTCACATGATCTCCTCCAGGTCACCCTTGGACGACCAACTCGTCGCTTCCCTTGTATGAGTCTATGAAATCACTCTTCAAAATATACCTTGACCTTATGATTATACTGTCTTCACATCAATCTGCCATACCACATCAAATATACTAGATTTAGATATTTTTTGCGACGATCTTAACTTCTGTTGTGCTAATTCAAAATTTGTTTTGTTCAAGCATTTCTTTTCTCTATGTTACTTTGAAGCTCGAAGTAAGTGCAATGCTAAATTAAACAGATATACTTCTATCCAAATTTTGCAGATCACAGGAGTTAATCCACTGGAGTCCAGCATAATAGCATCAATGACATGCGAGTGAAGTGAGAATACGTTTCGGCGCCATGCCACACCATAAGTTGCACACAGAAGTAATCCATTCGTTGCAAGTCACCATCATGATGAGTACTCAAAACGACTGTTGAGGATAGTGGAGACCAGAGTTGTGAAAGTGCAGTTGATTCTGCACGAACGGACAACCATCAACATGAAATTTCTGACTCGTGTCTCTGGCTTCAACTGGTGTTGTTCGGAGTGTCAGATGTGATGATAATGGTTGTCAGATGTGTAAGAGCTCTCTCTATTCGTGGAGCTGTCACATCTTCTGTGAAGGAGGAGGCACATCTCATGTGGCAAGTGATGAACGGGAATGCATACACTTGAGGCATTTTGAGTGATTCTCGTGTGTCACTTGATATCACTTTGTATAACTCAGCCAAATGACATATGTAAACGCACTCGTTTCCCTACTCAACAGCGATTCACTAGGCTGATTTTTCGGGGGCGTTTTGAGCACTTCCACTTCAGTTAGATATTTTTTTTCTGCAGTATATTTTTGAATTTTTTGGATTATTTAATTCCATTATTTCAATTTTTTGTCATTATTTTTCGTTTTTTTCTTTTTTGTGCTCTTTTCTCTTATGTTTTTTGTTTAATTTCGCTCTGTACAGAGGAATCCTGGAGTGGGTCTTTTTGAACATTTTACGCATTCATTTTAGTATATTGTTTTGTCATGAAAATGTTTCTTTTTATCTGGATTCTTTTTGGATTCGCTGTCTGAATTCTGCGAAAATTCGATATTTATGATATGCGACACCTTATATGGATCCCAGTATCTAGTATCTTGCTGTTCATAAATTATGTATTGCTGGTTTACTCTAAAACTATGCTGAGCGATTTAGTACTCTAAATCATAACTTAATTATCTCGATCTACGCGAGTTTGTCTATAGGAGCCTATGAAATCTCTCATAATATGTTTCTTGATTACTTTCAGCACCTTTTCTTGTTTAACTCATCAAATACTGTTGTTTCTAGGTGCAATATTTTGCCATATTGATTTATCTGCTTGTTTCAACGCACCATATAACTGAATTTCATGCACTTTTTGAATTCAATATATTTTTTTCTTTCCGGTCATTTTAAGGTGATTGTAAGTATACTTCCTGCTTATCTGCTTCATTCCTTATCTAATGACTGCCGTTATCTGCGTTTAATTTCTTGCTCTTCAGCTCTTCCATTACTTTCTTTCTTTCTTATTTTCAATAAATCAATCGCACGTTCATGCATGACATTTTGGCCTTAAATTTAATAACATTTTCAAATCAGTAAATGCATTCATGAAACCAACAGTCTATGCATGCTTTTATTTAATCGGAATAGGCTAATTGGCTTTTTCATGTAATAATTGAAGTTACAATTTACAGTGTAATTGTGTTATGAAAATCGCAAGTGGTCTACACAAACCTCACCGATATCGTACCAACCTACTAAAATAGTGAATAATGTCGGCGAATATGTTTCATTGAATTTTGTTTATATTTGTGGTGTCAATTTGACTATTTCCGACATATTAGAGGTTTTTATTAAACAAACTCATTGATGTATATTACTTTCTCCAGGCTTTTTTATTTGATGAGGATGGTGAATACTCCGTGAAACTTTATGCGTGAATATTTGTGATGACATATAACATAAGAGATGAAATGAAACATTTCCAAAGTAGAAGTTCATTTTATTCTGTTTGTTTGAGATAACGCGAGGTGACTGTGTGCCATTGTTAGTCTGATCAATAGCGCAACCCGGTCTGTCAATATCAGCAGAAGTTTGGTAATTTCATTCTGAAAAAATTTAAACCTACACATGATTGTCGACCAAATGTCATGCTTCCATTGAAGTGACAACAGACATAATATTTGAAGTGATAAATCTAATAACGACTATCCACTCTGTGATATAAAAACAAGAAAGAATTAAGCACACATGCAGTGAACTAAATCAGAATTTCATTGGAAAGTTGTTATTATCACTAAAAATACAAATTAATCACAGAAAGGAGTTTTAGAATGCATGTGACCTATTTACGCGTAATTACAAAGTTAATCCGTCCCGACTAGTGAACTTGGATGGGAAACATCGAATAAAATATTTGAGAATCTATGTGATGGTGTTGCACTATTGCTCTTTTGAAATGTATGCACACAAATTCAAGATTTTTAGCTAGTTGATGTCGGAACCAGAGAGTGGTTATTTGAACAGGAAGAGATGTTTTATGACTGATTGACTTTAAAACATGTTCGATAGAGATTTGATTGTAAAGTAGGTCGGGGATCAGATTAGTGGATTTTTATTTTACATAATAACCAGTCGTAGTATATGTATATATATATCATCAAGTGCCACTCATGAGATGACATCAGTTAGATAACCAGAATATAGGAGTACTGAACAGATACTTCGTCCTAATTTGGGTCTTAGAAGAATCTTTAAATAGCGGTAACACGCGGCACGTTTTCTTTAGCATGAAGAGATTCGTATTCTCAGTTAGTCTACTGGGTTTTTTTCGTGCGAAAATAATAGACGGAAAATCAGTCATAACTTGTTTATTATTGATGTAACAGTTGCAACGAGCGTGAATCCAGTTTTACCTCCGTTACAACAATGATGCTAATAATAATACTGATAACCTCAAATACACAATTATGTCTTGATATTCATTTCATTCCAGTTTGCTTGCGTGAGTGAAAAAATCGTATTAGGCAGGAAACTTAATCACATATCGACTTTTCAATTCGTGTCATAAGTCAATATCATATTAGAGTGATCCAAAATGAGAACTCAAATTCATAAATGAACATTACTGAACCTAAGTGAATGTTGTAGTCATGAAAACGCCTTTCAGTTTGTAAAGTATGTTGAAACGTCTAATAAAACAACTTCGCAAATATAAATAACATATTTCAGTATTGTTTGAATTTTAGAATTGATGAGTTAGTTGAAATAAATGAGATATTATTCATATTAAAATTTTAAATCTGTTTTAATGGCTATTATTATCATTATTGTTCCCTTAGGTTCCTAGTGGAACATAGGGCTTCAACTGCACGCCTCCACTTGCTTCTGTCTTGTGCTGTACTTTTCACTTGCATCCATGTTATTCCATACTGTTTCAGTTCCTCATCACACGATCTCCTCCATGTCACCCTTGGACGTCCCACTCGCCGCTTCCCTTTCAAGTTCCACTCGAGGGCCTGACGCGCGATGTCACCCAACGGTCTCCTCAGCGAGTGTCCAATCCATCTCCACTTTCTCCTGCATATTTGTTGGGTGATTGGTTCTTGTTTTGTTTATTCCCATAGCTTCTTGTTTGTGATTCTTTCCGGCCATCTGATCTTCAGTTGTATAGAGCGAAGACAGTTGTTGATAAAGGTCTGCAACAGGCTGTTGGAAATATTCTTTGTGACTCGCCAAGTTTCTGATCCGTATAGCAAAACTGAATTGACGTTTGTATTGAAAATCCGAATTTTGTTGTTGATGCTGATTGACGAAGATTTCCAGATTGGTTTCAGATTGATGAATGTGTTTCTCGCCTTCCCGATTCTCGACTTGACATCCTCGTCCGTTCTTCCTGTGGTTGAGACAATGCTCCCTAGATAGGTGAAAGAAGTAACTTCTTTCAAATCCCTCCAGTTGATGGTGATTGGCGCTGGATGTTGCTCCTGCTGTTGTTGTTGGTTGGTTATTTTCATAACCTCCGTCTTGTCTATGTTCACCTGCAGTCGACCAGTTTGTTGGTTTTCGCTTGTAAGTCTTCAAATTTGTGTGACATCAAACATAAATCGTCTGCGAAATCCAGGTCTTCTAGGTTCTTCACATCGGTACAGATTATCCCTGTCTTCTCGTTTCCCACTGTCTGACGTATAATCCAGTCCACCACAATTAGGAATATCATTGGTGATAATAAGCACCCTTGTCTGACTCCTGTGTTTACTCCAAACGCTTCGCTGAGTTTTCCGTTGTGGATCACTTGACATGTGCCGTTGTCGTACAGCTGTTGATTAAGGTTGATGAATATTTGGGGTACGCCGTAGTACTCGAGTAAATTCCAAATTACTTCGCGGTCAACGCTGCTGAAGGCCTTCTCAAAGTGTATGAAGTTGAGGTAGAGGTTTGATTGCCATTCCATGCTTTGTTCGATGATAATGCGTAGAGTTGCAATTTGGTCAGAACATGATTTGCCTTTACTGAATCCAGCTTGTTCTGGTCGGAGTTCTGTATCCAGTGCGTCCTTTATTCTCTCCAGGATGATGCGACTCAGGATTTTACTTGGCGTCAACAGGAGCATGATTCCTCGCCAGTTCTTGCAGAGTCCTAAGTCGCCCTTCTTTGGTAGTTTCACGAGGTAACCTTTCCTCCAGTCAGTGGGCACCTTTCCCTCTTTCCAGATCTTTTGCAATAATGGAGTCAGCATATCTGCTGTCGTTTCTGGGTCCGCTTTCAGTGCTTCAGGGGGTATTCCATCTGGCCCAGCTGCTTTTCCAGCTTTAAGAAGCTTGATTGCATTCAAGACTTCAGCTTTCGTTGGAGGATTGGCGTCAACTTGCAGTTGTGTACGTGTGTTGTTGGTATTTCTGGACGGGTTGTAGGTGGTGTTTTGTTCAAGAATCCTTTGAAGTGGTCCACCCATTGTTTATTCTGTCTTTCTTCCTTGATAATTGGGTTCCCTTGGCTGTCTTTTATAGCTTTCACTTGTGTTGATCTCGTCCCGGATAGAGACTTGGTTATCTGATATAATGTCCTCAGTTCCCTTTTGCCTGCTGCATTCTCAGCTTCAGTAGCCAGGTTGTCGTAGAATTGTCTTTTGTCCTTCCTGGCACTATTCTTCACTTCTTTGTCCAGTGCTGTGTAATTTGAGCTCAGCGTCTCTTTCTCTTGTCCATCTTTGCATTGAGTCATTTTCTCTCTCACCATTCTCCTCTCCTCTATTAGCTTCCAAGTGTCCGTTGAGAGCCATTACTTGTTTTGTCTCTTCTTTCTTCCTAAAACCGTTGAACACGTTTCGTTGAAAATCACCTTCAGAGAGTTCCAATGGTCTTCCACGGATGATTCCTCGGTGGTGCCACGTAGTGTTTCCTGCTTTGCTCTGACAGTTGCAGTGAAAATATCCTGTGTGATTGTGTCCTTCAGTTTGTGAGTGTTGAACTTGCATTGTGGCCTATCCCCAGGTATCCTCGAGGCTTTCAGCTTCACCTTGAAAGTCCCTTGTACTAGATAGTGGTCTGAACCCACATCTGCTCCTCTCCTCGATCTTGTGTCCAGTAGGCTCCATCTCCACTTCCTTGAGATTGAAATGAAGTCTATCTGGTTTTTGGTGTGTCCATCTGGTGAAATCCATGTTGCCTTGTGTATATCCCTGTGTTTGAACACACTGCCACCAATCACCAAATCATTGAAGGCGCAGAAGTCTGAGAAGAGTTCACCGTTGTCGTTCATTTCACCGAGGGCCTCACGACCCATGGTGTGTTCTCTTCCTGTATTGTCTCCTCCCAGTTTCGCATTCATGTCACCCATCAGGATTTTGATATCGCTCTTTGAAACGTTGTCCATTACTGTTTGTAGTTGACTGTAGAAATCCTCCTTCTTCTCATGTTCTGAGGCATTTGTAGGCGCGTAGCATTGAATGATTGCAACCTTCTTTCCTTTTGAGTTGAACCTGGCTGTCATTATCCTGGAGGAGATTGGTTCCCACTGCATGAGAGCCTTAGCCGCTATTGGTGACATCATGATGGCTACTCCCTCGGTGTGCTCGTGATTGTCCTCTGGGTGACCGGAGTAGATTATTGTCTCTCCAGTTGGTGGTTGGCACCTTCCGCATCCGTTCCATCTGCTCTCGCAGATTCCCAACACTTCTACTTTATATCTCCTCATTTCTGCGGCTACCTGAGCAGCCTTTCCAGTTTCGTACATTGTACGAATATCCACGTCCCCATCCTTATTTTTGCTTTCATCGAAAGAAGGCACATCGGCTGACTGGCTTCCCGAAGGCTTTCACCAGCCTGCGTCATTTCACTTCCCCGATTCCAGCGAAAAATAAGGTTATTGTTTGTATTTTTAGAATTTTGAATATATTTGTGCGTTGAAGTTTTAGTAGCAATTTGGTTAAGTTTTGGGGGTGGAGTTGCTAGCACCACTCCCCAACCCTCCCTCTTTATCCGGGCTTGGGACCGGCTAGAAGACTAGTGACCTAGAAATCTAGGCGATGTTTTACTGGCTATGACAACATTAAAGTAGCAACAACAGAGTCAGGATATGAGAACAACGATTTCAAGTCATTTGCTATATTGCAGTTTCACTTAAAATGAAAGTGTGCGCTGTAGATGTTGCCTAGTAGGGCAATGGAAGCTTCGCAAATTAACTATCCGGCCTAGAGAACACATCAAAAATAATTCTATGTATTATAGCAGATATTGTGATCAATTCATCCTCTCACTGTCCTGCCAACGGAAGCTTCCGCAAACACTATTGTATTTCTCACTAACTACTATGTTTGACATCACACCCAAGCAATCTGGAATTCCTATATTATTTCAACCATTCGCTGAAGGTAGTCAAGTGATTTGAATAGATTAAACTGACTACAGTCACATCACAACATGATAAGGGATGTATAGTCTCATTTCGGATTTTCATACGTTTTGCAATGGGTGAGAGTAACCGCTGTATAAACTGCAGGCTGTAAATGAAGATTTGAAGTAAATGGCGTGACAAAAGAATGTACGCAAATTCGGTGATGAAAAAGTAGTAATCGATTCTTTTTTATATATTTTTTACATACCACTACTTTATCCTTTGATATTAGTATGAAGTGATTGCAAAAGTTGTTTTATTGAAGATGAAACAATCAATGCGTCTTGGAATAACAAGCACGTGTGAGCTTATAGTTTTGTGGACGATTAGTTTATTGATGTTTATAGTGCACTGTCGTTACAAGAGTTGGTCGTTTAGAGCATTGTGGCGTCAGTGATTCGAAAGCTAACTGGATGTGAAGTATACCTGTCTGCAATTTAGGCGGTTCCACAATGGATCACTTATTATACCACGTTTAATATAACGAAATCCACATTCATTTCTATGTATCACTTTTTAGATTACCGTAAGTGAACAGCTCACCAACAGCATGCGCATTTTTCATTACTCTGGTGATCACATGAATGAATCCACTCGTCTTCAGCATAATAGCATGAATGACATGCGAGTGAAATGAGAATACGTTTTGACGACATGCCACACCATAAGTTGCACACAGAAGTAATCCGTTCGTTACAAGCAATCATAATAATGCTTAAAGCATAATAATGCCTAAAACGACTGTTGAGGATAGTGGAGGCCAGAGTTGTGAAAGTGCAGTTGATTCTGCACGAACGGACAGTCGTCAACGCAAGATTTCAAATTCGTGCTTCTGGCTTCAACAATTTTTTTGTTTTCTACAGTGTAAATGATGACGATTTTGAACTCGAAATTTTGTTGAGTTAATCGAATCTTCAATTTTGTGTTGATTGTGAATTTAGAATCTGTCAGCACTTTTCTTAATGGGATTATGAGTTTTTATGGCATATTTGGTGGAGATGAAAATGTCGTCCTACTCATAATTTTTTGAGGTCATGTGATTATTTTCATATTCCATTTGGAGCAGTTTGTAAAAAAGTCGATTCTGCAATATAACTGTCCTCATATGAATTTATCAAGAAAGAAGCTGAATTATTTTGATGAATGGAACTGCTAATTTGCATAATTCATCTGTACTTAAATTTATAAGTAAAAATGCTGAGAATTCAATCAGCTTACCTATACCAGATTCAGAACGTACATTTCAGAATTAAATAAATGACAATTTTTATAATGTTTTGAATCCATGGAAGAGAATGCTTATTTTAAAATTCTCGCCTTCTGAAGTTAGGCCAGGTGAGTTTCCAACACTGTCATTTTCGTATTGTTAATCGCCTTTTCAGTGGTCAGTGATGTAAACCAGCAGCAACCTTTTAAATATGTGTAACTACGCTTTGGTATCCTGATGTGACTGTAACATTGTGTTTAAACCTCTTAACGTTGCCTAGTTAACAAGCTTGCTAGTTTTCTAGCCGATCCCGAGCCGGGGTAAATAGGAAGGGTTGGGCGTGAATTAGTAGCCCTTCACCACAAAAGCTATTAGATTTCTGGACAAACTTCACCACACATGAAATATAATAAAATACAAAAACATAAAGAGAAAACCTTATTTCGCTGAAATCAGAGAGGCGAAATGACACAGAGGGCTGGTGAAAGTTTTTTGACAGCCAACGAAATGCAAAGATATGGCATAGAAGTACTGAGAATCGGCGAGAACAGTTGGAATCAATGTGGACTGTCAAAATTATTAACTGGAGAGTAGGTAATCTACTTCTGTCTGGTCACCCAGAAGACAACCACGAGCACACTGTGGGAGTGAGTAGCTATTGTGATGTTACGAGTGACTGCCAATCCCCTAATGCAGTGACAGCCAAATTCATCCAGGACAATGACAGTAAGAATCAACTCAAAATGAAGGGGGAGGGTCACAATTATACAATCCTATTCAAAGTGCTAAAAACACCGCGGAACAAGACAAGAAGGAAACTTTCTACAGACAACTACAAAGAGTAATCAATAACATCCTTATTGGTGACATCAAAATCCTCATGGGCAATATGGATACTCGCCGAACTGGGAGCACATAATACAGGAAAAGAATTCATCGTAGCTCGAGAGGCGAAATGAATGAGAATGCAGAAATCTTCAAAGACTTCTACACTTTCAGTGATTTGGTGATCGGAGTCAGTGTTTACGAACACAAGGATATACACAAGGAAACATGGATTTCGCCGGATGGGCATACAGCAAACCAGATAGATGTCATCTCAGTGCTGCTCAAAGAAGTGAATAAGCAGCCAGTCTGCTGGATACAAAGTGTGAAGCTGAAATCCATGAAAACAACTGGACACAGGCCACTGTAATTCAAGTTCAACACTGAGAACCTGAAAAACAAAACTACAGGGTATGCCTGCACTACAGAAATTGGAGCAAAGTCAGAGACACTACCTGGGATTACTGAGGAAACCTGCGTTGAAGAACACTGGAACTAACTCTCTGAAGGTGATGTTGAAGGAAATGTGTTAAAACTGTTCTGAGAAGAAATAAGGGACAAGACAAAAAATGACTGCCAACGGATACATGGAAGCCAACTGAACGAGGAGGGGAGGATGGTGAAAGAGAAGATGACTCAATGAAGAGATTGACAAGAAATGGAGAAGCTAAATTCATTGTACACTCCATTGAATAAAGAAGTGAAAAAGAGTGCTTGGAGAGACAAAGGACAATTCTACGACACACTGACTGGGGACTGAAGCAGAACAGGCTGGCTGCAGGTAAAAGGGACCACAGAACATTATATCAGAAAACTGGGTCAATCCGTATCCGGTAAGAGATCAACCAAGATGATAAAACTAATAAAATATCTTCGTTGGAACCTGATTACCAAGTTGGATAAAGAAATTAAACCATGGGCTGACAACTTTAAAGGACTGCTGAATCGATTATCACCTGCAACACGCTTTGAAATACACCCACCAACAACAGCATACACAGAACTGCCTGTTAGTGAACCCCAATCCTTCAGCGAAAGCCGAAATCTTGAATGAGATCAAGCTACCGAAGTTCAGTCAGGAAGTCAGCAAGACCAGACGGAATTCACCCTGAAGCACTGGAAGCCGACCTAGAAACTGCGGCATGTGCGCTCACAACAATAATGCAAAAGGTTTGGACAGAAGGAAAGGTACCTATCGATTGGAAGAAAGGCTACCTTGTCAAGCTGTCAAAGAAGGGCGAATAAGCTTCATTGTGCAGGAAGTGGTGAGGGAAAATGCTACTGTCCGCCAAAGCCAAGTAAAATACTAAGTTGCATCATCCTGGAGAGAATAAAGGATGCACTGGATGCGGAACTCCGCCAGATGTGAAGAAGTTGGATTCAGTAGAATCAAATCATATGCCGATCCCATTGCAGCGCTACGCATTAAAATCATCATAGAACAAAGCATAGAATGGCAGTAAAACATCTACCTCAACTTCATCAGCTTCGAGGAGGCCTTTGACGGTGTTCACCGAGAAGTAACTTGGAAGCTACATCAGCACTACGGCGTGCAGTGCCCAAATCTTTATCAACCTCATTCAACAGCTATATGACAATGAAACGTGTCAGGTGATCCACAATGGAAAACTCAGCAAGGCGTTCGAAGTGCATACAGGAGCAAGACAAAGCTACGTGCCTATTATCACCGATGATATTCCTTATTGTGGTGGACTGGATTATGCGTCAAACTTTTGCAGCGAGGATTCAGAAATGCACTGGACCACCGATAAGAAGACTCTAGGAGATCTGGATTTCGCTTGCGGATGATATATGTTTAATGTCACACAAACTCGAAGACTCACAAGCGAAAACTAAGAAACTGGCTAAAGAAGCGGGCAGCGAAAACAGGACTGCAGGTGAACACAGATAAGACGTAAGTGATGATGATAACCAACCACCTAACAATCAACCAGCACCAATCACCATCAACGGAGGAGATTTAACACAGGTTGCTTCCTACACTTATCTGGGAAGCACCGTCTCAACTACAGTGGCGGAACGGACGATGTAAATGCCAGTCGGAATCAGAAAGGCAAGATATGCCTTCATCAACCTGAAACCACTTTGGAAATCTTCCGCACCCAGCATAAGGAGCAAGATTCGCATTTTCCACACCAATATGAAGTCGGTTCTTCTATACGGGTCAGAAACTTGGCGTGTCACGAAAAGGATTTTCAATAGGTTGCAGACTCTCATCAACAGCTGCCACCTTCGCTGGCTCAATACTGAAGATCAAATGATCAGAAAGAGTAAGTAACAAGAAACTATGCATTGGAACAAATGTGTAGTAGAAAATAAAGATGGATCAGGCATACATTGTGGAGACCTTCCAGTGACATCGCACTGCAGGCCCTCGAGTTTTAATCCAAATGAGAAGCGATGAGTTGGTAATCAGTGCGAGGGTGACATGGAAGAGATCATCAGAGGAGGAGAGATTGCAGGCAACCATGGACCAAGCTTCATATATTATTTATTTAGATTATTATTATTTAGATTCATGGAGATTAGAAGTGTAAGTAGCTACTGCTACCGGGTATGATGCAGTCAAAAATATGACGAAATTCGCCCTTGCAATTCAACCAATAGTCATTATCAACGAAAATTACCCACCCCCATCAAGGCTTCATTATCAGTGACTCCCCTAGAAATGTACCTCAGTTTTCAATTGTGTTCATTTTTTTGATTTATTCAGATGAAAAAGGTATGCGTAGACTAACAGTTGATATTTATACGGTCAGAATTTCAAGAATAACTGCGCGTTATTCTGAGCATTCACACTTGAAATTCAGGGTGAATTTCTTACAGTGATATGTCACTCACAATTAAATAGCCAGAAGAGGACAGCCTTTTGTCCTGCAGAAGTTTACTCGAGATTAAAAAATAAATTTTTCGATGCAGCCGAAGAAATGAAAGGAACTTATGAATCTCAAGGTGATGAGCAAAGCAAAATAAAAAATGTTACTGAATATTCTTATTGCAATAAATGTTCAACAAATCATTAGATTTAAGTCCATAGTTGTTTTTTCTTTCCCCTGAAAAATGGTTTTTTGTCCTATAGAAGTTCACTCGAGATTATTGAGTAAAGTGTTTGACGCAGATGAAGAAACAAGCATGACGCTATATTATTGATCTGATGAATGTTATACGATACTCAGGTCGCCAGCAAATTTATTCACCATAAATCACTTCAAAATATTTAGACATTTAAAGAAATTCCAATAACGTGAAAGCGAATCAAACATACGAAGACCATGATAAATCGCTCACATTTGAAAATTAGATCATTATCTCGTCAAACAAAGTGCACTGAATGTGTGAAGAATAACTGTTGACTTTGCATAGGAAGGCTGACAGCAATGATAAAACTCAGTAACGTGGGACAGATCTGTCACATACCAGGCCATGAATTACACTTACTCTATGAGGGCTGATGCTATTACTCAGCTTAGTAGATTGGTGTATGTGGGACAGGATTGCGACCCAAAACTAACTGGCTTAAGGTCCACTGTTAAGCTCTTCACCAAAATGAGAGTTATTGACGACATCCGATTAACGGTGTGGCTGGTCAGTCAAAGCGTCTTAGTTCTTTCGTTAGAATCTTATCGGGTAAATGGCTGAAAAAGTGAAAGTCACATAGTGTAAATTAATGAAAACATTTTCCGACTTCCGTTTCAGACTGATGAAATGAGCGCTAGTTTATTTAAATATCGTTTTCACTTAGCTTCTGATAGCGGTCAATCAACGTATAACCTTCGTAATGCATTTAGTCACTACACAAGATTACAAATAGCAAGTGGATCAAAACCTGTAGTTACCTAACTAATTTTTTACACACAGATCTCTACCATTTTCTTGTTAAGTCAGGAAAATGCTGCTAGCGTCATCTACATAGAAGTGCCATATAATTTTATCCATGACGTTTTGTGCAAAGATGTGTTTAACATGTTGACTACAACCACAAATTCCGTCACCACCGAAGTTTGTTTCAAAGCTCAGTCAAAGATCATGCGTTATGGTGATCAGTAAAATATGCGTATTTTCATGTATCTCTGAATTTATTTTCACTCTGAACCTCTGTTTAAAAGTCAGCGTGATTTTCATATCTTTACAGACGCATTATGTATGTATCACGATTAAATGTATTGAAGTCTAAAACTGATCACACATTCATTATTGTTTCCTTGACAATTCTCACTTGGTTTTGATCACACTCACTTTAAATTCGAATACACCATGACAATAAATTTGGTATTAATGAAGTATTCTGATGTACTATTGTTCGTACCAGAGAAAAGATCTTAAAGTGTTAACGTTTTTCAGTATGTTTCAGACTGTGCAACTGATCAGGTTACATTTGAACCAGGTCTTTTTCAAACTGATTTCTTCTCAAATAGCCAACATACCATCAATCATTCTATGGAGGATTGCGCATAACTGGCCACACTAATATTCTTTTGATCCGATGGTGTAACATAATTTTTCGTCAGAATTCGTTATAATCATATGTATATCTACGTGCTACAAAGAAGGTTTGAATATTTCCCATTTGGTCCACTGAAATTATTCACCTGCACGACGAACACATTTTGCCTCTGAGGATTCGTTGCTAACAGTATATTTTATCAGGATTCTTAGCGATACCTCTGGCTACATAATTGACTGCTGCTCAATATCTCCTACACATAAATTTATTTAAACATTCAGGTTATTCAAATACTGTATACTCGCGAATTCTGCACAAATGACATGAGTTACTCTAGATTTCTGTCTGACATTTTTATGTACAAATTGTAGTAGATGCAAGTAAGTAGAATAGTAGCAAAAAACTGAGTAAAAATGTATTGAAAATCTTATTGTCAAACAGAGTAAAATGTATATGATTTACGAAACACTGTCTCAGACTTATTCGAACAACACATGTAATTGTACACTGAGTCAGTAGCGTGAACCATTCTCTGAAAAGCTGTGACAGAATCATTTAACACATTTTCGAAAGGTTTCTAGAAGTTCTGATCACCGGTGTTTTAACTACGTCTTTCTTCGAGCTACATTTTAATAAATAGCGGGTAAGAAATTTAAACAAAGAGAGCTGAAAAATGATGTGTTTTCAGTTTATACATAAATTTACCTTCAATTATCTTAACCTTTTCGTCCAATTCAGTGCAAATTGGAATCCAGATAAAGAAAAGAAGCAAACACGAGAGTTTATTTTATCACACGAATTATCTTCGAAAGCGAAATACTTATCTGGAGATTTCCACACAGCACTTGATGAAAGTTGGACGGTGAGCCAAATCCACTTACAACCGAATAGTAATTTAGACAAAGAATGAGGTATGATGACACTATTATCAGAAAGCTTGTAAGCGCAATACGGTTAGAGTAATCCAACACATGTGTTTACTGTTCGCTTTGGAGTGAATCCCAGTCACATGAAAACGTTTCAATTCTTAGATTTTCTCTACTTCAATGTTTTATTTTCCACCAAAGAAAGTTCGACCTTCTCTAATGTGGAATAGGCTGATCTCCTTATCCCATGGTGGAGATCGAAATAATAATAACAGTAATGGTAATAATTCTGTTATCATTAATCTGATGAGTTGGTGAATTTTGTTCAACTGTTCATCTGGTATTTCTTCTCACTTCAGTACAGAAACGTGCTTTACCGTTTGTCTCTATTTCAGCAATTTAAAAGTTCTCATTTTACAACAGGCGATATTCAAGCCGACTTATTTTCTGCATCTCTTTCTTCTACAGTAATGAATCCTGAAGACACCTTGACACAATCATCTACTCATAACTACTTTAAAAGTTGAACTTGACCCTATAAATTTGAATTCTCACTACTGATATGTACACTGCATATCTGTGTAGCTACAGCAGGACCGCATTTTTATTGATCGTTATTGTCAGTGAACTGTTTTCACGAACCTATTTGTTTGAAGATTGAGAACAAGAGGGCCCATCTTCAGACCTTCAACCTGAGTTATAATAATGTTGTTAATTTGAAATTTCACGTTCTATATACTCTCATATAATTTCGTAATAGTGATTCACAGATAATTTTCATGATCTCTAATGGAGGGACTTTTGTGAATACGGGAGTGAAGTTCAGAGAAGTTATTGTCTTATCGACGATGTTTTCATCTCATTTTTTCTTCGAATAAGTGGGTATCATTGTAGTTGTCTTGAAACATTTTGATTTGCAGCAATTTCATTGTGTCGTTCAATCATCTTGTTTCTTCGTGAAATGATGTCTTAATTACATCCAGTGCTGCATATACTTGTGTGTATAGTTAATGAGATTGAGGTAGCCCATACACTCAAAGTGTATATGTTCATACAGGCTGATGATAATCAAATATTTGATGTAAGAGTATGGTTTTGTTTTTCGAGTTTGTCTGCATCATCTTTGACTCAAAATGATTTTCGAAGTTTTGATCATCCGCTGAAATGGTGTTTAACTTGTCCATGAAGTTAGCTGTACTTATTCATGAGACGCGAGCCGACAACCGGGTCTCTTTATTTGCAAGCTGTGGTTGGAATGGATTCTCTTTCAAACATCATCATGTGGCTTCCTAAGTATAATTTTCTCAGCGCACCTATATTTTTGATTTTAATCGTTTACTTTGAATATTAGGAACTATGCAGTAAAATACTATATGTTTGTTAAATGACTGTTTGGTGACACTGTGGTCCCTCAATGCCCTGTTGTCTATCTGTGCATATGTGCACAGCTACGGATGAGATCAGGTAGTATAGAGATAGATTTACTAAAAATCCTCAATGTATAATAACTGCTTATTTGTTTTCACTTTCACATTCTCTTTCTGATAGAACGAGGTGAGTTTATGGTTTTGGTGAAATCTCTTTCTTTCAAATCAGTCTACGTCACCATCAAAATAACGAGTTTAAAAAGTTTCTGAAACAATTAATGTAGTTGGCAATCATTTAAAATAAGGAAATTAGTCAAAACTTATGAGTAAATGCCTAATATACTAGCTTATTAGATGCCTAAAAGTAAGGCAGAATGAAGTGAATTAACTGTGAAGGATTTGAGCAATAAATAATTATTTTGAATATGACAAATTATTCCAACTTGTTAGGGGAAAATTAATAAAATAAAGAATATAAGCATATACACTTTATTGTACTCTGAACAATAAAATAATTTTTGCCTATTAATATAAAACCTGGGCAGTGTGGTAGAGTTTAACTCCGTTACAGATATGATTTTATTTCGATAAATCACACAGTGTTGTCCAGTAATATTAACTGATGACGTTTCGAGAACAAATTATTGCCCATAATCATATCTAGTCTGTCACACAACGTTTTATTTCATTTATATACATGAGTGAATTTCATTAGACATTTGAACAAAAATCAATATTAGATAATGTACATTCAGAAATAACATTAGTGTTATCAATCAGATGTAATCAGATGGGAAATAACATGTTTTTATAGTCAAAATAAGTAACTTGTTAAAATTTTTTGATATACTTGAATTGAAATAGAATTTTAAGATAATTTATTATCCTCGTCTGATTTGACTGGTGATAATAATAATAATATCTTCCTTAACTCTGGCATTTGCATTGAATCATTTCTGTTGCATGTGCTGGGTGTAAACTCGATGAACAAGGATTCAGTAATCCATCTCTCTCTCCACCTACCTAGATTACTTCTTAGAATTTTAACTCTCTCCCATCATATTGTGTGGTTGTGTGTTAATGCGTGCAGTGCGATCAATGAGTTTTTCTCTAAATTACTTATCTTCGTTGAATCAGTCATTCTAACCTTGGCTAAATTCTCAGGTTCCAACAATTCGCCTACCCCTGACCTACTAGTTTGACCTATGTAGTTGACCTCACAGTCATTGTAGGGTAAATTATATATATATACATGTGTATTATAAATAAGTTGTGCCCGAAACGTCATCAGTAAATATTACTGTATAACACTGTAAGACTTTATCAAAACAAATTTTACTCATAATGAAATGTTTCAGACATAGTTTATGGATCTAAATCACGTTCATAATCATGATTTCAGTATAATAATAAAGTACAGAAGTTTCATTCTCCTTTTCAGTTTTGTTATTTTCTACCAAAATAGTTCATTGATGTTCTAATTACCTTAAAATAACCTTTATTCGTACACTTCACCTTACTTTGTTTATCTTTGCGCACGTTGTTTTGTTCACTATACATATAACAGCACTCATTTCGTTTTCGTGACCAGCTGATAAGCGCCTTAGCATACGATATGTATAACCTGTGATTCAATATTTTTTAATATTTGTAACATTTTTTGTATTTCAGATTGTGTGTCGACTCGCTATGAGTTTTTGACACACAGTATCCCGTTTCTTTTTATTTTAAATAAGAAATATTTATTGTCTCAACGATTTCTGCAGAACTGCTTGTACATGGTTCTCACCACAGTCGAAAATCAATGAAGAGTTAACAGATAGTGCATATGACGCAGTGAATTCATTGTTTAGCAAATTTTGCATTTATTCAGAGGACTTTTGTAAGTGAAAATTTTGAATTGTAATACACAGTTAGATTTAAAATCAGAAGTGTAACAGAAGCAGAAGCAGCCTTTGTGTCTGCATTATGTGTCCAAAAACGGAATAATTTCGCTTACATCGGCGTCCTTTGACTTTGATTATTTGAATATTTGACAAATACTAAATTTTGTGAATGGATAATGGCAGAGAATTCATGCACGATCACCCAACGTAGATAAATATTCCCGCTGTCATTTCTTCGATAAAATATACACCTTCAAAAGCCGAATAATGTCCAACATTAGTCTGATTCTAGCTTATTTGTTGCCACTGACGGCTACCTTTGAGGATTCCAGAAGACTATCACGGATTATAAGCTGAGATAGGTTTACTGGTAGATTGGACAGTCACCAGTTGCCAGTTCAGTGAGTTCATAATTTCAACTTTTTGAATACGAGAATCGAATCTGATATCATCAAATGTCACATGTGAGTGTGTCTATTGGTAAATTTAAATATTCGAAGTTCACAGTATCAGGAAAAGAAAATGGGTATCAAAAACATCTTGATAACAACGACTCTATAAACGTTATACGATCAAAACCAAAAAAAGTAATTCGGTATAATATGAATTTTTGCATACGTAAAGTTTTATTAATAACTCAAATAGAAATAAATTCTAAACAGGTAAAATTCAATATATCTGATGCTACCACAAATAATGGAATTCACTTACACTGAGAAATCACTAAGTCTCAATATGATAGTACCAAGTTTTGCTTAGAAAAGGAGGTGATTATGCCCAATATCACTTTTGTTTTCGTTAAGAATTTTGCATCGTACAATATACTCACAACTTTGATTGTTTTCATCTCTGATATCACTCGACACGTAAGTGGACCAGTGTAAGTTATTTTAGTATCTGTCGCCTATGTTATCAACGGCATATAACCAAGTGAACTTTTAGGAATGTCTTTGACAGCTAACTGCTCAGTGATGCAAAGTGAATGTACATTTTGATCTTATGCTAATATACCTTGATACTGGGAGTTTTAGAATATCACCTGTCAAAGTGAATGAAAATGGAACTCTAAATGGAATTCCCTAAACGGAATATCTACTATGTCTTCCATGAAATAAATAAATGCCAAACAAGTGTCTGGTAAACAAGTAAATTCTGCATAATGGTGAGTAGGTTTCTCAGTTTAAGTAAAACTCATTGAAGCTGACTAAGTTAAATTCATCGCGTTGTAGGAAGGATCCAAACATCTGAGACTAAATTACTGGCACTGTATCAGCTGTGAATATCAACACATAGGTAGTCACGTTAGGGGAAATTACGCAGTGTGAGGTTGAGCGTAATGGCTTGCTTATGAATTGATGAAAAGCGAGAACTGAAAACCTCTTGGATGAGCATAAACACCAAATTCTCAGCTTTTAATTGAGGAATATTTTCGTGAAATATAGAGAAATATTTGAAAAAGAAAACCAAGAAAAATAAAATGTCAGATAGAATCGTGCTTCTACCAGATGCAGGTATCAACTAAAAATAACCCGGAGGAGACATAATGGTTTCCAGATAAGTTTTCATCTGGCTTTACTCTGATATGCATTACCTTAAATATAAATTCCGGTAGTTAACTAATGTGCGGAACTAACTGAAACGTGCTCAAATTATTAAATGGTATATTTTTGCTATGGATTATAATCTCTTCACTCAATCATAACAAACCTTTTTTTACGAATTCTTTTCAATGTCATTCTCTCAGTTTATGAAGGTACGTAGAATCTGAACTTTAATTCTGCTGTTTTTATACTAAATAGAAAGAGTATTTCTTGTCTATTCACTATGAAATAATGGTTTCAATAATATTAAGGATTAACATGCATGTTTGATGTAGTAAAACAGACCTTTTATTAATTATTCAAAGGTATTTTGCTCAAAATGTATAAATTAGCGTCATGTCATCATCTGACATGTGCTCATATGAGAGTGAAACAAGCACATTTTGCAAATATCAATGTCGATGTGGTTTATTTGATTTTACTAAATTTCGTCAAACAAACGTCATGTGTATACATTTTTCTTTACCAACTAAATCATCAACTATAATGTAAACTGGTAAATATGCATAAACATAATGTTGAGGTGCGGCAGACTCTTTTTTTTCTGGGATACCATAATTATTATGAATCTGTTAGAATATTGCGAAATTAGATTCGGACTCGTCAAAATTCTCTGAATTCAAAATAAAATAAAAGATAGATTCGGCGAAGAAAATTTGCTTTATCGACGAAATCATCTTCAGAGGCTGTACAGTCGTATTTATACTTACAAAAATATATAGTGGTCTATTATTGAGTAATAGTAAGTAACATAATTGATATAATTATTCAGAAGTGGGTTTAGAAGTGAAAATTGCAGGTTGTAAATTACGTGGTACTCAACGGCACAAAGACAGAAATTTGATAAGGTTAAAATTACTATTGAGTGAGAATAATGGTATTTGAGTGTCAATTTAACAAGTGTGAAGAGGGTGTGAAAATATACAAAAGGAGCATATGAGAGTGATAATAGTGAATTAATTATTAAAGCAAAAACAAACTAAAAGTAAGATTAAAAATTAAAAAATGAAAAGAAAAAAGTCAAAATGTTTTTACAGGGAACGATTAGTGAGAAGGTTAAGACCAAGGTAGAATAAGGGACTGGACAAACTTTTTCTGTATATAGAGTTCAGGATTGTTTTGATGAATTTCAACGCCTCTGCATACACAAAAGCCGAAACCTGACGCCCTTTGTACCATTTGGCTTCAATTTGTTGGTGATCTTGAAAGACGACTTCGGTGGAGCTACTTGGCCTGAGTTCACCAAATGCTCGAGAATTGAGCTAGTAAATGTCTTAAATTGTCCCTCTGCTAACCATGCCGGATAATATTCAGAGATGCGTTTGGAAAGCGTGCGCTTTGTGCGGCCAATATAACTAGCTTCACACGAGCAGGTGAATTTATAAACACACATTGAGGTGGCCCAAAGCGGCAGTTTATCCTTCACACATCCGTTGATCATTTATCGGCTGTAGACATTGATACGTAGCTCAGCCATAAAGAAGGCTTTCCTCAGTGATCTGCATAAGTGATTCTTCAGGATCTCACCTGCGGTATCATCTTTAATTTCAACACTCATAAGCAGCAGTTTCTTCGGCACCGTCTGGATTCTTTCAAGCTTTTCTCTGAACTTCATGTTTTTCTCGATAAATCTTGGAGGATATCCATTCTCTATGAGGACTTGTCTGAGTCGCCCCAGTTCCCCATCGATTGTATCACTTAAACATATTCTCCTTATTCTTGAGGTTAAGGAATGGATCAGATTTCTTTTTCTTCTCAAAGGGACCCAGCTATGGAAATTTGTGTACTGACCATTCCATGTTGGTTTCCTGTAGATAGATCTTTGAAGAGAACCATCAGATCTCCTCTTTAGAAAAACATTCAAAAAATGGAATTCCGAAGTAATGTCTGATTCTGACGTGAACTTGATGGCATGATGGCAGCTGTTGAACTGTTTAGTTATCAATTCGATGTCGGTATTGTCGTCATACATGATGAAAGTATCATCCATGTATCATTGATACAGATGGAAACTGTCAATAGTAGGCCGTAAAGTACTATTCTCCGAACTAGCCAAGAAGCAGTCTGCAAGTAAAGGACCCAATGGTGATCCCATCGCCACTCTATCTCTTTCTCTATAAATCGTGTTGTTGAACTTGAACTGGACATTTAGAGTGCACCTCAATAGTAGTTCCTTCCCCCTTCAAACTTGTTAAATTGACACTCAAATACCTTTATTCTCACTCAATAGTAATTTTAACCTTATCAAATTTCTATCTTTGTGCCGTTGAGTACCACGTAATTTACAACCTTTAATTTTCACTTCTAAAGCCACTTCTGAGTAATTATATCAATTATGTTACCCCCTATTACTCAATAATAGACCACTATATATTTTTGTAAGTATAAATACGACTGTACAGCCTCTGAAGATGATTTCGTCGATAAAGAAAATTTTCTTCGCTGAATCTGTCTTTTATTTTTTTCATTACTCATTGGGTATTTTCGGAAATTCAGAATAACAGCTGTATTTTAACTAGTGATCAAAGTCGCTTCTTATATATATTTTATCATCAAATATGGGTTACAATCTTACAAAATATAGACGTATTTTGCTAGCCTACAATCTGTCTTCTGAAAAAATCACAATACGTAGAAGGAAAATAGGAGTGCATAAGTAAATTCAGGCATAAAGACTTAAAATTTATCACAAAATCCGTGATAATGGATCTGTCCTCTGTATTTCCAATTGAAATCAAATGGTCTACTTATATTGACCGTTTATTTTCGATGCACACACATCACACTGCCAGGCTTCAAATTCATTCGTACATATATATATATATATATGTAAATATCCGTTTATGCATATATTGACGAATCAAAAGTTCATGGATATAGGGTGTAGCATAATCAACACAATTACAGTAAATTCGCTTCTGTTTACTGCAGAAAGTCGAAGGCTGCACAAGCATGTGCTTGAATGATCGAAGATGCATATGAAAACAAAAAAGCCGTATTTAGAAATTCATAACATGAAACTCAGACAACTCACTTAAATATCTGAATAGGTTACATATGCTTTCCTGAATCAAGTTGCCCAAGGTAAGTTAGTGAATATGTCTCTGAAAATATATTAGACAGTGCTTGCACAGTTAAAGCAGCTCATGCGATTCAACTACGCCATGTTGCATGACAGAATTGTCACAGTTGTAAAATATTGTATTCATGTCACCGAAATGAACTAGTCTTCTACTCAGGTTAAGCAGTGACTCAGCTTTTGACACTTCCTCCAACAGAATAGATTTGATCTATCAGAAGACGACGAACAATAACTCAAGAGATACGAATTAAGTAAGTGAGGCCTTCCATGCAGCATCTATGGAGGCAATTATCAAATTCTCTCCACAGTAGTTATTTCAAATTTACAATTATTCAAGTAATCGATCATCACTTTTAGCATTTCGAAAGTGATATACCATATAATAACACTTCACGTATTGCTCTTCTGATGAATGATAAATGAACAAGATAGGTTGATGTAAATCGGCATATTATACACGTAACGGATATTGATGTGGTTTTCTTTATTCATACAACTCAGCACATCCCTATAGCAAGTATTTTCTCTTTTAAACTTCAGAGATAGGGAGTTTTACGTATATTTTCAAACACAGAACTGCCTAAACGATTCGTTAACTCAGAAAAGCTTTGCATCTGGCTATTCGAATTTACAGCACTTGGAGTGGATAAGTTGTCTGTCTAAACATGAATGCAGTCAACTGCCGTGCACAGTGTACTTCCCTAATCAAATTCGCTTTTGTTAGATCGAGCTTCGTTATGAACCACATCCTCTTCTGAGCATCACCTAATAAATTTAGAGTAAAAACTGAATCTTCATCGATCGGAAAGCATTTAGATATGTGGCCGCAGCTGAGTTGTCTCTAGACTTCAACAGTCGATCAATCTTCATCGCAAATAACACAAGTACCATCAATTCATTTTTGGCACAAAAGAAAAATGCAATCAGCATCATTCAGTCACTTTCTTAAACGACAAGAATTATCCTGCCTTCTACATTAATACGTTAATTTTGAAGGTAAATTCCACTCCAACATGATAAAAGGGAGTCCTGTTCAATCTCCTGCTTGTTATTTATTCAATAAAATAAACTAGAATGTGATTGGTTGTGTGCATTGGAATATTCTGATAATTATTCACCTTATATGCAGGATTAATGTGTGTATTAGATATATCGTAAAGTGATAGGTTATTATTTTTCGAACATAAACTACTGACCGCAATTATTTCAACTGATATGACACAGAGCCAATATGGAATTGTATACTGTCACTGTGTCTGAGTTTATTGCACATATTTGTGGAAATATGTTGATACCATCAGATAATCTAATAATTAAAGACAATAATTTATTGGATTATTTGAAAAAAATCATAGACTCATGTTACGTATATTTCCCACAGAATTATTTAGTGGATTGATTGGCTTAGGTGAGTACCGATTCAAATGTTATTCTTTCATTTCTTTACGAAAAACGAGACAGTGGTCTCCGATTATTTATTGTGAAATAATTGTTGGGAAAGTTCAATGAATTTACATTTGTGTGAAGTGTACAAAACGATGTTCATATATTTTAGATAAGTTAGCCTTATATTCTGGTGAATTTATATTTAGATGTATAAATTAGTATCTTGTCATCCAATCGCATTTTGTAAATATCACCGAAAATATAGTTTCCTTTGATATATATTAAATATAAACATATGACCAGTAATTACGAATTTTGTTGCGTTTCATCTGCTAGAATGTAAGTACATTGGTAAATATATAAACAAAAGTTAATAATATTCTAAATTCATCTGGAGTTGGTCATCAAAATTTATCGAGGAAGAATGTTATGGAAGACCACAGAGATAAAGATTAAAAGTGAGGACGAAAGGGTGCAGTAAGAGAATGAAATCTACAAAATAACAATTTTATCCAAGAATTCAGTGTTGATAATTTGACGGTATAACATTTTCGTAAATGGTTTACTCACTCACTGTGCTCAAAATACGTTTTAATTATATGTCTGTACGGAAATGTCGTAAGCTTTACAAAAGGAATTTCGCATCCACCTACCTGCTCAAGTCAGGTTGACTTTTGTTAGGCTGATATTTGTTATGCACCATGTCCTCTTCCCCATATCATTTATGGAACTGAATGTAGAACTTGAGAATTCTTCGATTGCAAAGCATTAGATGAGTGGTCACAGTTGAGCTGTCTGTGGAGTTCAACAGTCTACCACAAACAATAGAGGTACCATTCGCTTATCTCTAGCATAAAAGAAGACTGAAGGTCATCTCGTTCAATCAGTAATTGTCCATGTTCACCTTGAAGCCTTTTATGAAATGAGACTCTGTGCAATTTCTCACCTTATGGTTATAAATCACATCACTAGATTTCAGTCACGCAATGGGTGTACATCTGAATATCGTTTCCTTTAATTGTCTCTTTTACAAACGTGTCCATGTTATCTGATTCAACATGAATTCATGAATAACAGATATTCTTTACTCAAAGAAGGAACATCCGGTGATACCATATGCCTATCGGCAGCATTTATTTCATCAATGCAAGGTAAATGTTTGCTTTGCAGATACACTGGAACCTTGGATTGTTGTATTTTACAGTAAATGACATTCATCCATAGAATATATCCAGGCCATTTATATCACGTATTTCAATTTTACCTAGCTTGATAAAGATTTTCATCTGTCCAATAATTTTCTCGCTTGAAGTATATTTTTAAATGATTAAGAGGCTGATAATTCGTAGCCCATGTAATCATGTGAAACCGTTTTCCAGATAAAATGAACAACTTATAGAAATAGCCACCATAAGTTCTAATTCGCCATTGACTATATAAGAAAAGCATTTCACTTGTACAATATTCTCAAAATGTTGACCAAATAGACGCTGGAATTCTCAGAAATCAGATATGTATTTTTATGCGCGGGGTTTCGAATAAAACCGTTAAGCTTCATACTAACGTATGGAGATATTTCAGCTAATGTACCTGCGGACGCAGTGTGGAAATACATTGCTGCTCATTGTCAATTTGTGGCAAATAAATAACCAGTTCCATCACTGGGCTTTTTCAGTTGTTTACTTTTAAGCCTATGACCTTGGATTTTTTGGGAATATTACATATATTTGCAATTCATCTACGAGATATCTGTCAAACATTAACAACGGATACATGCGGCTATATGCCGTTTATAAAGTAAATAATTTGAAAAATATTTTTCATCAGATTTGACAACCACTGGGAGAAGCAAACAACCAAATAACTGCTTATTCCTAGATGCACACTACCTATCAAGTTATCAGGCTTTGAAACCATCACCTTCATTTTGAGAGTAGAGCATATATATTACTAGAATAATAGGAGATGAGAACATGACTAGGAAGCTGCACACTATTTCCCTTACGCTTAATCTCATACAGGATAACTGTTATGCAGTATGAAGTAATCCGGCTCATGTTTAAGGACACATTTTATCCCATAACCAGAAGTAATTCATTCTTCTAAGTATATTTCACATTTTGAACTGCGCATATGCTTATTATTTTGTTATCATACTTTGAATACATTTGAAAGGCGGCAGTTTATTTAAAATTTTAAATCTTCTCTGGCACATAATATGTCACACAGTTCACATACATAGCAAATAACTTCAAGAAGATGAAAAGAGTGTTAAGAATTATTCTCAGTATAGAGTTACTATTATTGTTCCCTTGCGTTCCAAGTAGAACGTAGGGCTTCAACAACACATCTTTACCTAATGTTATTCTGTGAGGTATTCTTTAGCTGGGCCGTGAGTTGTCAATAGTCGCTAATCTCCTCCTCGAAAGATCCCATCCACGTCATCTAATCCAGGAAAACCGCCTAACTCGTTTCCCGTTAGGGTTCAACTCGAGGGCCAGACTCGCAATGTCAATCAACGGCCTCCTCAGAGTATGCATGATCAATCCACCTCAATTTTCTCCTGCATATTTGTTGAGTGATCGGCTCTTGGTTGATTTTTACCACCACAGAGTTATTTGCTTCTCAGCTATCTGCTCTTCACTGTGCTGCGAAGGTCACTGCATACAAAATACTGTAACTTGCTGTGAATCCTTATCGTGAAACGCATTGCAAGTTTTTGAACAGTATAGAAGTCATAGACTTCACATTCGTGTTGAAATTCCGATTCTCATTATTTATGCTGGCTGGGTGCAGAAGATTTCCAAACTGGTTTAAGGTTGGTTAAGGTGTGTCTTGCCCTTCCAATTCAAGCTTTGATTTCTTCATCTGTTCCGAATTCCTGTGGTTGAAACCAGGCTGCCTAGATATGTGTCGGAATTAACTCCATTTTCAAATTTTCACTTATTGATAGTGACTGATGCTGGTTGTTTATCTTCATCACCTTCGTCTAATCTCAGTTAACCTGGAGACCTGTCGTCGCTTCATTTGCTGCCAGTTTGTCAGGTTTCGCCTGCAAATCTTCACGTTTGTGCGAAAATAACGAGAGATAATTTACACACGAAATATAGATCATTTACATTCTTATTATCGTTAAAAAAATATTCCATTCTTCAATTTCTCAAAGCACAAAACGAAGCATAATCTAAAGCAAAAGAATTAGGAATTACATCGATGAGAACAGGAAGTGGTCCTACTTCCGCCTCAACTTCAAATCTATCGCTGAGTTTTCTGTTGTGCATCTTTCTGAATCGTGGCATTGTCATATCGATAGTTGTTGAATGAGTTGGATAAAGAATTGGAGTACGACACAACGCTGAATCAGTTTCGAAATCACTTCTCAGTCAAGGCTGTCTGTCGAAGGCCTATTCGAAGTCGATGAAGTTGAGGTAGAGGTTTGACTGTCATTCTATGCTATGTTCAGTGACGACTATTAGAGCTGAAATTCGATCGGCATATGATTTATTATTGTGCCAATTATCGTTTCCTTTAGTTCCTAGAGGAACATAGGGCTTCAGCTGCACGTCTCCATTGCCTTCGGTTTTCTGCGAACATTTTCACCTGGCACCACGTCTGCCCACATGCTCTCATCTCCTCGTCACATTACCTACTCCATGTCACCCTCCTACAAACGACCAACTCGCCGCTTCCTATTCGGGTCCCACCAGAGCGATGCCCTGGCGTGTGATGTCACTCACTTGATGGTTTTCTCAGGGCATGGCTGATCCACCTCCATTTCTTTCTGCACATTTGTTGCACAGTTTCTTCCTTCTGGGTTGGTTGATTCGCTCCCAGAGATCCCTGTTGCTGATATTTTTTGGCCAGCTATCTGATCTTGAGTAGCATTGGGCGAAGACAGCTGTTGATGGAGTTCTGTAGCTAGTCCAAAGTGTCCTTTATTAACGCATCAAGTCTCTGATCATTATATTAGCACTGACCACACTAAAGTTGAAAAAGCTGATCTTGTTTTCCACGCTGAGTACTGCTGACCTCCACAGAGTCTTGAGAAAAATGAAGGCTTTCCTTGCTTTCCAGATCCTCGCTGCTTTGATATCCTCGTCTGTTCCGTCTGTAGTTGAAACGATGCTTCCCAGGCAGGTGAAGGAGGTCGCTTCTTTCAGATTTCTCCCATTTATGCTGATTGTTGTCTGTAGTTATTATTGCTATTGCTGTTTGTCAGGAGCCTACATCACCTTTGTCTTCTCTATGTTCACCTGAAGTCCTTCCTATCTTCTCTGGATGCTTCTCCTGCCAGCTTGTTGCTTTTCACTTGCACATCTTCCAGCATGTGGGAAATCAGACATATATCATCGTCGAATTCCAGATCCTCCAAGTTTTTTGTGTGGGTCCATTTTATGCCTGTCTCCTCGTTGCCTACCACTGTCTGTCACACTATCCAGTCTACCGCAATCAGGAAAATCACTGGAGATAGTAGGCAGCCTGCTTGTCTTACTCCCGTCTTCACTTTGAAGGATTTCATGAGTTCTCCGTTTTGGATTACTTGGTATGCAGCATTATCGTACAACTGTTTGATGAGGTGCTGCCAAATCACCTCTCGATCGATGCTGTCGAGGACTTTCTCAAAATCAATACAGTTGAGATAGAGAGTTGACTGCCATTCCAAGTTCTGTTGAATGATGATCCGTAGTCTTGCGATTGGATTGAAGCATGACTTGTTTCTCCTATATCCAGCCTGTTCCGGTCGAAGTTTTTCATCTAGGGCGTATTCGATTCTCTCCAGAATGATACAGCTCAGTATTTTGCTTGGAATGGACAGGAGTATAATTCCACGCCAGTTCTAGCATTGACCTAACTCTCCTCTCTTTGACAGTTTGAATAGGTAGCCTTTCTTTCAATCAGCAGGTACCTTGCCTTCTTATTAAACCTTCTCCAGTAATGGTGTCATCGAGTCGACTGATATCTCTGGGTCTATTTTCAATGCTTCTGCTGGGATTCTGTCTGGTCCTGCAGCTTTTATAGGTTTTAGCATCTTGATTGCCTTTAGGATTTCTGTTCTCGTCAGAGGGTTGATGTCCACTGGTGATTCTGCTTCCACTTTTGGTATTATTGGGCGTGCTGTAGGTGGCGGTCGATTTAGAAATCTTCTGAAGTGTTTACCCCAGTGTTCCCTTTGCTCCACCTCATTGGTGATTTACTTTCTAATGTCATCCTTCACTGACTTTATTTATGTTGAACTTCTCCCCGATAAGAACCTAGCTTTTTGGTAGAGTGTTGCGAGGTCTCCTTTGCCTGCAGTTTGTTCTGCTTCACTTGCCATAGTTTCATGATAGTGTCTTTTGTCTTCCCTGGCACTCTTCTTTACTCTTTTGTTGAATGTATTTTAGCTCGCATTCAACTCCTGTTTTTGTTGCTCGTCGATGCACTTGACAACCTTTCGTTTCACCATCCTTCTCTCTATATATCTGTAGTGAGTCACTGTTTGTCCTGTCTCTTCTTTCTGCCTAGAACGTCCATGGAGGTTTGACTGCACACTGCTTTCTGGCTGTTACAGTGATATTCAATGTTAAGCTCTTCTCCAGTGTTGACTTGTGTCTCCGCCTTTTTCCTCAGGATTGCAGTGAAGATATCCTTTGTATCCTGATCCTCCAGCTTTTCAGCACTGAACTTTGCTTGTGATCTATCTACGGCTCCTGTTTCTTTGGAAGTTTTTAATTTGATTTGCACGAGATGGTGGTCTGAGCCAAAGTTTGCTCCTCTTCTTGATTTTGTGTCCAGTAAGCTGCGTCTCCACGTCCTTGAGCTGCATTGAGATGAAGTCAGTTTGATTTTCAGTTCCTCCGTCTGGTGTTGTCTGGTCCCAGTTTGGTGTTCATGTCTCCCATTAGTATTTCAATGTCACCAACTACAATATTGTCCATTATTGCCTGTAGTTACATGTAGAACTCTTCTTTCTTTTCGAGGTCTGCGTTGTTTGTGGGTGCATAGCATCGTACAACCAACGCTTTCCTTCCTTTTGAGTTGAATCTGGAGGTCAATACCTTGAGCGAGACTGCCTCCCATTGTATCAGGGTCTTCGTTGCCGTTGGTGGCATCATGGTAGCCACTCACTGCGTATGTGTGCTCGTGGTAGTCTTCTGAGTGACAGGAGTAGATCACTGACTCTCCCTTTGACAATTTTGTGAGCCCACTCCCATTCCATCTGCTTTCATATATTCCCAGTACCTGAATAATATACCTTATCATCTCGTTTGCAGTCTGGGCAGCTCTGCCAGTCTCATACATGTTGCCGACGTTCCATGTCCCCATACAGACTTTTTCTTTTGTAACAAAGAGACTCATCGTACTGAATTTTCCGTAGCAGCTTTGTTCACACAGTGTGGTTGCTAGCCTCACGCCTGAAAAGGGGGCTGTTACATAAACGAATAGGTTACATAGTTATGATGCTCCCCTTAAAATCAGGAAACTAAGGACTAAAGCAATCGGAAAAAAATCTCAACAGAGAAATCGGCGATACAAAAAACCGTTTCAAAAATATCACTGTCTAGTTCAGTAACAGAACATAACACACAAACTAGGGACTCAATGACTTGGGTCGACTTTGGCATGTAAATCTAATAATGTATATGATTATTGATATTATTTAATGCCAAAAGTCACAAAATGCCGAACAGTTAGTTACAAGTATAAATAGTCAACAAGATTGCATCTTCATATTTAATGTTCAAAAGGAAACGAATTACAATAAATTCCACAATTTCCTGGCCAGAAAAATCAGAGAAATAGGAGTTTTGTGTAACCGAACAAATGCGGTGCACTAATCAAAAAACGCAAAGTCGATGTAGCTGAGATAGAGGTTTGACTGTATGCTTTTTTTAATGACGATTATTAGAGATGAAATTTGATCGGCACATGATGTGCATTTCCTAAATCCAGCTTGTTCAGGGTGGTGTTCTGTATCAAGTTCATCTTGTATTGTCTCCAAGATGAGGTACCTTAGTATATAACTTGGAGTCAGGATATCTGCATTGGTCTGTGGTCCATTTTCCAGTGCTACAGTAGGAGTTTCACCTTGTCCTGTCGCCTTTCCGGATGGCTTTCAGTAGCTTGATTATATTCAAGATTTCCACTTCTGTTGGAATAATGTTGTGGTGGTATTTCTGAACGAGTTGAAGGGTATGCTAGATTCAAGTGCCCCGTCGAATTGATCGGCCTGTTGTCTCCTTTCACTTCTACCAGAGACAATCATGTGTGGATCGATTATGTATCACATGGAGAATTTATCAACAACAGTAAGTTACACAGGTATTTATGACAAAACTGGACATAAATCAGACAACACCCCACAAAGCCATCCTTTCTGGTTCAGCTTGCATTTGGACAACCAGGGATTTTGTTTCGAACACAGTGTGTTGTGTTCCATAATTTTGTAGACCTAAAATATTTCGTTCACAATAAGTACTATCATAATCTTTCTTAGCAAGTGAATTCGCCTTGATCGTCAATGTGATGCGAATTTCAGCAGTTTCTCTCATATTATCACGATTTAAATAGTTCTGATCATCAACTCATGTCCCTGTCCATATATTTTAGTTTGTTTATCACATTCCAAATAACCACTGAAATGACTTTGAGTTGCCTTTCACTTCTCAGAAACAGTTTTACCCACAGATCTTGTCGAATACTTTTTATAATTACACGTTATAATATGTCGTTTATGATGTAAGTAATTCGACAATTATATTTTGCCACACAGGAACACCAATTTTAGAGCCCTGAAAGCATCAGACCATCAAATATTTGCTTCCTCCTAGATGCACACTATTCACTATCATTTAACTCACCGGTTTTCGAATCCATCAGCTTCATTTTTCGAGGAAAGCAAATCTATGATCAGACTGTAACAACTTGAGGAAAAGGCTAGAAAACCGCAAATTATTTCCCTTATGCTTATTCTAATACAGGAAACTTGTTGTGCCCCATGAAGTAGTCCGTTTATGCTTAAGCGCACATTATATTCCACAACGCAGTCGCATGTCATTTTCCTGAGTGCTTTTCGTAGTTCTAGCTGCTTTTTTGGCTATAGTTGTTTTCATCCTTCATTTTGCTTTAATTTTGTCAAATTCAATATTTCGGCTTCATATAGATTACGGATGTATGTTTATATTTTTGTTTCTGCTATTGTATATATTAAATCATACAGGGAATATACATATTGAACAACTTCGTGAAGATGAAATAATGCATCAGTATTTTTCA
This sequence comes from Trichobilharzia szidati, assembly GCA_944472155.2. Classification (NCBI taxonomy): domain Eukaryota; kingdom Metazoa; phylum Platyhelminthes; class Trematoda; order Strigeidida; family Schistosomatidae; genus Trichobilharzia; species Trichobilharzia szidati. The sequence goes on from OX235273.1 coordinate 31,903,862, forward strand.
GTGTCTTCAGGCGCGATTGTGCATGAACCGTTTATGTATGACACTAAGAAATTTTAGTAAGAATATTTATTGACAAAAGTATTTATGGTGAAACTTGATGTAGCTTTAACAACCTTCTTGGTTCACAGAAAAGTTTTTATCTGGTTCAGCTTGCATTTGGTATAGCACAGATTGTGTTTTGAACATGGTGTATTTCATTCCATTGTCAGTGAATGCTGTTGCAATCCGCCTAAGCAAGTGAAATTGTTTTCTCCGTTACATTTTGTCATGAGTTAACTATCTCCACTCCACTCAAACTTTTTTCTGCAATATTGAATTTCTCAGTTCAATTAGGTATGCAAATTAATGGAATACTATATCAGTAACAGTTAATTTCATCTATCTGTCAATATTATTCATGATATCAGTAGTTTTCATAAAATTGAACGATGATGGAAGTAAACAGTCAACTGATATTATTTAGTTATTCCGATGTTGAGGAAATGAAACATATTCAACATTGATTTCAATATACGTGTAATTACCTTTGTTTACTGGTTTCAATGTTGCACTACATCACTGTAGCGAGAAAGAGTAAGTCAATTTTAATTCTGTTGACTGGGATTGGCCTGAGTTTAAAATAGTATGTATTATTAGGGTTAGCAATGTTCTCTTCAACTACCTTACTGAAACGCTTCATATAATATTGTACATTTAAGTGAATTTAAGAGGAATTCATTAGTTTGCTTAACTGAAGTCAAGATTACTACACTTGTACTGAAGTCATCTTGCAAAATGTACATTACTTCTTGTTTGTAGACTTTGTGTGATATTTTTCTTCTTGATCAGATTTCCGGTAGATTATTCATACAAATTAAGTGCCTTTACTTTGAAGGAATGTGTAGATTACTGTCAACAGATTTGGAGTTCGAATACTATTAGTTCAATGATGGGAGAACGTCGCAACACTTCGCCGTCCACCTATGTCAACCACCAACAACTTTTGTTACATCCTCAACTTCTCAGGCGCTGTATTTATCTACTTCCAAACTTTCTACAAATGTATGCTTCTCTGACGGAAATACACTCAGGTTTTCTGAATGCTCAGTTGAAGCTACTACATTTTTGTTTAAAATAAAATGAATCATTGATTGTAACCTCTCCTTTCATAATTTCCATAAATTAAAACTCTCTCATCAAAAAATAGTAAGGGAGAAACTTAAGGAACTGAGTGAGTAAAGTATTTCATTGTTTTCTTAACACTTTAAAGTTTTACCTACACGCGTATGTTATTCAGAGAAGTACAACACTGACATATATTCAAAATAATCCCCCGTCAACTACGAACACGTTTTTGCAGCAATATAGTAGATGTAATAATAAAAAAGTCAAAGTAACACGATACCATGGGACTTACACAAGAAGTCTGCTGTCGAGGTGATACTTATAGACATACCAAAGTTTTCGCTGAAAGATGATTCAGTAGATTAACTCAGGTTGCGTTACACAAGAAGTCTAGATGTAGAGTATTGCACTAAATATCAGAGTAAGCGAAACAAACAGTGTTAAGTATCGCTGATAAGCGTCACATGCCTGGCGGAAACCATTTCTAAACACAGTGCAGCAGAAAATGTTTGAGTCAAGTTCTTAACTCTGTATCTAAGAGTCTCAGAGATGAAGAAGCATATTCCGCTAAATCAACCCCCACCTTATATGCCTATAAATAATGAAAAGTCACTTTGAATGTGAAGTATGAGAAATTATGTCTTGGAGTAGATAAAAATACTTAATTTATTTTATGAATATCGAAGAAGGTATGATAAATATCTGCGCCCAAACACAAAATGACCTTTTTGAGAGACTGTTGCTATCATTATTATTTGAATTCTTTCTTTCATAGCGGAACATATGTAATCAGTGACGAATCTCCGTTGCACAGAACACTCTGCATCCATATTCACTTAGCTTCACATGTGTCTACGAGCTTACATTCATTCTTGACATGATTGGCTCCGTGTCACTTTCGGATCCTCAACTCCTTAATTCAAGTTCGTGTTCCACTTAAACACACTTAAACATGTATAGGTTGTACAAAGACCACAATCTGTAAAGAATTACTTCGAAAAATAGCTAAGTCTCCATAGCTGCACTATTATGATGGATAATCCCTTTGTTTTCGCATTAGAATTGACTGATATTTCTCAACAAAAATCACTGAATTGCTGTATACTACAATCGCTATGGAGTGTGAAATATGATTTCTTAAGAATAACTTATGCAGCTAGATTATATGTGCAATACAACTATTTGCCAGACATTTGCTTAACCGTTTTCGACTTTGTAAATTCCTCATCCATTTTAGCAAATGATACTATAGTGATTATCGTAATTGAGACAATTTATTACTTCAGTAGCTGAAACCTAATGAAACTAGCTAACTCCTCATAAATTTATTTTCAACTAATACCGGGACCAGGTAAGAAAACAAATTCCTTTTTAGAATCACTAAAAACGTTTGTATTTTTTCTGGCCTATTACACTTAGAAACAGGAGTCAGGACCATTTGTCTGACTCTATCAAAACATTGAAATTATACCTTTGGCATCCCTGAATCCCATAGAAGAATTGTTCACTGTATTGTGCATCACTTCCAGTGAATGGTATATTTTAAAGTGTCGGATCGTTCAGAAGCTTACAGGTAATCGATCACTTGGGTTGTTAATAATACCAACATCAAGTTCTTCGTTTGAACTGGAAGTCTTGAATAAGTTCCCGGGAAAACAAGACCATATAAATGGCTAAATGTTTGATCACCTAACTGAGTTAAGTGTGTCTGAGTGGCTGGTGAGTACTATGTATTCTGAGACATCAACTGGAAGAATTTCAGCAGAAATCAAAGTTTCAAAGTAGCTAGAAACACTCTAGGATTCTTAGCATTATATTTATTGGAGTTTTCCTGCTTTTACCCTCGCTGTACACATGGAACACATTAATTATAATATATGCGGACTACCCACTTTTTGGATTTCATTCAAAACAAGCAAACGGAAATAGTGTTCATTGTAACATTCGGGTGTTGTTATTCATAGGAAGTGTGAATATAATATAATTTCACGACAATGTGTTTGTATTTCAGATTTTCTCAGGCCGCCTGAATTCGCCACAATACCAGCATCTGTTCACTAGTCCAAGGTTAATTATAAGCGATGTGGAACAGTCACTCCATACCATCTTTCAAACAGAAATATAAGACTTTAAGCTTCCTCTCGAGAAGTTGTATAAATGTGGTATTCCCCGTGAATATCATATTGAATGATCAGAATCAGCTATTAGAAGAGTATGGCAATTGAGAAACAGATGTTCTGTCCCAAAATGATAAAGATGTATACTGAGCATATTTTTACATGATATGCAAATAATTTTATTATGATAGTTTTCTTCAATAAATGACATCTGACAGAAAATATTTTATTTGGAATTCAGCCACCACACTTGCTCCCACAACAACAAGTGAGTTTGATCACTCAAGATATTCAATATTCAGTCTTTTTGTGTAAACGATTCATCAGTGGTCAGGTAGTAAACAGGAATAATAATAATCATGATTAGACTGTAGATAGTAATGCGCTTTGTTGTGGGTCAATTTCATGGTTTAAACTGTCAGATGAATCAGGAGGTTATAAATACCCAACCACTTGTGCTGTTATCAATATTAACATTAAGGTGGTCGTTTGAAACTGAAGTTATAACTGAGCCTTCAGGAGTAAAGAACCACATACTTGATTGCGAATTCGAACTTTTAACCACATATGTAATGCCTGAGTGGTTGTATTGTATGGGGATTGTGAAACAGAAATAAGGAAATGCACTACATAAATCTTACATAGTATGCAAATAATTGTATTATTATAGTTATCTTCAATAAACGATATTTGACAGATAACCTCAGGAAATATTTCATTTGAAATTAAGGCACCACAACAACTTCAACTACAGCAAGTAAGTTTGATAACACAAGATATCCACTACTGATTCCTTTGTGTAAAACGATACATCAGTCGTCAAGTAGTAAACAGTAACATGAGTGACTAAAATCTTGATGACTGTCTTATTAGAGCATCATGGAATCATCACTGCCTGCACAGTTAGTAAGTGAGGACTGGTATTGTCACATTCTCAGAAGTTCCGTGGAAGTGTTCAGTATATGTCATCGAGTGAATTATTATCCCACATAATTACACTTCACAACATCCAACAAGGCACTTTAGATTCTTTCGAAAGTGTATATTAACTCACACATTATTCAGAAAAGTGTTTTAAAAACTTTACGCTTGAATCACACACAGTTGAGATGATAATCAACTGACTAGTGGATATCTTTCACCTCAAAATCGCTCGATAATTGAAGTATTATCATCAGTAGGTAACATTTCCAGCTGCTTCTCGAAAGGAATATAAAATGTTTGACATCAACGGAAGCTACTCAGAATATTACAAGATGACAGTCACTACTTTCAGTTTTCAAAATCTATCAAGGGATGGGCGTTTCTTTGTGTCACAAGACTGCAGTATGATGTTTGCACAGCGAGTAGTAAGCTTTGGTTTCTTTCGAAGATCTTTGAATTATCCAAATTATTTGTTGTATGATTCTGTGGAGTAGCCACAACTACACACGATCCACTCATTTCAAGTGAGCACGCATAGCTGGATCAATAGGCTTAAGTGTATGCTTCAAGTATTCTGCAATGCCTAAAATCTAAAACTGTTTTGGAAAAAGTGTAATGATTGTAGGAATTGTACAACCTAATTTGCGTTTATTTTTGACTTGGTAAATTTCCATGAATATTTTCCTTCGAAAATGAATCATGTCTTTTCGATAAATGCAGGTCATTCGAAAGAAGAGAGTACACAAGGTAAGCATATTTGTGGACGGTTGGTTGCAGTGATCGAGCTTACTTTCCGTGAGATATCACTTCGCTCACTGAACAATGTTGATCCTGCTTTCTCGAAGCAGAAACATCTTTTTTCAGAGTTATAATATGAACCTACAGATTATGAAATAGCTGTAAATTGGCCCACCAAATGAAAAAGTACACAGTGGTACTTTTGTGAATGATGGCTGTTGGACAATTGAATCAAACACTGTATACAATTTTTTTATCCTTCACGTTCCCCAGTGGAACATAGGGCTTCAAGCTAGTGGCTTGAAGTTTCTGTAGCAGTGTTTATTTTACAGGATGGGGTTGCTAGCCTCATGCCCAACCTTTCCTCTTCACCAGCATTATTTCTGGCTTAGCGAGGTAAAGGAGTGCGTCGGGCGGGTTTCGAGCCCCGGACCATGTGCATGGTCGTCGAGCGTCTTGACCGCTATGCCACCGACACCCGTATACAATTGGTTTGATTAAATATTCCTTCCAGATTCAAATAATAAAATCATACAGATTCATCAAATCAAGGATTTATCTCATATGGATGGTAATACGTTCATAGTGATGAAGCAGTCACCAAATTACTTCAAAGTTGGTACTGCATTCAACATCATCAAGACAGGAGCTGAGTCACCTTACTCTGGTAGTTTAACGAGGTAAACTCTTTTTCAATCAGTAGGTACCTTTCTCTCATATCCACAGTAGTCTATGGCCTCTTTTTCAGTGCTTCAGTTAGGATTTCATCTTGTTCTGCTGCCTTTACGACTTGCTTTCAGTAGCTTGATTACATTCAGGATTTATACTCTTGTTGGAGGGATGGTGTCCACTGGCTGTTTGTCGTATTTCTCGACGAGTTGGAGGGGTAGGTCGATTCAAGGATCCTATGAATTGATCAGCCCAGCGCCTCCTCTTAATATACTCTGACACATTCATATGTCAAATTAACTATCAAGCTCAGAGAACACAACCACATCAAAGTCGACCGATTATGTCGGATATTGAAAATTATTCAACAATAGTCAGTTAATAGGGTGTTTATTGGGAAACTTGACATAAACCGGACAACTTCCCGGGTTAACACAAAACGTTTTTTCTGGTTAGCTTACATTTGGCAAAAGAGATTGTGTGGTTAACACAATTTATTTTACTCCATTTTTATGTAGACTTAAAGTATTTCATTCTCAGTAAATACTGTCATGATCCTTCGTAGCAAGTGAACTTGCCTTAATCGTTTATGAGATGCAAATTTAAGTAGAGTTTCTATCATGAATTCACGATCTAAATAGTTCTGTTTTTCAATTCATATTCATCTCGGTATATTTAAGTTTGTTTATCACAGTTCAAGTTACCACTAGAATTACATCAGGCTGATGTTCACTTCTCATAGACAGTTTCACCCACAGTGTTTCTCGAATACTGTTCACAGTTATACGTTGTAATATACCGTTTATAAAGTAAATTGTTGGAACATTCTATTTTGTCAAAAAAGAGTAAAATGTTTACAGCCTCAAATAGCTTTAAACCGTCAAACAAGGGCTTATTCCTAGATACCCACTTTTCGCCACCAATCAACTCACCATCAGCTAAATTTTTCGAGGCAAAAATATCTATGACTTGACTAACACGACCATAGGATTTGATGGGAGAATCGCTCATTAATTCCTTAATGCTTGTATTTGAAGCAGGATAATTTTTATGTCGTATGAAAAATTCGTTTACTTTTAAGAGGAACCATTTCATTTTGCAATGCAATGCTATCATAATAGAGCATGCTACCAGTCAGAAATCACCTTATGAATAAATTAGTCAAAATGATGAATGCAGATGACAACAGGAATAAATGCACATGTCAAGACTTCATTCGCTTTCATTCATCTGGTACAATGTGAAAGACTTTGGAACCAGAGAATGCCATTCCCCCCCCTATCTGCTATTTGCTTATCGCTTGTCAAGTGGATTTCATGATTGAAAGTAAAACATGGTATTTTGCTTAAACATCATTCATTGAATGGTGACACAGGTAAGTCAGCCTCTTGATACCATACTGTTTTTTAGAGCGCCAAATACCGAAATGACTTAAGAGACAACATCTAACTTGAGTGTATGCATAATTGATTGTATCATTATCATGTTGTCCTCGTACTACTTTCACTTGCTCGAAAATATTAAAGTTGATGTTATTGGAGCATTGTGGAATACATTGGGAATCTCACGTCTGGGATGACCAATAAGAATAATGGAATGGATGTCGGAATGATTGCAAGTCAGATTTACTCAACTGATCTAAATCATTCCTCCATTCGCTACAATACTGGTAAATTTTCACGAGTGGAAATGTGCAGCAGCTACGCCATAACATATTTCAAACTGATATATGATAAGTTGAGAATGCTTCTGAATATCATATCAAATGATCACAATCAAGTGTTAACAAAGTATAGCGACTGAGAAACAGATATTTCGTTCCACTAACAACAAAGAAATGTACTGAGAAAAGCTGTCATATTATGCAAATAATTTTGCTATTACAGCTTTCTCCAATAAATGGCTTATGACAGATAACAAAAGAAAATATTTTTTCAGATTCACTCACCAATACAGATCCCGCCGCAACAAGTAAGTTTGATCGTATAAGACATTTACTATTCATCTCTTTGCGTGAACGATAGGTCAGTCATCAAGTAGTAAACACCAATATTAGTGACTTACATGATTTCTAGCCGCTTAAATGAAGCTTCATGGAAACATCAGTGCCTGTGTGGTTAGTAGGAGAGAGTTCATGTTGTCACATTATAGAAAATCCCACGAGAGTGGATAATATATGACACCGGATGAATTAGCATCCCACATAATTACACTTCTTGCCATCTCAAAATATTCTGTTGTGTGTTCCATAAACTCACAAATTATTGACCAACGTGTATTAGACAGTTTGCGTTTGCACTGTACACAATTAAAATGACAGTCAACGGAATTCACCTTTTCTCCTAAATATTTTTTCACCGCAAAATACCTCGATAAATGAATTCAAATAATTATTATCAAAAGTTACAAATCTGAGCTTCTTCCTGTTGAGCATACGAGAATTTTCATCGATGGAGACTACTAAAGATAATACAAATTTGTAGTCATTCCTTTCATTTCTCGATGTCTGTCGAGGGTAGGCGTTTCCTTGTGCCACACCACTGAGCTTTGCTTGTTCACATAAGCTTTGGTTTTATTGGAAATGTTATTTAAAATATCCAGATTATTTGTTGCACGATTCCATGAAGTATCCACGCTTACACACGATTCTTTCAGATCAGATGAGCACGGATACCTGCATCGATAGGCACTGTTGAGTACTTCAAGCATTCTGCCCAATAATGTATTGCCTAAAATGTAAAATGTATAGGGAAAAACTATAATTGATGTTGAAAGTGTACAACCTGATATAAGTTTATTTTGCTAAGTTCATTTTCGTGAGTGTTTGTCTTGAAAGGTAATCACATTATTTCGGTGAATGCAGGTACTTCGACAGGAAGCGATGAACAAGGTAAGCCTATTTATGGATGGTAGGTTGCAGTAACAATCCGGCTCACTTGTTATGAGATGTCATTTTGCATGTTGAATAATGTTGATCCTACTTGGTTGCTTTTACAATGCAATAATATTGCTTTTATCTATTTTCACATTGAACAGATGAACCTTTAGACTGCGAAACAGCTGTAAAGTGGCTAAAGTAAACAGTGGTACTATAGTGAATGATGGCTTTTAGATAACTGAATCGTCATGAAACTAGATTATGAAAAATGTTCTAAATATTTCTTCGGTGGCAGTTACATTGAGATAACAGAAGAACGAATTGTAGAGCCTCTGAAAGGATCAAACCATCAAATAAGTGTTTCTTCTTAGATGTACGCTTTGCACCACCGATTACCTCACCAGTTTTTGATCAAGTAGCCTTCATGTATCAAGGCAAAACATATCTGTCACTTGAATGAGATGACGTGAGAATTTGACGGAATTAGTCGAAATTATGGATGTTACGATGAAAGGTAGTAAACCTCTATATGTTTGCGTTCATTAATACAAGTTAACAGCCTTTGAAACTAAACAATGTTATTTGCCCTTATTATGTCTATTTGTTTATGACGCTCACTTCGTGACTAAAACATGTAACTTTATAAAAATCAAGGTCCAGAGATAAGTAAGCATATTTCTATGCGTCGTACTGTTTTGCGAATCGATACAAGTACCAGAATGAGTTTATAGACGATATCTACTATGAGCGTATGCATAATTTATCGTATCGCTTTTGTGTTTTCTCTGTATATCTTTCGTTAGACGGAAACTACCAGGGTTGACATTTTGGAGTAGGACGGGAAAAATTCTAAACCTCAAATCTATGAAGACTAACATGAGTAACAGAACGGATCTGTCAATCGTCAGAATATGCATGTCGAAACTGTTCAACATCGTCAAGCCATAACTCATTACTCCGATAATGTGACCGTACACCTTTTCCCTGTGGAAGGGTATAAGAGGAAGATTGAAACAGAGGTGGATTATGCACATAACTTTGTTGTAGACAGTGGGATGTTCGCTTGACAGTATTTTTTCACTAGTGCTAAGTCTAAAACCAATTTGAAACTTCAGTAGATTTGAGTAGTATTATTTAATGAAGGACTTTATTGGAAAAATGAAAAATTGTACAATATTTTTATTAACATTTGATCACACATTTACTTGTAGACATAATTTAAATGGAAATGGTCGAGTGCGGTATCAAATAAAATAAACAAAATAATAAGATATACGAAATTTAAGAGGATAGTAAGTGACAAAATCATATAAATATACTAAGAAAAGGGTTACTGAAGTATGCTAAGTCCCATAATAATATTTTGGTGCGCTAGCAATGCAGGTCTAATTTAAGGAACAGCTAGAGCTGTATTTCAGTAGATCAATTAGGTTAGGGTAAGCAAAGGTTAAATTTCACTGTTTTTACTAAGCATAATTATGGGTGCATTTCATTGAATCATAGTGCTTCCATCACCTTTGTTAATCCCGTTGTTTTGTGTATTTTAATTAAACCGCCATTGCTTTTTTATTTCCGTATAAATTGAATGAATAAGTAAATCTATGGTCAGACACTTTGAAGTGTAGAGCGCAAAAACATTTTTCCCACTTAGTCTGTCATTTTAGAACTTAAACCCCTGAATGATTTTAAGTTATTCTGCGAAAAATTTCTCTTAATGATTCAAAATTTGTCGAATTTTAGAAACCATTTACCTTCCCGATGGCAAACGTAAGTTCCATTCAGAAGAACGTTTTATCTTCTTCATCTTTTCAATGGGACACGTACATCATAGTTATTCATACTTATATAACACTCTCACGCCATGGTAGGATTCAATTCCATATTAATTTGTAAATCGTACTGTGAGAAGAAACGATTCCTCACTAATATTTGATTAAACAAAGCGAATGACATGAATAGCAAAGATAGAAGTAAGCTCAAATAAAATAAAAAGAGAACTCAACTACACAGTGATGGGTATGAAACCAGAAATACTAAACTTGAAGACAATTAGTAACCATTCAAACTGAAAAGGCCAGTGTTGATGAAGCTGAAACATATATGGTGCATAAAGGTTATACGTAGTGATGAATATGACACTAATTCGGTAAAACCAGCAAAATTCTCTACAGAATCGGAAGAATAATACCAGTGTGCTCTGATCTGAAGCTCATAGTTATACGTACAGTAGTAGATAAGAAAACTCCAGACCGCTTGGTTGAAGCCAATAAATTTACTTAAACAATAAAATAAACAAAAGTCAATAAGCCTAGATAGATTATCATGAATTAAAAGTCATGAACAGAAATTCTGAATGTTACTTATTTTCCATAATGTTTGAGTATGGGCGAAGCTGTACTGGTTAATTGAATTGGTACAAAACAAGATTAAATATATTTGCACGATATAGACAATTTTTAATTCATGGTTTTTCTTCAACTGTTAACCACCTAAAGAAGACATACGTCACTTTAAATGCAAGCATCTTGCACTACTCAAAGATTATTTCTGCTCAATAATAAGAGATATGAATACAAAATACTTAACGATCTAACAACCAGAATTTATTAATACAAAATTCGATGAAAAGGTTGATAGTAGAAAGTGAGAGTGAGAAGATATGGCGATTCAAAATAAAACTACTACATAAAAAACAAATAAGTAAATTGGAAGATTAGTAATGAATTCAGCTCAGATTTCAATGAAATCAAGTAACAGTTGTGACGTAGAAATAAACAGAGAAACGAAAAAAGGTATCTAGTTACCAGGGTAGTGGAGGGTTAACCACACTGTTTCTGAATACAGTGATTATAATGAAATTGTTTAATGAAACTGATTTTTGCAAAGCGAAGTTACCAAATTGTCAAACCTTCAAAACAATCCGCATACGAGAAACACCTTGGTTATTTCACTTTCCCGAAACCACCGCTATTAAACGAATCAAACTGATTTTCCCAAACTCTTTCCCTGAAGTGAAACTATTTATATACATATACATGTGCACATGAAATGACTGAGAGTTAGTGCGGTATACCACTAGTATCATTCCATTGTGAAAAAGTAACAAACGGAAAACCAAGAAATTATGTGAGCGAATTATTGTAATTTTTTATAGAGTGCTCGGAATATCTTTACCAAGTAGTTTTGTATCTGTTCGAGAGTTGTCAAACTTTCTTGTACAGAATCGTACTGTAAAAACAACAATCGTTTCTTCATTTCCAGAAATAACCTGCCGCGATGATTGAAGAATCTAATATGGTAGGTTGATTACAAATTTATTAATTTTAGCTACACTGTTCACAAATAAGGTTTTTAATACATAATATTATAATAAGATGTCATGTGGTCATCACAATACTTTAACATTTCTCAACCTTAATAGTGATAATGCAAGACATTTATCATACTGACTTGTATTTTATTTACTCCTTCCATCTGAAACATCATATTAGGCAAACTTGAAATTTTATAAAATAAAATCATTTTGAAATTAAAAGACAGAAGTTCAATCAAATGGAATTTTGTGTTTTTTCAGATTGCTGAGGAGAAGTCTTCTGGAACTACAACTATTTTGCCAGCCGAACTGATAATTAATCCAAACTGACATATTTTAATTTATCTGAAACATTAAATTTGTACTCTCTTTCTGAGTAACAGTTGTTCACCTAACTTCGTGCTACGTCATGACTTTCTGTTTTGAACTCATTACTAACTGTCATTGTCATTGCATGTTTAAATTATCCAGTGAATAATTAAATGTTTTTTGGAGTTTACTCTCATATGATCCTGTTCAACATAATATAATTTCAACCATTAATTTATTTGTCTTAATGATATTATTCGCCATGGGGAATACGAGTCAGTGATGTTTATTGGCAAACGTGCATCTCTGCTTCATTGATTTGAGCGTCTCAGCTGAAATGTTTTGTGTTTTACCTGCTCTCCTTGTCAAATTCACTATCGTCCAAACTTAAATCAAGCAACTCCATGCATATTTTACTGGAGAAGAGAGGTAAATGGAGTTGTGAATTTCTTCCAAAAAAAATTCAGGACGATAATCGAACGATTATTAAAACCGCAGGTAGAGTGACGCGTAAAATCCGAAAACACAGGATTTTTCTAAAACGTGGTACTGTCGATAAGTGAAGCCAGCAGAGTTGTGTGAAAGGCGATCCACGTGTTATCTAAACAGATCGCAAACTCCAGACACACAATAAAGGAATACGGATAAGTAATGTTCTGCAGTAAAGGGCACTCGAATAATGCATATACAGCAAATATTGTTCGACTATAAGAAAATAATTGCAATACATCAAATAGAGCGTAAACATATTCAGTGAGTTAAACCTCATTAGCAAAGAACGTCAGTTTTAAAATGTAAAACATGTTCATACTACTTACTAATTTTAAGTAGCATCAAGTCGAATACATGAAAGAATAACAGAGAATAGCTAAGAAAGGAATTAACGCAGAATCTATACCAAAATACCCGTTCACATGGCCATGGATGCACTGAAAAGGAGACTAAACGAAGATGATGACCTAAAAGACGGAACAGAATTATCAGTAGAAGAGATGATAGAAGTCAATGAATTCTGTGTAATAACAACATATTTTACATTTGAAGGAAAAATATGTCAACAAATGAAGGAGTTGCCAAGGGATCGCCCATCTCACCAATAGTAGCTGACATACTCATGGGAATTCACTTAAACCATTCAGGTCATCAATAAAATGTTGGTGGACATATAAAGATGACACGTTAGTTATTAAGGAAAATAATGTTTTTGAGAAATTCTTGCCACACATTAACAGTAATATGACTCAATAAAATCAACCATGGAAATAGAGAATGAAATTGGGGAACTGCCTATGTAAGACTGCAAAGTACGAACAGTAACAGATGGCATCATCGAAACGAAGCTATATAGAAAATACTTCATATTCTGTGAGACTCCTTGATTATCACTCAGTTCATCTATTCACAGAAAAGGGAGATCTTGCGGACAGAATACGCAGACTTACAATAACACTAGATGACCGAAGAAAAGGAATAATTTCCTCATTCAAAATGTCACTCGATACGAATTACCCAAACGAATTTGTCACATATAATATGAAGATGAGGAAAATGGATGAAAACAAGGAATGACAAGAAAGAAAGATGGTCACACTACCATACGAATCTGGTACATCCAAGGCAATTCGAAGAACCCTCAGAAATATTGGGATTCGTACCACGTTCAAACCAACGCATCTAATGAGAAATAAAATAAATTAACTAAAAGGTGCAATAAAAATGCATAAAAATAATGTAATTTACAAAATATCCTGTGCTCACTAAATATGTGGGTCAAACGTCAATATCACTCAAAATCAAAGTGAATGAACATAAACGCCAAACTAATGGTCATCATATGTGAAATAAAAACAAAACAACTCCAACAGCCGGTGCACTCATGGGCATTTTGTTAGAAATATTGCCAAAACAGAAAAATTATCACTGCGTGTAAACTAATGTGCGTCGGTGGCACAGTGGTTAGGACTCTCGCCGACCATGCACATGGTCCGGGGTTCGATCCCCTGCCGGCGCAGACCCGATATCTATGGTCGGCCTGAATTTGGCTACCGATATCTATGCTGAAAATTCCATATGACAAATACGTGTGGAATCAAGTGTAATAAAAAAAAAAAATATTATCATAATTTTTCGTCCTAGTTCGGCGGTCCTCGGCATTACAGGACCATTGGTCACGATTACAGGACTTCCAAATTATGAGGCGAGCTTGTAGACCATTCCGGCACGAATTCAAGGAGCAGTGGCCCGTGAATTCAAGCCTCTGTCAGTTTGTGATTATGAGATTTCATCAATTGTGTTACTATCCTCTTTTGTTGAAAATACGATATAAATTACATTGCACAGCTATAGAAAATAAATTCTCGGAAAATAGCTTCACTGAACTATATCACACGCAATTTTACAACCATAAGGATCTCTACGTTCTGATAAAATCCACAGCCACTTGGAGGTTGGATAAAATTCTTCCCGAGTAGTTTATTCCCTTTCGGTCCTAGTCATAAAGTTGTATGCTCAGTGTTGTATGATTCGGGAGGATAATAATATAACTGCTGAGTTCAGAAACACTGCCAGGCTTCAAACTTTGAAGTATCATTAACCGATATGGTTTCATTTCTCCCACACGATCTCCTTCATGTCAACTTGGAACAAAAACACAACTAGTCGTTTTTCATTCGAGTTCCAGTTTAGGGCCTGATGTACATTATCGCAGCCCATGTGAATTTCAATATCGAGCCCGCAAAGGCTGGTGTTGATGAAAGTCTGCAGGAGACTGTTACATATGCCTTTTGTCACTCATCAAGTCTATGAATTACCTTGCGTTAATTCAGACCACAATAGCCAAGTGGAACAACTTTCACAAATTGTCAGTGGAAACTTCCTTCGTAATTTCTAAGCAGAATTGAAAACATCATTTTATGCTATTCTATTTTGAACGTGATTATCTATCTCTTCATTGTAGAAAAAATTATAATTACTGCTGAATTGCATCTCATCAGCACGACTTGCAGATAACAGTGAGTTGAGTGACTGAAGAGTGACTGATTCATTGATTTCATTGTTCATCACAATGCATTGGAAGTTGCCAAGAATTTTTTTTTATTTTGCATTTTCGTCCATGTTGGAAGCATGAAGGGAAATTGGTAACCTGCATATGCATATCCGCCGACACTTTCTACTAGTTTCAGGATCTTGACCAACGTGGGAATCATGTTGTCAATGACATTGTCTACTCATGTCACTACCCATTTCTCTACACTTAAACAAAACATTCAAATGTTTCAACAAAATAAGAATTATAAAGGCACTAGCTTTTTCGTCCTCATGAAATATTTCAGCTCAACTATGAAGGAATATAGGATTCAATTTCAGGAACAGTCACATTATTATTCGAGGAATGTACTGGCAAGATAATTATTTATAAGAAACCTCTGCTTCAATAGGAACTTATCAAGTGGTAAGTGCCATCTACCTCATCTATATGATGACAACTAACACTTAACAAATATCTACATCGCAGCAATAGTGTGTGTTTTGCAAATAGAAGAGGTACAGAGTATGAGACAATTACCGAAGACCACTGACCAATCATTCACTTTATTTTCGATAGATTCCCATTCTGTAACAAAGCAAGAATACGAAAATTGACGTTAATTCTGTTGATGAATGAATGTAATATACGTCAATTGGTTACTAGGTAATAACTAATATGATCTGTCTAGTCCTTGGTGTTGCGGTAGGCTGTATTCTTTCACTCAAGTTTGCAGTGATTTCACAGTTGTAGGTGGCTGGTCACCACTCCGCACGCTTTCAACTTCTATTAATTTAACAGTTTATGCCATCCTAGAAATGCGTTACTTATAGTTCCTATCAATTACTTCTTGTCAACCGAAGAAATTATTTCATACATTTATTCCCCTTAATGAATTTGAACAAATCAAGAACTACAGTTTTAGCAGAATAAAATGGTACCATCTTTTATTTCATTGCCCTCTCGTCAGGTGCTTACAGGGCAAAGACATTATTAAATGTATCTACAAAAACAATTTTAACATACTTGCACAGAGTTCATTTTTAAACAAAAATCAATCGATCAATATACGCATACACTAATTTTAATAATTATTATTATTTCCTTTAATTCCTAGAGGAACATCGGGCTTCAGCCGTGCGTCCCCATTGCGTTCGGTTCTCTGCTGGAGTCTTCACCAGGTTCCAAGTCTGCCCACAGGTTTTCATCTCCTCTTCGCATGACCTCCTCCAAGTCACTCTTGAACGACCAACTCACCGCTTCCCTTTCGGGTTCTACTCGAGGGATTATCTAGTAATGTCACTTGACGGTTTCCTCAGAGTATGGCCAGCCAATCCATCTCCATTTCTTCCTGCCTATTTGTTGCACAATCGGTTCCTGCAAGGTTGGTTCGCTCCCAGAGATCCCTGTTGCTCATCTTTTCTGGCTGGCCGTCTGATCTTCAGTATTCAGCGAAAACAAATGTTAATGAAGGTCTGTAGTTTGTTTGAGATGCTCTTTATGACGCGCCAAGTCTCTGATCCGTATAGTAGCACTGACTGACTTCACATTGGGGTTGAAAATCCGGATCTTATTTTTGATGCTGAGTGATGTTGACCACCACACAGACTTGAGACTAGTGAAAGCTTGTCTTGCTTTCCCGATCCTTGCTTTGATATCCTCGTCAGTTCCGTCTGTAGTTGAGACGATGCTTCCCAGGTAGGTAATAGAGGTTCCTCCCATTTATGCTGATTGTTGTCAGTTGTTGTTGTTGCTGCTGTTGGTGATGTTGCCCAGGAATCTTCATCACCTCTGTTTTCTCTATGTTCACCTGAATTCCTATCTTTGATGCTTCTTCTGCCAACTTGTTGCTTTTCGCTTGCATATCTTCCAGTTTGTGGGAAATCAGACATATATCATCGGCGAAGTCCAGATCCTCCAAGTTTATTTTTTGTGAGTCTATTTTATGCCTGTTTCCTCATTTCCTCCTGTTTGTCGCATTATCCAATCTACTGCAATCAGGAAAATCATTGGCGATAGTAGGCAGCCTTGTCTTACTCCCGTCTTCACTTCGAAGGATTCCGTAAGTTTCCCATTGTGGATTACTTGGCATGCAGCATTGTCGTACAACTGTTGGATGAGATGTATAATTGTCGGTGGCACTCCGTAGTAGCGAAGTAGTTTCCAAATCACCTCTCGATCGACGCTGTCGAAGGCCTCTTCAAAGTCGATGAAGTTGAGATAGAGAGGTGACTGCCATTCCATGCTTTGTTCAATGATGATCCGTAGTGTGGTGATTTGATCAATACATGACTTGTTTCTCCTGAATTCAGCCTGTTCCGGTCGAAGTTTTTCATCCAGGACATGTTTGATTCTCTCCAGGATGGTGCGACTTAGCATTTTGCTTGGGATGGACAGGAGCATAATTCCGCGCCAGTTCTTGCATCGACGTAAGTCTCCTTTCTTTGACCATTTGAATAAGTTTCCTTTTTTCCAATCTTCGAGTACTTTGCCTTCTTTCAACACCTTCTCCAGTAGTGGCGTCATCAAGTCCGCTGTTGTCTCTGCGTCCATTTTCAATGCTTCTGCTGAGATTCCATCTGGTGCTGCTACTTTTCCAGCTATTAGCATCTTAATTGCCCTCAGGATTTCTGATTTCGTCAGGAGGGCTGATGTTCACTGGTAGCTCTGTGTCCGTCGTTGGTATTGTTGGGCGCGTTGTAGGTGGTGGTCGATTTAGGAGTCTTTTGAAGTGTTCAGCCCAGTGTTTCCTTTGCTCCACTTCTTTGCTGAGTGACTTTCCATTGTCATCCTTCACCGGCCTAATTTGTGTCAAACGTTTGCCTGATACGTACCTAGTTGTTTGGTAGAGTGTTGCGAGATCTCCTTTGCCTGCAGCTTGTTCTGCCTCACTTGCCGTGGTTTCATAATACTTTCTCTTGTCTTGTCTGGCACTCTTCTTTACTCTTTTGTTCAGTGTATTGTAGTTTGAATTCAAATCCTGTTTTTGTTGCTCGTCGGTACACTGGATAATCTTTTGTTTCACCATCCTTCTCTCTATTATCAGTCTCCAAATGCCCGTAGTGAGCCACTGTTTGTCCTGTCTCTTCTTTCTACCTAGAACTTCGATGAAGGTTTGACTCCACACTAATTTCAAGTTGTTCCAGTGCTTTTCGACGCTGACCTCTTCGCCAGTGTTGATTTGCGTTTCGGCTTTGTCTTTTATACTGAAGGACCAGGACACAAAGGACACCTTCCTTTGTGTCCTGGTCCTTCAGTTTTTGAGTGTTGAACTTGGCTTGTGGTCTATCTGCAGCTCCTGATTCTCTGAAAGCTTTTAATTTGATTTGGATCGTCCCTTGTACGAGGTAGTGGTCTGAGCCAACATCTGCTCGTCTTCTTACTTTCGTGTCCAGTAGGCGACGCCTCCACTTCCTTGAGATTGGGATGAAGTCAATTTGCTTTTTGGTTCGCCCATCTGGTGACACCCATGTAGCCTTGTGGATATCCTTGTGTTTGTATACGCTGCCACCAATCACTAGTTCATTGAAGGCGCAGAAGTCGGAGAAGAGTTCTCCATTCTCATTCAATTCTCCGAGAGCTTCTCTACCCATGATGAGTTCCCTTCCTGTGTTGTCTGGTCCAAGTTTGGCGTTCATGTCTCCCATTAGTATTTTAATGTCACCAGCTGGAGTATTGTCCATTGTTGCCTGTGGTTGTCTGTAGAATTCTTCTTTCTTTTCGAGGTCTGTGTTGTTTGTCGGTGCATAGCATTGTATAATTGACACTTTCCTTCCTTTGGAGTTGAATCTGGAGGTTATTATCCTGGACGAGATCGCCTCCCATTGCATTAGGGCCTTCGGTGCGGTTGGTGACGTCATGAAAGCCACGCCCTCGGTGTGCGAGTGGTTATCTTCTGAGTGACCGGAGCAGATCACTGACTCACCCGTTGACAATTTGGTGAGTTTATTCCCGTTCCATCTGCTTTCACGCATTCCTAGTACTTGAATTTCGTATCTTTTCATCTCGTTTGTGATCTGGGCAGCTTTGCCAATCCCGTACATGGTGCGGACGTTCCATGTCCCCACGCAGACTCTTTCTTTTGGCGCAAGGAGATTCATCGTGCTGAAGTTTCTGTAGCAACTTTGTTTACAGTGTGGAGTTGCTAGCCTCACACCTGAGAAGGGGGTTGTTACATTAAAATATAGTTTACAGAGAAGTGACCTTGTGGGTAGCTCCCCTTAAAACCTGGAAAACAAGGAATAAATCAGTCAGAACAACACCAGCAAAAAGGAAATAATTCACAACAAGAAGGTAACAAGCGACAACAACAATAATATCACAGTCAATTACAGTTAACCAAAATGATACCAAAATCATAGGCTCACTGACTTGAACCAACTTGAACATGTAATCCATCAATATAAACAATTATACATATTAGTTAGTGTTAAACAAGCACAGAGTGGCAAAAGGATGGTTATAGATATTATCTATCAACAGTATTGTATCCAAAGATTCAGTGTTTCAAAGGCAAATAATTGCAATATTTTCTTGCAACTTTTTGGCAAGATATTCGACAAAAATAAGAGTTTTAGGTAACTATCATACACTAATAATAAATACATATATATATATATATGCAATATTAAACACAATTCGGAACAATAATAATCATTCACAATGAAAACTTTTCAGCATCTCGCATTCGGATGAAAAATATCCAGTTACCAGGGCAGAGAAAGACTGATAACCGCTTCTTTCTGAACGCACAAATCAGGTTTCAGGTTTCTCGAAACGTTTCTGCAACCGGTACTTTCGTATTGTTCTGGTTGCAGCCATGAAATAATAATGATGAGGTCATTTAACCTGGTTAGGTTTATTCTTATTTCAACGATCTTGAATTCTAGGTCCAAGGCTCATGGTTTATAGGCCTCAAGAAACTAATACGAACCTAAAAGTTCATATGCAAGTTCATCAAAAATATTTCGCTATCTTTGACAACTTTAGTGAACAGTGGCTAGTAAGATGCTATGCTGGGGAAGGTGGAGGGGAGCAGTTGAAATAGTTTGGGTATTAAATTTAGGAAAGCAGAGGAAAATTATCGTATGGGAGAATGCATACACTTTATGTGAAAATCTCTATTTCAGTATGCTCCACATCTTGTACTTCCATTGTAATGCTTTCAGATTTTCCTTTGTTTCACAAGGATCTTTCATTTCTCTACATCACCACTGAAGTAGTACCGCCTTTATCCACCGAAGACATTACGCAATACATACTACTTACATGTTCTTGCTAGTAATATCCACCTTACTTGTAAAATGGTCACAGATGTAATGGTGCTTGGGAATCAGTTGTCACAGTAAACCTATAATGATTCATCCTTTAATAGTAGCTTAATAGTTGCACGACATATCGAAACCTTATTTGTCACATTAATATTAGTGTGAATTAAAAAGGTGTATAATCATGGTAACTATCATTATTATTCCACAAGTGATCAAGTTCAGAATATGTCAACCCTGATTAAGGAATGTTACGACGCATGTACTGAACCCATCTGACCGACAATAAAAGTCAAGACTCCCAGATTATATCAGCGTAATATTCTCCATTGATAAATTCGTAATAGGTATTTAGCATCAGTGACTATTCATTTTGCTCACAACCGTTTACTTTGGCTATTCTATAAGCTGATCGTTGCAGCTGTAATGTTCCTGCTTATTCCACACCTACTGGAACTATGCCGGCTGATAACTGGCTTTCAAATCTCTCAACATTATGATGAAGAAATTAGCAGTGTTCAATGCGATAACATAAATTACGTGTTCATAAACTTCTACTGACTGAGGAAACAGTTGGCTTACGAAGTATTCACGAAATATAAAAAGGAATTTTCAATCTGACTTGATCACTGAAAGACGGGTACTGATCAGATTAACTATGTATTGCGAATACAGATGAACACATGCTTTCAGGTCAATATGTGCTTTACTCATTTTTTGCAGCGTTGAAAACGAGGGATTGCTTGTAACGATTGATTTATGGGTCACATATTCAGGGAAGAAGAAAAACAAAGTTGAATATTCAGTTAACATTCGAGTATTACCATATATTTTTGATGTGGTTGTGTTCTCTGAGCTGGATAGTTAATTTGCGAAGCTTTCATCGCCCTACTAGGTGACATCTTCAGCGCATACTTCAATTTGAAGTGAGCTTTTAGATTTCTCCACGAGTTTATTAATCATCTCTCCCGGTGATCTTTGACGTGATTGGTTGTTTTTGTGTGTTTTCACACCTTCTAGCCTACTTGTATTGGAAATGATTGTTTCTTTGACTTGAACTTTGACCCTTTGTGTGTGAGGTTTCTTTCTTATCGGTTGATAAATTTTGTCAATCTCGATGTGTCTATTGATTGATGATTCACTGGAATGCTAAGCTTCTAAAAATTCTCTAGCATTTTGTTGTTTCCTCTGTCGTCCCTGCCATATATAAAGGATATATCAGGAATCACTGCAAAACTCGTCAAACCTTTAGGAATTGACTTCGCACACAAACCAACAAAATCACTTCACTCAGTTCTATCTCAACAGCGAAAGAAGATAAAACCAACATCATCTACAAGATAAATTGTAACAACTGCGAAAAACACTACATTGGCCAAAGTGGACGTTATGTTCGTATCCACGAACATAAGCTAGCCGTCAAAAGACATGACATCCAATTCATCACTCATATCACTACATACAGACAACCAAAGACATCAATTCGACGGGGACAACGTTCAAATATTAGACAGAGGAAACAAGAAAAATGCTAGAGAATTTCTAGAAGCCTGGTATTTTACTGAATCGTCAGTCAATAGACACATCGAGATCGACAATATTTATCAACCGATAAGAAAGAAACCTCACACACAAAGGGTCAAAGTTCAAGTCAAAGAAACAATCAGTTCCAATACAAGTAGGCTAGAAGGTGTGAAAACGCACAAAAACAACCAATCACGTCAAAGATCACCGGGAGAGATGATTAATAAACTCGTGGAGAAATCTAAAAGCTCACTTCAAATTGAAGTATGCGCTGAAGATGTCACCTAGTAGGGCGATGAAAGCTTCGCAAATTAACTATCCAGCTCAGAGAACACAACCACATCAAATTCATCCACCTGAGCTACAAATCTTCTACATCATATTACCATGTATGCTGATTATGCAGCACTAATGGTCGAGTTGTTTAAAAATTCAGGTTGGTTGTTTCTCCTACACGTGGATAGATACATAAACAGATAGACAATGATTACACGCGTCACCAAGGGATTATTCAACAGGTTGTAGACTTTAATCAACACAGGACTGCAGGGTACAGTATGGCCCAGAGGTGTGTACTTGAAGAGCCATGTTACACTCTGATCAAATGGAATCTTAATGATAACAGTTAAGCTGTGTGAAACCATAGTTTGTAAAACAAACTCTTAGGTTGATTACACATGAATACAAAAAGACATTTGAATTGAAAGGAAGCATTTCCTTTCGACAAAGTCATCCACTCGACTTCGTAATTATACTGATATAAGAAAGAACTGTTCGAAGCTACATTTCAACGAACAACAATTGAGGATTAATACAGTAATTATAAGAAAAATAAATAGGACGTTCTGATAAATATAGACAAGCAGACAATGATGATTATCTTCATAAAATAGACTGTACATGGTGGAGGTGGACCGGACACACACTGATGAAAACGTCTAACAACATCACCTGCCAGATCTTCAACTGTAACTCGAAAGGAAAACGACAAATGATTTCTGTATCCTGCGTCGGTGGCATAGCGGTTCAGACGCTAGCCGACCATGCACAGGGTTCGGGGTTCGATCTCCGGCCGACGCACTCCTTTACCTCGCTAAGCCAGAAATAATGCTGGTGAAGAAGAAAGGTTGGGCATGAGGCTAGCAACCCCATCCTGTAAAATAAACACTGCTACAGAAACTTCAAGCCACTAGCTTGAAGTCCTATGTTCCACTGGGGAACGTTAAGGAAAAGAAAAAAATAAAAACAAAATTTCTGTATCCTACCCGAAAATTGCTACCAATAAATATTCACTTTTTCAATCCATTTTATGGTTAAAACTACAAATAAAACTTCTACTGTTAAAGCCTTCCGGGTTAAAAAGAAATGAAACTGAGATCATTCAAGCATGACAGGCAGGAAGTCTTGAGATCACTGTGTCAAAACTAACAATGAACTTCAAACGTCTCCTAGTGTGGACAGCTTGATCCACTTAAATATGATTGACTGCCAGCGTGTACTTTTTGGTTTCATATAACTGAGTAGTTGTTATACATTTTATTTTATTACTGTGAATCATGCTAGTGGTAAAGCGATTGTACAGATGTGGTATCGTCTTGTCACATTTTTCTTCTTAATGCCTTATTTTAATTTATTGAAAATTACAAATAGTCTCGAAAAAGACGCAAAATAAAATTAATAAAAATAAAAGACTTAACAGAGAGAAAGGTAGTGAATAGTCATATACGTGCTTCAATCCTTGAAAGTTTAGTGACAAAGTGACAAGGCAAAAATCAGCATTAGTGCTAGTGGTGGATATACTTAGTATGCTTTGATTAGATAATAAGTCGTAAGTAATCACATGCATCTAGTCGTTCCTGTTAGCGCAAACCGGATTTCATCAGTCACTTCAACAATGTGGCCACAATGTTAAGTTGCTCGCCATCATGGTACACGCATTATATTGTTAGTAAAATAATAATTTACACCATTCCAGATCTGTATTACTTATAGTTCTTATCAGTTACTCTGGTAATGTAAGAGGATTATGTTTGAGACGTCTCGGGAATTGGTTGTTTTGTATAGTTCTGATCGCAGCCAATTAAAAAGAATCCACGAAATAAAAGGGATGAGGTCAGATACTCCTGTTACCTTTATTCTTCCTGTTACAAACTGAAATTCCTCAAATATATACGAAACGCTGTTGGCCAGGATAGCCCAAAGATAACGTTGCTGAACGCGGAACTGAGAGATATGGATTGGAATCAACGAAGGCACTTGTTTTCCTTGAATATTATAGATATATCTTCCTGACGAGTGACACTAAGCACGAACCCTACGTCAAAAGCTTCCTACTAATAGGCTGCAACTATCTAATAGAAACGCAACATCTCATGCAGGAAATAAGCAAATCTTTGTATTGTTTTAACGACTGAAGTGAACTTTACATGCTAGGATTATATGCTCTTGGGAGGTAGAAGGCAGAAGTTAGAAAGAGGTATATTCCATTTTCTTGTTGTTTTTATATTAAATTTAGGAGGACAAAAGTAAGTGGCCACACACCATGACACAGGTCTAGTTTCAAACCAATATGGACGGACCGATTGATTAGATATTTGTCTTGAAAATCTCAAGCCTGTTCTCTGAGCTGTCTGAGTGCAGAAGAGTTCTACATGGATTTCGGAGTTTTGAACGTGTACCTTGACTTTCCGATTCTGGATATGGTATTTTCATCCGCGGCAACTACCTGTGGTTGAAACGATGCTTCCTAGGTGAGTGAAGGAAATAATCTCTGTCACATTTCGCCAGTTGATTGTGATTAGTGCTGGGTGATGTTGTTGTTGCCGCTGGCTGTGAGCATGACTTCAGTTTCGTTACGATTCTATTTCGTGGAAAATTCTATGTAATTGCGATTGTGCAGCTAAGGAAATTCAATTCACTGAAAAGATCCACCCTGGTGAACTACTTGTTTGGCTCTTCTGACTACTATCGATGTTAAAAATATCATCGTTCTCATTTATTCAACGTCGAGAACAAATAGATATATTTGCGGTTTCCTTGTTTACCAATATATACATAAAATATCCGCGATTTTCTAAACTACTTATAAGTAGGCAAATCTTCCTTAGGAAATTACATATAGGCACATTTTTTCCTCTATATGTCGTTTTCACGAGTACTCGCTCTCATTTTTCGTCATGGGTTTCGTGTGCCTAATATCTTACGATTCCAGTGATTGTAGGATACCTTTTGTTAAGCGATTACCACTGGAACACTCAAACATTTTCTCAATTCTGCGAGGATAAATATTAATTGTGTTATTCGACGTATTAGGACGCCCAGGATCTATGTTTCCTGCTTTTTGGTACTAACCTCCGAGGCAAATGCTCTTAAAAATGGGAGAATAGATGTCCTATTTGTGACTAGGACTCACGTTAACATATGCCTTATTCAGTATTATGACAGCCAAGATGTTTTTGATCCCGATTAGCAACGTGCATAACTGTAACGGATACATTAAACAGTGATTAGGGATTGAGCAATATCATGTGTCTGCTCCATGGCATTTGTGGTTACTAGACTATTTCAGTCAACATGTGGACTTTTGGATTGTTATTATTATTGTTAACACCGATATTCGTATTTTGATTTCCTATCGTATTGAGTGGCATATAGTTTTTCAACGAAACACTCCTAGCTTTTCTCTTTATCCCCAGTCCTCTATTTCTGCCTGCAAGGATACACACACGATTTATGTTCCCCTCCGAATGATCTCCCCCACATATCTTTCGAACGAACGCTAACTAAAGCGTTTCAAATTCGACATCCACTCAACTGGACGGCGTTCGATTTTTCTCAACGATATCCTCAGAGTTTAAGTTCCAATCCATCTTCATTCGCTTCAGCATATTTATTTGGCGGTTGCTTCTGTAGTGACAGTTCCGTGTTTCCTATCATTTATGCCTATTTGAACCTTAATGTCAAGTCAGTGAAGCCAGTTATTGATGATAGTTTGCAGCAGGCTGTTTGAAATGCTTTCCTACACGCACGTAGTATAAGATTTAATTTAGCATTTATTTAGAGTACATACCATAGTGAAGCTTTGTTCAGGAGCAGTCAGTATACACTATTTATAACAATTCCTATAGAGAAGTACAAACATTATGTTATGCTATTCTAATTTGAACATGATTATTTATCTCTACACTATAGAAAACTTAAACAAACACACCTTAATTTCATTTCAATAAATAAACTTAAACATTACATTGGGTCAGACGGTTGAAGACAATTGGTACAACGTCCTGGATTTATGTACCTCGCATATTGAAACTCATGATTAAGACATATCTGCAGCCTAAGAGAAACTGATAACCTATAGCGAACCCAAAGTCGCGTCAAAAAGTGATGCAATCAGAGATATTATCATTTTTTATTCCTTAACGTTCCCCAGTGGAACATAGGGCTTCAAGCTAGTGGCTTGAAGTTTCTGTAGCAGTGTTTATTTTACAGGATGGGGTTGCTAGCCTCATGCCCATCCTTTCCTCTTCACCAGCATTATTTCTGGCTTAGCCAGGTGAAGGAGCGCGTCGGCCGGGCATCAGGGATATTACCACTCAGCTATTCATCCCAACAGTGACTTCTACTAGGTAAATAGAAAATGCATTATTCCTTTTCACCTATCAGCTGGCGGCAGACGTCATCATAGATTTCAGTAATTACCGTGATTCCAACCAAGTAAGAAGTATAGACAAAAATTGAAGAGATTTCCGTTCTGATAATGTTTATTGATAACTGTTTGTAGTGTTCAAAAGTGATTTCCTGTGAAATGCAACCTGTATTATCCCTGTGCATGTGCTACAGTATTTCATGCATTATCTATGTTGAAGCGAAACAGATTGTGAAATGTTAATAATGAAATATTTGACTTCTGCAAGGAATGAGTATAGGATTCATTTTCAAAAACAATCAAACCATTTTTTGTAGAATATAATGCGAAGGCGAAATTTGTTGGATACGTCTGGTCCGATATTTACTGATCAAGGGGGAAGTGTCATCTTCCCTAATCACGATGTAAATTTCGTGAGTGCAACAAGTCCATATTAAGAGACAATTATCGTGTAGATGTAGTTCAACTAATCCAGAGCGATAATACCAATCGATTAACTGAACCACACGTTGATTTACACGTAAAATCCAAAACACATGATTTGTCTGGTAAGAAGTACCATGTTACGCATAAATTGACGGAATATAGTATAGAAACCTCAAATTGTGAGATACCTGTGCCTGAGTGTTTGTTGAATGCACAGTCAGTAAGCGTCAATAGAAAACAGAGTTAAGCTTCGTCAAAGGTGATCCAGGTTAAGAATTAACAGCATGTGACTGCCAGACAAAAATGAAGGGAATTTGAACTAACATTGTTCACCAGAGAAGGACATATAAATAAAGCACGTACAGCAGATACTGTTTAGCTGTTAGAAGGCAGTTACCATATATTAAATAGAGTATTAATGTATTAAGAGTTTAACTTCAAGAGAAAGTAACACAATACAACAGCAGACTACTTACTAGTGATAAGTAGCATAACTTTGAACGCTAAAGAAAGAAAAATAAATTGCACGATGGGAATTTACCTATGTTAAGCTACAGAATAATTATTCACTTGTTTAAATTTTCGACAGACTTCCATTAAGCAACAACGTGACAATGTGAAAACAGACGTTAATGCTGTTTGTGAACAAACGCAAAATGATATTCATACCCCATTTTCTTGCATGAATATTTGTTTGACAGTTTAAAACTGTATACAAGGCAAGTAGACTACATTTTCAGCATTCGCAACAATAGTTATGACTTTAATCAATTACAACAAATGTGTAACACTTGCCTTCCGGTAATGAAATTCACCCTGGAAACGGAAAACAAACCCAAAATTCCATTTCTTCATATACAAGTAACAAGAAAATCTGACGGAACCATGAAACGGTCAACGGGATACGGGAAACTCACTTGGAATGGATATCAATGGAGTTTAAACAGTTCACTGCCTGTTGTACAAAATAGAAATTTAATTGAATCCCCTGTCACTGGGGTCTAATACATTTGTAATTCCAACGCCATAGAAGAATAACTAGATCTCTTGAAAGAACATTTCATCCCAAATGGATACCTGTCAAGATTCCCTGAAAATAATATCGAAGCCCAGAGGAACGAAACATTACTTCTTCCAAAACTAAATTTATATGAACCTTCATTTCAAGGGAAATTTAACCAGCTGTATTCTTGACACAAGCATTTTATTATTTTGAGAAAAATATTCTTCACAGAAAAGCAAAGGGTAATGTTCTTCAGTCGTCTATTGGTCTGCAGAAGCAATATCTGGCACTGATCAAAAACAGTTTGTTTTGTAATAGGCAAAGAGATGCAGTTATCGTTTGACAACTAATGAAAGAACAGTAGTTAAAGAACTACCTCAAGTCGACTTCTGTTTCGGCCCACCTTTTTACTGTTAAATAGTCCACATACACCAGAGTTAAAAACGAAGAACTTGATACTGACGGATGAATACGTCACACATCAGTCACTTAGGTAAAGTCCAATGGCCCATAACTTCCACCTGCTTACAGTTCGTGATCTACGTTCACTGCCAGTCATCGTTACAAGTGAGTGTTGATCCTGACACTTGAACCACTTGATGTTGCTGAGTGCCATTTCTAGGTGAGGATGGCATGACTGAAATTTTAATGAAATTTTAACATGGAGTTAAGCGAAGTGTCTGTTTTCGGCTAATTCATTTTCTTATCTGTGCAGTCTCATTTATATTTTTATTGTTTTTATATATGTGTACCTTTAATTTGTCAGTCAAAAATACAAAATCGGTCAAGATAATATGGTGTTCGTGGAATTAGGATAGCAACAAATGTGATGAGTTTTCACAAACATTTGTGTAAATGAAGGACAAGATCCCGCATCTGACCACTTATTTGTGCGTATATCAGTTCACCTGCTGATGTGGAGCCAGGTACATCGGTCTTTCGACGCGCACCCTGTCCAAGAGGATTCAAGAGCATTATCCAGCATTGTTGCGAAAAGATAATACTTGTGTAATAATGCGTGCGATAATTGAACACCTGGTTAACACTGATCATTCCATGTCAACAAACACCTCCTTCAAAGTAATAGCTGAAGCTATGGCCATTCACATAGAAAAATCGGAGCTGTGCATACAAAAGCGAATTACTCAACCACTTCTACTATCATGGTAACAACTTTGTTGATTTTGATGACACTATTTTATTTGTTTGCCTGTTTCTTTAATTGCCTATAATTCTTGTATTCATTTAGAACTTTTAATTGATTTCGTATTCTCTAGCTTGTTTCTATGCTTATCCTGAGTAGTACCCAATCATCAAACTATTCATATTGTTACGTAACTTCTTTTTAAAAATTGTTTGTGAAAACTCATCACATTTTTTACTAACCTAATTTCATTAACACGCAATTATCTTGACCGATTTGTATTAGGTAACTCCACTTAACATTCTTCACATGGCTATTTGAAATAACCACAACAAATTGTATTTTTGATTGTCTAACTTAATTTACACATACGTGCAAAATAACAAATATATACTCGCGACTGCACAGACAAGAAAATGAATTCGCCGAAAAGAGACTCTTCGCTGAACTGTGTGTTTTGTTTTCATTATGTATAATTCCCGAGATTGACTGACATCGTGTGAGATTTGATGACTGCAGTGTCATTTCACCTCTTATTGGTCAGAGATACGCAAAACACATTCGATGATCTGTTAAATATTTTCAAAATTTAGGCATCGAGTTAGATGGATTTCTCACACAGTACCCAAACTAAATGTAAGACCTCTAAACAACTTCCGTACTATCCGTGAACGTCAATACCGTCAACCTCTAAACAAGCGATAATGACTAGTAGGTTCACGTGAACATCACTCGCTGAAGACGTGTTCAACTAGACAAGCGTCTACCTAATATTCACGCAATCATTACTCAGTGAAATAAGTGCTCTGTTAAAAGTCTGGACATTTCATTACGTAGTTACTTGCATAATCATTTGATTGCCGGCTTACTCAATTAGTGTTTTACTAAATCGATTAAGTGGTTACGTGCTTACTGACTGATTGAGTGCCCGCCTGTCTGCCTGCCTACTGAATGGCTGAATGACATTTGGATGGATGCAGGTCTATTTGCCCGAATATCTGAATCATATTTTCGTTTGCTTTAAATTCCATTCAGCAGAGATTTACGCCTCAATTCAACTGGCAGAAATCAACACGCCACATCATTCACTGCCTAGCTGACCAACTCCATCCATGACTCACTCACTCACTCTCTCACTCACTCATTTACTTACTCACTCCCTCGCTCCCTCCCTCCCTCCCTTACTTAGCCACTTACTGGCTTTCTCTATCTCTCACTGGCTGACTGCACGCCTACTCGACTGACCAACAGCCTGTCGAACTGTCTCACTGACTAAATGACCAACCGATGAAGCAACGAAGTATCTGGTTGAAACACAGAGGAATTTACACAAGATGGTTCGATGGTAATTTCGGTGAGCGTGAGGGGAGGGGATGGGAGAATCAGAGCTTCGCTGATCGACAGACAATTGACTGAACAAGAAGAAGTCTGAAAGGTGTGATTTAGATAATGCAAGTGTATTTATTATTAGTAAGTTGTACAGAGGATATCTATCTAAAAGTACACATTGTCCACCGTCTTCAGATCAATGATGACATTATTTTCTTCACGCAGGAAAGCTTGTTTGAATAATGAGGTGTTCTGTTTAATTAGTCAATTGATGTCTGCTGCGTTAATGTTTAATGTCTTCGGCAGCCTTTACAGCAGCCACCTGGACAATTTCCACCTCGGCATCCACGGCATTTGGGGCATCCACCAGGACAGCCAGCACAACCACTGTTTGCTGCTGCTGCTGCTGGTTCTGGAACTGGACCTGCAATGACTGAAATCACAAAACAACAAAACACCACAATTTAATACTCAGCCATTACTCGCTTCATACATTCACCCACCCACACACTCACTCACTCACCCACTCACCCACACACTCACTCACTCACTCACTCACTAACTGACCCACCGACTCGCTCTATCACCAACTCACTCACTCCTTCATTCATTGTCTCATCAACTAAGGTAGCATGTAATGACATCATTTCTACTGAGTGAATGTGTTATTTGTCTGTCTGCATTGTCTATCTCTTCTCCTATGTCAACGCGTGATCATGGTCATGACGTTGATGTTGATGATGACGTGGAGTAGGAAGAGGAGCAGGAGCAGGAGCAGCAGGAGCAGGAGGAGACGCAGGAGGAATACTTACCTCCCATTTCGAATCCCAGTGATGCAACGAGTACAACTAAGACGAGCTGAAATGAAAATGCCCATCAGGAAGGAAGGCATACAATATTACACAACCAGAGTATTCTAACATACAGTGAACATCTGCATTGTCGTTTACTGTCAACTTGAAGCTACCTACTCACATACACCGTGCTTTTTATACTCCTCGAAGTTAACCTCGAAGTCGAGCGAACCCGTGGTCACACTCGAAGTCAGCTGATCAGTAATCAATCAGTGGAATCAACGAGTACGCGTAATGTGAAATGGTTTGATTGACATGCTCACTCGAACGATCGACCGCTCAATCGTTTGGAAGATCGATGACTTGTTCACCAGGTGGCTTAATCGCTCGCTCGCTTGCTCGCTCACTCGCCAGCCTGGCAATTCATTTTTCCCTTTCACCTATTCACCATGTGATGAACAAATAAGCAATCTTTGTATTTGTGGCTCAGTCCGTCATCGCATCTGGTTGGTTGGCTGGTTGATTGGTTGGTTCGTACGTCCGTTGGTTGATTAGTTCTTCAGCTCGTTGGTTATTCATTTAGTTAGTGGGCCGATGCATGCGTCTTAATCCCCATTTTGGAATAGTTTCAATTGATTGATTGACTCGCTGACTGACGTGGATAAATTGGAAAACACTTTGCATTCTGCAATTCTTAAATGCAAACTTTGCTTAGTCGCCGTCATTCGGCGGACAAAGTGAGATAGCTAGCTAGCTCACTGTGTGAAAATTCTCAGCGAAATCTGGGAACAGACAGTCTTATTAATTCTAGTATAAATTGGATGCATTCCAGATCTGTGAATCAATCTCACATTCACACATACACATACACACGCACACGGATTGACTGCTCTATCGCTGCCTCCCTACACCTCACATTCATCCACAAGCTATTCACACACTCACCACATCCTTCCTATTCTCTGTCTCTGTTTCAAACTCTGTCTCCTCCTCTCTTCCTCCCTCTCTCTCTCTTGAATTCATCGTAGTTATGCATCAATGAAGAGTCACATCGATGTGAAGAAATATTTCAGAAGATAATGTATGAAGATGATGAGTGAGTAAAAGGAAGAACAGTTGAATTTATTGATTGACTGATTGGTTGTTTGATTGGTGCAATGGGTGAAATGCTTCCTGGATGAATAAAATCGAAACATCATACATTCTTCTGCTGCAGCTGCATTTATACAAGGATGGTTTCGTTCTGTCATGTTAATGTAGTATAGTATTGCTGCTGTCTAATCAATGGCTGGCACCCCACAATAAGTAAGCAAGTAAGTGAGTGAGTGATTCGAGGTCGTGCCATTCAGGATTCATTCTACGAAACCTAGTCAATTCGTCGTAGATAGATTGGCTCAGTCAATGGCACATGAGGAAAATGAATATGATGGGTTGTATTCGCAATGCAAATATCGCACGCCACAGCCACCGTCACCGCCACTGCCACCGCCACCACTATACTTACAAAAATTGCAGTAATTATAAAATTAATATTAATAGTCCTTACAACTATCTTCAGTCATGATCGTTTTGACATGCTCACTCAAACGATCATTCGCTGTCTCATTGATTTTTCCTTCTTCTTTGTAATTTAACATATATAATTTTTTAGTTTCTGCTCTATTTGTAGATTGTCATATTATGTTGATTTTGTTTTATGTATGTTTTTCTGGATATATTTTGCTTTCCCCTATTATATTTTATACGGAATATCCGCCACTGTCTTCATGATTCTTCTTCCTTTCACTGACGAATCATTTGGTTTTATGTTCTGTGTATCGATGCAATTTTATTGACATATTAGTAGATATATGGCACTTAGGTTTACAGGCATGTAATATCACTGTCTTGAGAGGGGAATGCCGCTCAGTTTGTAAATTATCTGTACTATTATTCGAATAATGTGATAGGCTACAAGTTAATTTCTGTAATTCATTTAACACTTTACATGGACGAAACATGTATGCATATTTTTCCTCCATTTCGTATTTCTTTATGTTCTTTCCTGCATTGTCAACTGCTCAGCCTCGTATTCCTAAATCGACTTACTTTTCTTTAGGAGCAATTATTCGCCAGTTGATTTTAACTCTTATGTATTTTTTATGCTAACAGTTTAGACTAGACAGGGACCAATCTCGTAACTGTCAGAACATCTTTGATTTGTTTCACTTTCAAATGCTGTACAAGATCGATTTCAGGCATTTGTTTCCCACAGAACAAAGTAGTTACGAAGATTAATTAGTCAAGTCCTCCTCACAGCAAAATCATTGAAACCTAACCGTTACTCAGGATAGTTGAGAATACTACACCCAGGTTTAAGATGATTCATTTGTTTCTAGGGGAAAATAACTCGTTCCTACAAGATAACGCGGAGCTAGAGGTGCGTTTAACGTCATATGCATGAACAGCGTGTATGCCATCCATCACATCACTGAACTATGCAGTTACATGAGATTAGGAGTAATTTTCGATTCGGAAAATACTATCCTACTTCTGATGAACAGGCTAGCAGTATTTCAAAGCATTCCAATCCGCCGAGAATTCGCCTAGTGGTGAACATATGTGCATTATTCCACTGAGTATATAGGTTCAAATTCATCTCCTCACAGAAAGCCTTTCCGGTACTTCTGTGCCAGCTTACAAAGATGTGATTCTCTTTAACACCTCCTGCTCTTCTACCTAAATGTCCTTCAATGTAAGTACAAACAAAAATATTTTATCACATTTCATTTCATTACTATTACGTGGAATTAAAATAAGGCATGAAGTGTAATTTGATCTTGTTCCCCAAATGTCTAGAAGGGGTAAGTATCCTTCTCACTATGATATCAGTGGCTATAAACTAAGGAATCGTCAGTTTTAGGCGTATACATAACCGAATCGATTGACTGTAACATTGTATTATACAATAAAAAAACGGAAATAATCCCTAGTTCAAATGTTCTAGTACAATAATACTTGAGTGAATCAAATGAACAGGACTTAGTTGATAAGAACAACATTTTCTCTGAATTCTCTTGCATAATCTTCAGAACTCAATACATTACGTTTTAGGTATATGTATATTCCAGTGATTAACTTTGTGAGTGACTTCTAATTACTAATGTATACGAGTAATGGATTGTTTCAATTTCTAACGTTTTGTGTTGGCTTTTCTATTCACCATGTTTAGAGGATAAGTTAGCCTTCAGGGACATTCTAAATTAGGCATTGGATATTTGAACTAAAAAGAAGCCAAACGATTGTGATACACTCCCCGAGAAACAGCTAAACTTTTCGTCCACCAGACATCTTCCATCTTAATTGACCTACAATAATTAAGGGAGAATAGTCGAGAAGAAACAAGTCACCTAATGAAATCGGAATAATTTGAATCAAACTATGAACTATCGATTTTTGTCACCCATTCAACGCCACAGATGTTGTAACATAATCTATTTTTGGAACCTCTGCACCTAATGTTCAGGTACAATGAATCCCACTCAGTTACTCTCATCATGATATTCCATATTAGATACGTTTATTTGGAATATGAAGTGGCACCTTGCAACATGTGCTGACTGACTATGAATAGATGGTGCTACTGGAGAACGTCGCAGGTTGAAAACCTCTAGTGACGATCTAGATGTTTAAGTCAATATAGTTACTGTAATCTAAACAGTGAATGGTCATTGAACCAGGTTTGACGGTTAGATTATGAGACGTGACTTAGGTATTATCGACAGCTCACAGATGTTGTTGTTTTCATTTCCAGTCTACATAGTTACAACTCACATCCGTATTATTGCATATCCCATGTGTGTTAATGACCACAAGGAAAGTGAATCACTCATCTTCTCTTATATGAGAACCAGACTCTACCGGCTAACCGTCCGGGTAAGTTATTAGTCTGTATTGACATTCACATCTCTTTCTTTCCCTTCTTTCGATTATTTGATGTGCACGTGATCTGTCTCAGTTATGCATGTTTCTAGTAATTTTCGATTTGTGGATTGAACCTACCCATGTAAATGCGAAAACAGTTCTACTAATTCATATCAGTTGTCTCAATTACAATAAGCGGATATCGCCTTTTGTTCTCTAATACAGTGGAAATTGCTGAATTATATTGTCAAGGAATCATTGGCTATACACAATATCATACACATAGGAGATTGTTTCATGTCTAAGACTAAATCCCTAGAACTATTTCCCTACATTTGCACGATACAAGAACCGATATAACATACCCATAAACTCCGTATGACAATTGTCAAGTAGTCATTCATATATCAACGAAATCTTCATAGATCCGGGAAAAGACTCAAGTTTTTAGAAACAGACATACAATTGAAAGCACGTTCAGGTGACCGTCTTTCATTAATGCTCATTGGTTTCTTCACAACTCCATAAAAAGTCGACCGTCATTCTGAGTATCACTCCTTAATAGTCTAAAAGTCAAATACTGTCAATCTAGAGTGCAGTCTGGGAGTCGAGACCAATTGTCTAAACTAAATCCTTTTACTTAGCTACCGCTTGGTATGTTTTGTCTATTCGTATACATTGTAAATATGCGGTGGATAATGAATAAACAAATGCGAACATCTGTGCACAGCGCACTGCAAGCCCGTTCTCCTACCAACTTTTGCACATTGTGGAATCTCTGTCTATTCATGAGAAAATCAAATGCTCATCAGCAGCATACCAATACCTGTGGATCATTCTTTCCTGGAATCTTCGATATATTCCTGTGGATATCCATCTAGTTTTATCTCCCCACTTCTTAAGGGTAATGACTAGATAAGTTATGACCTGTCACATTTCTTCAAAGCCGAGGTTATCAGTGATGGATAAGAATAGAAGGATCGTTCATGAGAATGTTTTCTTAAGCTCCCGAATCCCTCACCAGTGTGTAATTCAAGCTGATGAGTAGTGGCTCAAAGTGAGTGATCATCTATAATCAATGATCACAGTGTGAGTCCAGCCTCTTAGAAGTCCGGAAACATAAATTAAAACTGATGTAAACTGTAAAGTACCAACGAAAAAAATAACGAAAATCACACACTCGCTGATTGATTGGTTAAAGAATGTAAACTGTATAGATAGATGTAAATAGCTGTTCGATCACTTGAAGAAAATACACGTTGGCTTCCGTGTCTCGCCTTGTGCTGTTCCAGTGGCAGTAGCAGTGGCAGTGGCAGTGCAGTGGCAGTGGCAGTGGCAGTGGCAGTGGCAGTGGCAGTGGTAGTCGTAGTCGTAGTTGTAGTTGTAATGGTAGTGATTTATTAATATTATGTGATTGACATGCTCAACCTTGTCATCTTTGCCACATTATCGTTGAAAGAAATATGAAAACCAACACTGTGATTTCTATTTTTATAGTTACACTTATTAGTAGTAGTATTAATATTATCGTTGTTACTCTTGTTGTTGTTGCTGTTGTTGTTATGATTACACTTTTGCTTAGTAATCTTATGATTAATTACATCTTGCTTGTTGCTTGTAATCCTCAACAGTTGGTTGACTGATTGGTCTACTCAGTGTGCAGTGACGGCATGGTGACAGTGCTAGTGGTCACTGTGAGTAGTGAGATGATGCTGATGACAGTGCAGTGCAGTGCAGTGCAGTGCAGTGTTGTGGTGTGCATCTTTTCGAGGACATTTGAATTTAGGGAGAAGAACGAAATGGTGTGTATCCAGCTATCCGGCCAGCCAGCCGGCGAGTCAGCCTAGGTGAGATTGACATGACAGAGATTAGAATCCAGCTATCTGGCTCTGTCCACCGAATGACGGCGACTAAGCAAAGTTTGCATTTAAGAATTGCAGAATGCAAAGTGTTTTCCAATTTATCCACGTCAGTCAGCGAGTCAATCAATCAATTGAAACTATTCCAAAATGGGGATTAAGACGCATGCATCGGCCCACTAACTAAATGAATAACCAACGAGCTGAAGAACTAATCAACCAACGGATGTACGAACCAACCAATCAACCAGCCAACCAACCAGATGCAATGACGGACTGAGCCACAAATACAAAGATTGCTTATTTGTTCATCACATGGTGAATAGGTGAAAGGGAAAAATGAATTGCCAGGCTGGCGAGTGAGCGAGCAAGCGAGCGAGCGATTAAGCCACCTGGTGAACAAGTCATCGATCTTCCAAACGGTTGAGCGGTCGATCGTTCGAGTGAGCATGTCAATCAAACCATTTCACATTACGCGTACTCGTTGATTCCACTGATTGATTACTGATCAGCTGACTTCGAGTGTGACCACGGGTTCGCTCGACTTCGAGGTTAACTTCGAGGAGTATAAAAAGCACGGTGTATGTGAGTAGGTAGCTTCAAGTTGACAGTAAACGACAATGCAGATGTTCACTGTATGTTAGAATACTCTGGTTGTATAATATTGTATGCCTTCCTTCCTGATGGGCATTTTCATTTCAGCTCGTCTTAGTTGTACTCGTTGCATCACTGGGATTCGAAATGGGAGGTAAGTATTCCTCCTGCGTCTCCTCCTGCTCCTGCTGCTCCTGCTCCTGCTCCTCTTCCTACTCCACGTCATCATCAACATCAACGTCATGACCATGATCACTCGTTGACATAAGAGAAGAGATAGACAATGCAGACAGACAAATAACACATTCACTCAGTAGAAATGATGTCATTACATGCTACCTTAGTTGATGAGACAATGAATGAAGGAGTGAGTGAGTTGGTGATAGAGCGAGTCGGTGGGTCAGTTAGTGAGTGAGTGAGTGAGTGAGTGTGTGGGTGAGTGGGTGAGTGAGTGAGTGTGTGGGTGGGTGAATGTATGAAGCGAGTAATGGCTGAGTATTAAATTGTGGTGTTTTGTTGTTTTGTGATTTCAGTCATTGCAGGTCCAGTTCCAGAACCAGCAGCAGCAGCAAACAGTGGTTGTGCTGGCTGTCCTGGTGGATGCCCCAAATGCCGTGGAGGGTGTTGTGGATGCCGTGGATGCCGAGGTGGAAATTGTCCAGGTGGCTGCTGTAAAGGCTGCCGAAGACATTAAACATTAACGCAGCAGACATCAATTGACTAATTAAACAGAACACCTCATTATTCAAACAAGCTTTCCTGCGTGAAGAAAATACTGTCATCATTGATCTGAAGACGGTGGACAATGTGTACTTTTAGATAGATATCCTCTGTACAACTTACTAATAATAAATACACTTGCATTATCCAAATCACACCTTTCAGACTTCTTCTTTTTCACTCAATTGTCTGTCAATCAGCGAAGCTCTGATTCTCCCCTCCCCTCCCCTCACGCTCACCGAAATTACCATCGAACCATCTTGTGTAAATTCCTCTGTGTTTCAACCAGATACTTCGTTGCTTCATCGGTTGGTCATTTAGTCAGTGAGACAGTTCGTCAGGCTGTTGGTCAGTCGAGTAGGCGTGCAGTCAGCCAGTGAGAGAGAGAGAAAGCCAGTAAGTGGCTAAGTAAGGGAGGGAGGGAGGGAGCGAGGGAGTGAGTAAGTAAATGAGTGAGTGAGTGAGTCATGGAGGGAGTTGGTCAGCTAGGCAGTGAATGATGTGGCGTGTTGATTTCTGCCAGTTGAATTGAGGCATGAATCTCTGCTGAATGGAATTTAAAGTATACGAAAATATGATTGATATATTCGGCCAAATAAACCAGCATCCATCCATCCAAAATGGTCAGTCAGCCATTCAGTAGTCAGGCAGTCAGGTGGGCAGTCAGTCAGCAAGCACGTAAGCACGTAATCAAGTCAGAAAGAAAGTAATTGAGTAAGCCAGCCAGCCAGCCAGCAAGCGAGCAAGCAAGTGATTATGCAAGTAACTACGTAATGAAATGTCCGGATTTTTAATAGAGTACTTATTTCACTGAGTAATGATTGCGTGAATATTAGGCAGGTGCTTGTTTAGTTGAAGACGTCTTCAGTGAGTGATGTTCATGGGCAGTCAGCCAGTGTTGGAGACAAAATATCATTAAGTGCCTAGGTAAGGTAGGAGTGAGTAAGTAAATGAATGAGTGAGATTATCAAGGCAGTGTTTTGTTAGCCAGTCAGTGAAGAGAGATTGTATTTGGGAGAAATTAGTCGTGCGGTAGGAGACTACTGAGTGAAAGTAACGCCAGAGAACGGGAATTCTTGACATTCAACTACATCTTAAAGACAATTTTCACTCATTCATTCAAAAATATTAATAATAAGAATCATGATAATAATCAGACATGTCATCCTACCCTCCAAACGACAACCTATAACTTCACATTTATCACAACCTGTTTTTCCATTGTGACCGACGGTTTGTTTTACCTTAGAACGAGCAGGCGTGTCACATATAAATGCTAGAACACTTACAGTCACACTCCCACCCCACTTCTCATCATATAGACCGTTTTTATAAAGATCTTTCAATTCAACTAATAGGTCCATAGAAACCTCATTGAAGTTGTTCGGTTTTCTCAAACCGCCATGTATGCCAATTAAGAAAACGTCACTGACGTATGGAGTTGTGATACGACCTAGGAATGGCCATAATTGCTGCTAAGAACTGTTCGATATAGATAAACCGTCATAGTTGATTTGCAAGCCAATATGTTGAAAAGTACCGTAGTCAATCCAACTATCTTGATAACGCTGTAGATTTTCCTTCAGTCCAACGTGATAGTAAACACCTTGTCCAAGAAATCTAGGTACACACATGCCGCTATCTTTTAGCAAGCCTCTTATGGTTGTTGGTACATGTGGATTAAATTTACGCATACAGTTCAAGATATCTTGCGCAACAGCCCCTGTTACATTGTTCCTAAGGAACAATTCCATAATTGACTTTCTGACCAGCTCTTTTTGGGTCATCTTTTCAGGAATAACCTGAAGTTCTATTAAAATTAATTATTACATAATAATAAATGTTACGGTTCTCCTCAATTTGTGAAACAATAGCGACGGTCTCACTAGTACTAGGTATACCCACTGTCCCCTGTACAGATGAACTTGAAGGCAAAGTTACTTTATTATCCCTTGTCACCTCTTCTCTA
This sequence comes from Trichobilharzia szidati, assembly GCA_944472155.2. Classification (NCBI taxonomy): domain Eukaryota; kingdom Metazoa; phylum Platyhelminthes; class Trematoda; order Strigeidida; family Schistosomatidae; genus Trichobilharzia; species Trichobilharzia szidati. Next base: position 31,944,119 of record OX235273.1, read on the forward strand.
GATAAGCAGTAACGTTTCCAGAAGTCCCAGTCACTAAATGCTGCATCACGTAACCGTTTTTGACGGCGATAAAATGTGGAGTAGCTGTATCCAAGGTATTCATGCAGTTTACCAGAAGATATTCCTCTCTTACGACTTGTTGCAGAATGCTGAATACCCGTATCTAACACATTATCTGAGTTGTTTTCCTTATAACAGAAATGGACAAATAGACAACCAAAATCTAACTCACCTGCATGATTTATAAATCCTGTAAGGATGGTCTCTGTATGTAAGGAGTACTGCTTATATACCTCTAGGCAAACATCCGTTTTCTTAATATGAAAAGGGATGACAGATGTATTGTAATCACAACTGTTAACATTTTCCTTACAGCAAGTGTTTGTTTTCGACGGGGAATCAACACAATCACCCCCACCTTGTTTCGTTTGGATTCCCAAGGTTTTAATATATGACCTCGTAAAGAGTGCTCAACAATCGAAAAATTTACACTTCACTTATGACAAGTATCCTTTTTCATCTAAGGGATTTCAGTTTTCATTCCCCCTTTGTTTCGTTTTCAATTTTGTGTTTCATATTTCGTTATATTTCATTCATGATAAGTATATGTTTTCATTTGTTGTAGTTAACCCATTTTTTTATATATGTCCAAACCAATTTCTCTTTTAACGGTTTGAAAAAATTTGGGCATTGGGTATATGATATTCATTATAATATAGGTTTTTGTATTTCCCAATGAATGAAAAACAAAACGATATTGTTTTTACTGACGTTTCGCTATTTAATGCTAATAGCTTTATCAAAGTATTATTAAACCGGAATTTACAAAATCTCAGCATATATATAACAAACAGTTAGGGGGTGAGAAAATAGACATAGGTCAAGTTAAAGGGACATATTGAAAGTAAAAATAGCAATGAAGATAACTAAACCAGATAACAAAGGTAATAGTACGTCTGTTATGATATCAAAATAAAGTTTACTAACTTGATCATCGTTCGTCTGTCTGGGGCCATTTTTAGTTGTCAAGTTGGTCAATTGGTGAAGATAACAAAATCAAGTGTGGATTGTTGGATTTGATCGGTGTGTAAAATTATAAAAGTAGTGTGTGTTTACATAGTGAACTTGCTTATCACATTCGTGTTGATTTTGTCACTTGGTGGGGGAGGGAGGAGTTGTAACCAGGTCAGATTCTGTTTTAGTCCATCATTCCTATTCAGTTTAGACAATTTGGATTCCACTTGATATGAAGTGCTTCTGATGATATGAGACGTTCTTTGTGATTTCTGAAGTTTTTCTGGATTATTTCAATATTGTCGAAGTCAATGTTGTGGCTTGATTCTATAGCGTGTAGACCTATGGCTGATGATTTTTCAAGTTTTTGTAGTTCAACGGGATTTCTCGGTGGTCGAAGAGATGCTCTACGGTGTTCATTTCTTCTGATTTTGATTTCTCGAGATGTTTGTCCGATGTATATCGCATCACATTCCAAGCATTTTATTTTATAGACACAATTAGATAGAGAATCTTTAGGGATCTGGTCTATTATATGGACAAGGTTGCTTTGAAGTGTGTCTGATGTTTAGAAGAAAACTCCAGTGTCGAGCTGATTGAGTACTCTTCTGATATCATCTGACGTCTCTGCTCTATATGGAATGACGACTGTTGAGGTCCATGTTTTCGGAATGCGTTTTCGGCCATACTTAATGTCTGTGTTGATTTTGTTGATGAAGTTCCATGGGTAGTGATGCGATATACATCGGACAAACATCTCGAGAAATCAAAATCAGAAGAAATGAACACCGTAGAGCATCTCTTCGACCACCGAGAAATCCCGTTGAACTACAAAAACTTGAAAAATCATCAGCCATAGGTCTACACGCTATAGAATCAAGCCACAACATTGACTTCGACAATATTGAAATAATCCAGAAAAACTTCAGAAATCACAAAGAACGTCTCATATCATCAGAAGCACTTCATATCAAGTGGAATCCAAATTGTCTAAACTGAATAGGAATGATGGACTAAAACAGAATCTGACCTGGTTACAACTCCTCCCTCGTCCCCCACCAAGTGACAAAATCAACACGAATGTGATAAGCAAGTTCACTATGTAAACACACACTACTTTTATAATTTTACACACCGATCAAATCCAACAATGCACACTTGATTTTGTTATCTTCACCAATTGACCAACTTGACAACTAAAAATGGCCCCAGACAGACGAACGATGATCAAGTTAGTAAACTTTATTTTGATATCATAACAGACGTACTATTACCTTTGTTATCTGGTTTAGTTATCTTCATTGCTATTTTTACTTTCAATATGTCCCTTTAACTTGACCTATGTCTATTTTCTCACCCCCTAACTGTTTGTTATATATATGCTGAGATTTTGTAAATTCCGGTTTAATAATACTTTGATAAAGCTATTAGCATTAAATAGCGAAACGTCAGTAAAAACAATATCGTTTTGTTTTTCATTCATTGGGAAATACAAAACCTTTATTATAACCCATTTTTTGTTCTAATGCTTTTGGACTTTTAAATCGTGGGCCTATCATAAGTGAACCGTTATCATTTATTCTTACACATAAATCGTGACAAATGTATTCGCTCGACTGTTTAAAGTGCTTTAGGAATGGCCCAATATATTCTCTCAAAATTGTTTCGGTTTTCCATTTTTCACCTCATTTTTATTCAGCTGTTATCAAATTTCGGAACGATGCACTAAAAATTTTTTCCCCATAGCTGGTAGAATACACACTAGACACAACCTACCTTGCTTATAATTTTGTTTTCATTGGTGACCTCGTCTCAACTGAACTGTAATCAAATTCAGGGACACTGTCACAAACGAAATATATTATTCATTTCAATCTTCATATGTGATAAATTCACATTCCCCTACCTCCCTGTTGAATTATGTTTTCGTTGTCACACCTCCGGTCAAATAGACCAATCACGTCATATGTAATTCGCAGAAAAGTATGTAGCCGTCACACTACATACTCTGTGTGAAACCTACTCTTTGCTGATTGGTTGGTTTCAATATACTATGTCGAGAGAGAGAGTGCTATTTTTCAGTATTAACCGCAGCAGTTAACGCATGCAGTGCTTATTTTCAGCACTGAAGGCATTATTTCAGATGTTGATCTTTTTTTAAGATTTTGTCGCATTAATTAAGCACCCAGCTCTCTTTTTTAGCACGACCAGCTTTATTTCATAACATAGGGGTTAGAAAAAATATTCATTTACCATAAAAAAGCATTATCGACGCATAGGTTAGAATAAGTTCAGAATTGTTGTAAGCTTGGGGTTTAAGTCGACTTGTTTATCTGAAGGCTTCCAGTCAAGCATCCATGCCATTTGGTACTCCGTAGTGTCACGTTCCTGCACAATCCCCAGCCAGCTAAGAAATTATCTCGCAATCAGATTTGGTCTCGAAATATATTTCGTAATTTGAATGATCCATTGTAGTGTTTTGCTTTGTCTTTGGTCTACCCGGAACGAATACTACAAAAGTTGTGGATATTAGATCTTGCGTTAGTATACTAAGTACTATTCGTGAACGTCAATAACGTCAGCATCTGAACAAGCTATAGTGAGTAGTGTGTTAACGTGAACATCACTCACTGAAGACGTCTTCAACTAAACAAGCACCTGCCTAATATTCACGCAATCATTACTCAGTGAAATAAGTACTCTATTAAAAATCCGGACATTTCATTACGTAGTTACTTGCATAATCACTTGCTCGCTCGCTTGCTGGCTGGCTGGCTGGCTTACTCAATTACTTTCTTTCTGACTTGATTACGTGCTTACGTGCTTGCTGACTGACTGCCCACCTGACTGCCTGACTACTGAATGGCTGACTGACCATTTTGGATGGATGCTGGTTTATTTGGCCGAATATATCAATCATATATTCCATTCAGCAGAGATTCATGCCTCAATTCAACTGGCAGAAATCAACACGCCACATCATTCACTGCCTAGCTGACCAACTCCCTCCATGACTCACTCACTCACTCATTTACTTACTCACTCCCTCGCTCCCTCCCTCCCTCCCTTACTTAGCCACTTACTGGCTTTCTCTCTCTCTCACTGGCTGACTGCACGCCTACTCGACTGACCAACAGCCTGACGAACTGTCTCACTGACTAAATGACCAACCGATGAAGCAACGAAGTATCTGGTTGAAACACAGAGGAATTTACACAAGATGGTTCGATGCTAATTTCGGTGAGCGTGAGGGGAGGGGATGGGAGAATCAGAGCTTCGCTGATTGACAGACAATTGAGTGAAAAAGAAGAAGTCTGAAAGGTGTGATTTGGATAATGCAAGTGTATTTATTATTAGTAAGTTGTACAGAGGATATCTATCTAAAAGTACACATTGTCCACCGTCTTCAGATCAATGATGACAGTATTTTCTTCACGCAGGAAAGCTTGTTTGAATAATGAGGTGTTCTGTTTAATTAGTCAATTGATGTCTGCTGCGTTAATGTTTAATGTCTTCGGCAGCCTTTACAGCAGCCACCTGGACAATTTCCACCTCGGCATCCACGGCATCCACAACACCCTCCACGGCATTTGGGGCATCCACCAGGACAGCCAGCACAACCACTGTTTGCTGCTGCTGCTGCTGGTTCTGGAACTGGACCTGCAATAACTGAAATCACAAAACAACAAAACACCACAATTTAATACTCAGTCATTACTCGCTTCATACATTCACCCACCCACACACTCACTCACTCACCCACTCACCCACACACTCACTCACTCACTCACTCACTAACTGACCCACCGACTCGCTCTATCACCAACTCAGTCACTCCTTCATTCATTGTCTCATCAACTAAGGTAGCATGTAATGACATCATTTCTACTGAGTGAATGTGTTATTTGTCTGTCTGCATTGTCTATCTCTTCTCTTATGTCAACGAGTGATCATGGTCATGACGTTGATGTTGATGATGACGTGGAGTAGGAAGAGGAGCAGGAGCAGGAGCAGCAGGAGGAGGAGGAGACGCAGGAGGAATACTTACCTCCCATTTCGAATCCCAGTGATGCAACGAGTACAACTAAGACGAGCTGAAATGAAAATGCCCATCAGGAAGGAAGGCATACAATATTATACAACCAGAGTATTCTAACATACAGTGAACATCTGCATTGTCGTTTACTGTCAACTTGAAGCTACCTACTCACATACACCGTGCTTTTTATACTCCTCGAAGTTAACCTCGAAGTCGAGCGAACCCGTGGTCACACTCGAAGTCAGCTGATCAGTAATCAATCAGTGGAATCAACGAGTACGCGTAATGTGAAATGGTTTGATTGACATGCTCACTCGAACGATCGACCGCTCAATCGTTTGGAAGATCGATGACTTGTTCACCAGGTGGCTGAATCGCTCGCTCGCTTGCTCGCTCACTCGCCAGCCTGGCAATTCATTTTTCCCTTTCACCTATTCACCATGTGATGAACAAATAAGTCATCTTTGTATTTGTGGCTCAGTCCGTCATTGCATCTGGTTGGTTGGTTGGTTGATTGGTTGGTTCGTACGTCCGTTGGTTGATTAGTTCTTCAGCTCGTTGGTTATTCATTTAGTTAGTGGGCCGATGCATGCGTCTTAATCCCCATTTTGGAATAGTTTCAATTGATTGATTGACTCGCTGACTGACGTGGATAAATTGGAAAACACTTTGCATTCTGCAATTCTTAAATGCAAACTTTGCTTAGTCGCCGTCATTCGGTGGACAGAGCCAGATAGCTGGATTCTAATCTCTGTCATGTCAATCTCACCTAGGCTGACTGGCTGGCTGGCTGGCCGGATAGCTGGATACACACCATTTCGTTCTTCTCCCCAAATTCAAATGTCCTCGAAAAGATGCACACCACAACACTGCACTGCACTGCACTGTCATCAGCATCATCTCACTACTCACAGTGACCACTAGCACTGTCACCATGCCGTCACTGCACACTGAGTAGATCAATCAGTCAACCAACTGTTGAGGATTACAAGCAACAAGCAAGATGTAATTAATCATAAGATTACTAAGCAAAAGTGTAATCATAACAACAACAGCAACAACAACAAGAGTAAACAGAAAGATTGAGCGAAGAAATATTTACTTTTCAATTAGATCCTCTTCTATGGCTCTACTGTAATATATATAGCATTTTTTACAATACACAACAATTTACCAAACACGTGGCGATACGTTTGTTAACAATAATTAACCAGTGTCAAAATGTCAATGGGTAGATAATTAAGGAAGAAAATTAATACACACAATTAAAAGGTAGAAATGGATAGAATAAATTAATTTTACAAGAATAACACGTAATTAAAGATGAAGTGGTCAAAATAAAATTAAGATAATTTGGACAATTATAATGTAATTTTACAAGAATAACACGTGATTAAAGAAGAAGTCAAAATAAAAATAAAAATAATTTGGACAATTATAATTTAATAGGGGGAGGGGGCGACGTAGACCTGTCTTGTAACGATGGCCACGGTAAGCAAAGTGGCTGTACAAATTTCTTCTGTACACATAGGCTTGGTTTCTTCTGGTGGATTCCAATTGCTTCAGCTGTCTGTAAAAGACGAAATCTTAGAGCAAAGTTAAGATTAGTTGGAATACGATAAATAATTTTAAATGCAGTATTCACATCGACCTTGTGCTCAGTATCAACAAGGTGTGCTAAAATAGAACTACGGATAGATTTTACTTGTCCCTTGCTTAACCACGCTGGATGATGTTCAGAAATACGACGATGAAACTGCCTAATTGTACGCCCAATGTAGCTGGCTCCGCAGCTGCAGTCAAATTGGTAGACACACATAGAAGAGGCAAATTTAGGTAGTTTGTCCTTATTTCTCGAACATAGAATAGGGGTGGTTTTGAAGAGATAACGTACTTCTGCTGCATAATAAGCTCTTTTAACCGCATTCTTTAAGCGCTGTGTTATGATTTCACTGATGTTGTCACCGAGGAACTGCAATTTTATGAACATTGGCTTTTTTGAAACTGTAGCGATACTGACACTTTTTGGTGCTGAATTCATATTCTTCTCAATAAATTTATCTGGATAACCATTTTTTCTAAGTAATTCTTTAATAATCTTAAGCTCCTCATTGAGGCAGTCGTCTGAACATATTAACTCAGCTCTATGAACCAAAAACTTTACCAGGTTACGTTTATATTTCAAAGGTACAAAACTCAAAAAATGAGTGTACTGACCTGTTGTTGTAGGTTTCCTATACACACTCCTTCTTAGCGTGCCATCATCTTTCCTTGCCATGAAGACGTCTAGGAATGAGATACTGTCATTACTTTCTTTCTCCATGGTAAAGTTTATTGCTGAATGTGCCATAGAAGAGGATCTAATTGAAAAGTAAATATTTCTTCGCTCAATCTTTCTGTTTTCTCAAATGTCTAAATGGGGATATTTTCTATATTGAAACAACAAGAGTGACAATGATAATATTAATACTACTACTAATAAGTGTAACTATAAAAATAGAAATCACAGTGTTGGTTTTCATATTTATTTCAACGGTAATGTGCTAATGATGACAAGGTTGAGCATGTCAATTACATAATATTAATAAATCACTACCATTACAACTACAACTATGACTACGACTACCACTGCCACTGCCACTACTACTGCCACTGGAACAGCACAAGGCGAGACACGGAAGCCAACGTATATTTTCTTCAAGTGATCAAACAGCTATTTACATCTACCTATACAGTTTACATTCTTTAACCAATCAATCACCGAGTGTGTGATTTTCGTTATTTATTTTCGTTGGTACTTTACAGTTTACATCAGTTTTAATTTATGTTTCCGGACTTCTAAGAGGCTGGACTCACACTCACTCACTTTGAGCCACTACTCATCAGCTTGAATTACACACTGCTGATTTTGGAGCTTAGCAAAACAGTCTCATAAACGATCCTTCTATTCTTATCCATCACTGATAACCTCGGCTTTGAAGAAATGTGGCAGGTCATAACTTATGTAGTCATTACCCTTAAGAAGTGGGGAGATAAAACCAGATGGATATCCACAGGAATATATCGAAGATTCCAGGAAAGAATGATCCACAGGTATTGGTATGCTGCTGATGAGCATTTGATTTTCTCATGAATAGACAGAGATTCCACAATGTGCAAAAGTTGGTAGGAGAACGGGCTTGCAGTGCGCTGTGCACAGATGCTCGCATTTGTTTATTCATTATCCACCGCATATTTACAATGTATACGAATAGACAAAACATACCAAGCGGTAGCTAAGTAAAAGGATTTAGTTTAGACAATTGGTCTCGACTCCCAGACTGCACTCTAGATTGACAGTATTTGACTTTTAGACTATTAAGGAGTGATACTCAGAATGACGGTCGACTTTTTATGGAGTTGTGAAGAAACCAATGAGCATTAATGAAAGACGGTCACCTGAACGTGCTTTCAATTGTATGTCTGTTTCTAAAAACTTGAGTCTTTTCCCGGATTTCGTTGATATATGAATGACTACTTGACAATTGTCATACGGAGTTTATGGGTATGTTATATCGGTTCTTGTATCGTGCAAATGTAGGGAAATAGTTCTAGGGATTTAGTCTTAGACATGAAACAATCTCCTATGTGTATGATATTGTGTATAGCCAATGGTTCCTTGACAATATAATTCAGCAATTTCCACTGTATTAGAGAACAAAAGGCGATATCCGCTTATTGTAACTGAGACAACTGATATGAGTTAGTAGAACTGTCTTCGCATTTACATGGGTAGGTTCAATCCACAAATCGAAAATTACTAGAAACATGCATAACTGAGACAGATCACGTGCACATCAAATAATCGAAAGAAGGGAAAGAAAGAGATGTGAATGTCAATACAGACTAATAACTTACCCGGACGGTTAGCCGGTAGAGTCTGGTTCTCATATAAGAGAAGATGAGTGATTCACTTTCCTTGTGGTCATTAACACACATGGGATATGCAATAATACGGATGTGAGTTGTAACTATGTAGACTGGAAATGAAAACAACAACATCTGTGAGCTGTCGATAATACCTAAGTCACGTCTCATAATCTAACCGTCAAACCTGGTTCAATGACCATTCACTGTTTAGATTACAGTAACTATATTGACTTAAACATCTAGATCGTCACTAGAGGTTATCAACCTGCGACGTTCTCCAGTAGCACCATCTATTCATAGTCAGCCAGCACATGTTGCAAGGTGCCACTTCATATTCCAAATAAACGTATCTAATATGGAATATCATGATAAGAGTAACTGAGTGGGATTCATTGTACCTGAACATTAGGTGCAGAGGTTCCAAAAATAGATTATGTTACAACATCTGTGGCGTTGAATGGGTGACAAAAATCGATAGTTCATAGTTTGATTCAAATTATTCCGATTTCATTAGGTGACTTGTTTCTTCTCGACTATTCTCCCTTAATTATTGTAGGTCAATTAAGATGGAAGATGTTTGGTGGACGAAAGGTTTAGCTGTTTCTAGGGGAGTGTATCACAATCATTTGGCTTCTTTTTAGTTCAAATATCCAATGCCTAATTTAGAATGTCCCTGAAGGCTAACTTATCCTCTAAACATGGTGAATAGAAAAGCCAACACAAAACGTTAGAAATTGAAACAATCCATTACTCGTATACATTAGTAATTAGAAGTCACTCACAAAGTTAATCACTGGAATATACATATACCTAAAACGTAATGTATTGAGTTCTGAAGATTATGCAAGAGAATTCAGAGAAAATGTTGTTCTTATCAACTAAGTCCTGTTCATTTGATTCACTCAAGTATTATTGTACTAGAACATTTGAACTAGGGATTATTTCCGTTTTTTTATTGTATAATACAATGTTACAGTCAATCGATTCGGTTATGTATACGCCTAAAACTGACGATTCCTTAGTTTATAGCCACTGATATCATAGTGAGAAGGATACTTACCCCTTCTAGACATTTGGGGAACAAGATCAAATTACACTTCATGCCTTATTTTAATTCCACGTAATAGTAATGAAATGAAATGTGATAAAATATTTTTGTTTGTACTTACACTGAAGGACATTTAGGTAGAAGAGCACGAGGTGTTAAAGAGAATCACATCTTTGTAAGCTGGCACAGAAGTACCGGAAAGGCTTTCTGTGAGGAGATGAATTTGAACCTATATACTCAGTGGAATAATGCACATATGTTCACCACTAGGCGAATTCTCGGCGGATTGGAATGCTTTGAAATACTGCTAGCCTGTTCATCAGAAGTAGGATAGTATTTTCCGAATCGAAAATTACTCCTAATCTCATGTAACTGCATAGTTCAGTGATGTGATGGATGGCATACACGCTGTTCATGCATATGACGTTAAACGCACCTCTAGCTCCGCGTTATCTTGTAGGAACGAGTTATTTTCCCCTAGAAACAAATGAATCATCTTAAACCTGGGTGTAGTATTCTCAACTATCCTGAGTAACGGTTAGGTTTCAATGATTTTGCTGTGAGGAGGACTTGACTAATTAATCTTCGTAACTACTTTGTTCTGTGGGAAACAAATGACTGAAATCGATCTTGTACAGCATTTGAAAGTGAAACAAATCAAAGATGTTCTGACAGTTACGAGATTGGTCCCTGTCTAGTCTAAACTGTTAGCATAAAAAATACATAAGAGTTAAAATCAACTGGCGAATAATTGCTCCTAAAGAAAATTAAGTCGATTAAGAAATACGAGGCTGAGCAGTTGGTAATGCAGGAAAGAACATAAAGAAATACGAAATGGAGGAAAAATATGCATACATGTGTTGTCTATGTAAAGTGTTAAATGAATTACAGAAATTGACATGTACCTATCACATTATTCGAATAATAGTACAGATAATTTACAAACTGAGCGGCATTCCCCTCTCAAGACAGTGATATTACATGCCTGTAAACCTAAGTGCCATATATCTACTAATATGTCAATAAAATTGCATCGATACACAGAACATAAAACCAAATGATTCGTCAGTGAAAGGAAGAAGAATCATGAAGACAGTGGCGGATATTCCGTATAAAATATAATAGGGGAAAGCAAAATATATCCAGAAAAACATACATAAAACAAAATCAACATAATATGACAATCTACAAATAGAGCAGAAACTAAAAAATTATATATGTTAAATTACAAAGAAGAAGGAAAAATCAATGAGACAGCGAATGATCGTTTGAGTGAGCATGTCAAAACGATCATGACTGAAGATAGTTGTAAGGACTATTAATATTAATTTTATAATTACTGCAATTTTTGTAAGTATAGTGGTGGCGGTGGCAGTGGCGGTGACGGTGGCTGTGGCGTGCGATATTTGCATTGCGAATACAACCCATCATATTCATTTTCCTCATGTGCCATTGACTGAGCCAATCTATCTACGACGAATTGACTAGGTTTCGTAGAATGAATCCTGAATGGCACGACCTCGAATCACTCACTCACTAACTTGCTTACTTACTGTGGGGTGCCAGGCATTGATTAGACAGCAGCAATACTATACTACATTAACATGACAGAACGAAACCATCCTTGTATAAATGCAGCTGCAGCAGAAGAATGTATGATGTTTCGATTTTATTCATCCAGGAAGCATTTCACCCATTGCGTCAATCAAACAACCAATCAGTCAATCAATAAATTCAACTGTTCTTCCTTTTACTCACTCATCATCTTCATACATTATCTTCTGAAATATTTCTTCACATCGATGTGACTCTTCATTGATGCATAACTACGATGAATTCAAGAGAGAGAGAGGGAGGAAGAGAGGAGGAGACAGAGTTTGAAACAGAGACAGAGAATAGGAAGGATGTGGTGAGTGTGTGAATAGCTTGTGGATGAATGTGAGGTGTAGGGAGGAAGCGATAGAGCAGTCAATCCGTGTGTGTGTGTGTGTGAATGTGAGATTGATTCACAGATCTGGAATGCATCCAATTTATACTAGAATTAATAAGACTGTCTGTTCCCAGATTTCGCTGAGAATTTTCACACAGCGAGCTAGCTAGCTATCTCACTTTGTCCACCGAATGACGGCGACTAAGCAAAGTTTGCATTTAGGAATTGCAGAATGCAAAGTGTTTTCCAATTTATCCACGTCAGTCAGCGAGTCAATCAATCAATTGAAACTATTCCAAAATGGGGATTAAGACGCATGCATCGGCCCACTAACTAAATGAATAACCAACGAGCTGAAGAACTAATCAACCAACGGACGTACGAACCAACCAATCAACCAACCAACCAACCAGATGCAATGACGGACTGAGCCACAAATACAAAGATGACTTATTTGTTCATCACATGGTGAATAGGTGAAAGGGAAAAATGAATTGCCAGGCTGGCGAGTGAGCGAGCAAGCGAGCGAGCGATTCAGCCACCTGGTGAACAAGTCATCGATCTTCCAAACGATTGAGCGGTCGATCGTTCGAGTGAGCATGTCAATCAAACCATTTCACATTACGCGTACTCGTTGATTCCACTGATTGATTACTGATCAGCTGACTTCGAGTGTGACCACGGGTTCGCTCGACTTCGAGGTTAACTTCGAGGAGTATAAAAAGCACGGTGTATGTGAGTAGGTAGCTTCAAGTTGACAGTAAACGACAATGCAGATGTTCACTGTATGTTGGAATACTCTGGTTGTATAACATTGCATGCCTTCCTTCCCGATGGGCATTTTCATTTCAGCTCGTCTTAGTTGTACTCGTTGCATCACTGGGATTCGAAATGGGAGGTAAGTCTTCCTCCTGCGTCTCCTCCTCCTCATCCTGCTCCTGCTCCTCTTCCTACTCCACGTCATCATCAACATCATCATGATCATGATCACTCGTTGACATAAGAAAAGAGATAGACAATGCAGACAGACAAATAACACATTCACTCAGTAGAAATGATGTCATTACATGCTACCTTAGTTGATGAAACAATGAATGAAGGAGTGACTGAGTTGGTGATAGAGTGAGTCAGTGGGTCAGTGAGTGAGTGGGTGGGTGAGTGAATGTATGAAGCAAGTAATGGCTGAGTATTAAATTGTGGTGTTTTGTTGTTTTGTGATTTCAGTTATTGCAGGTCCAGTTCCAGAACCAGCAGCAGCAGCAAACAGTGGTTGTGCTGGCTGTCCTGGTGGATGCCCTAAATGCCGTGGATGCCGAGGTGGAAATTGTCCAGGAGGCTGCTGTAAAGGCTGCCGAAGACATTAAACATTAAATCAGGAGACAATAATTAATTAAATAGAACACCCCATTACTCATGCAAGCTTTCCAACGTGAAGAAAACGCTGTCATCATTGATTTGAAGACGGTGGACAATGTGTACTTTTAGATATCCTCTGTACAACTTACTAATAATAAATACACTTGCACTATCCAAATCACACCTTTCAGACTTCTTCTTTTTCAGTCAATTGTCTGTCAATCAGCGAACCTCTGATTCTCCCATCCCCTACCGCTCACCGAAATTAGCATTGAACCATTTTGTGTAAATTCCTCTGTGTTTCAACCAGATACTTCGTTGCTTCATCGGTTGGTCATTTAGTCAGTGAGACAGTTTGTCAGGCTGTTGGTCAGTCGAGTAGGCGGGCAGTCAGCCAGTGTGAGAGAGAGGAAGCCAGTAAGTGGCTAAGTAAGGGAGGGAGGGAGTGAGTAAGTAAATGAGTGAGTGAGTCATGGAGGGAGTTGGTCAGCTAGGCAGTGAATGATGCTGCGTGTTGATTTCTGCCAGTTGAATTGAGGCGTAAATCTCTGCTGAATGGAATTTAAAGTATACGAAAATATGATTGAGATATTCGGCCAAATAAACCAGCATCCATCCAAATGGTCAGTCAGCCATTCAGTAGTCAGGCAGGCGGTCAGTCAGTCAGTAAGCACGTAAGCACGTAATCAAGTCAGAAAGAAAGTAATTGAGTAAGCCAGCCAGCCAGCAAGCAAGTGATTATGCAAGTAGCTACGTAATGAAATGTCCAGATTTTTAATAGAGCACTTATTTCACTGAGTAATGACTGCGTGAATTAGGTTGGTGCCTGTTTAGTTGAAGACGTCTTCAGCGAGTGATTTTCACGGGCAGTCAGACAGTTTGAGAGACAAATATCAGTAAGTGGCTATGTAAGGGAGGGACTGAGTAAGTAAATGAATGAGTAAGTGAGTGAGAATATCAAGGTGGGATTTTGTCAGCCAGGCAGTGAAGAGAGATTGTATGTGGGTGAAATTAGTCGTGCGATAGGTAAGTACTGAGCGAAATTCACGCCAGAGAACGGGAATTCGTGAAATACAACTACCTTTTAAATACAATTTTCATTCATTCATTCAAAAATTTTAATAAGAACAATAATGATAATAATCAGACAGCAGGCCTGGTAATAATGCGTTAATTAATTAATTAATCAGTTGATTAATCAATGAAGAGTACTAGAATTAGACATTTTCACCTCAATACGAAGAAGAGAGTCACAGAGGAGAGAGAGACGGGCAGCAAAACAAGTGTACTGGTAAATAATTCCCCAAATATTGGGACCACAGCAATCATCACTGAACATTGGATGCGTACAGGTGGCATGGTAGAGTGTTCATGAGTAGGATGGGACCCAAATATAGTAGGAAAAGTCTACACTCAGTTGCTTTCCATTGGCTAAGGTCATCTAATGACCGACATTTCCTCTGAAAATCAGAAGGAATGTGTTTCCTACTTACTTGCAGTCCGTTATTAATATCTGCAATAATCTTACTATCCATTTGCTTCTCTCGCCGTGCTGCAAGACCCTGCCAAAGGAACACCAACTTCTTAACAACACCAAGGTATATTAGATGCATTGGCTCCAAGGGAAACGATTTTACCATGTCAAGTGGCAATTCCTCAAGGCAGCTTCTGTCCCCATAGTAACTTGCTTGAACTTGACCACGGAATGTCCTATCATTTCTAAGTGTCTGGTTCCCATTAGGAAATGTCATCCTACCCTCCAAGCGACAACCTATAACTTCACATTTATCACAACCTGTTTTTCCATTGTGACCGACGGTTTGTTTTACCTTAGAACGAGCAGGCGTGTCACATATAAATGCTAGAACACTTACAGTCACACTCCTACCCCACTTCTCAACATATAGACCGTTTTTATAAAGATCTTTCAATTCAACTAATAGGTTCATAGAAACCTCATTGAAGTTGTTCGGTTTTCTCAAACCGCCATGTATGCCAATTAAGAAAACGTCACTGACGTATGGAGTTGTGATGCGACCTAGGAATGGCCATAATTGCTGCTAAGAACTGTTCGATATAGATAAACCGTCATAGTTGATTTGCAAGCCAATATGTTGAAAAGTACCGTAGGCAACCCAACTATCTAGATAACGCTGTAGATTTTCCTTCAGTCCAATGTGATAGGAAACACCTTGTCCAAGAAATCTGGGTACACACATGCAGCTGTCTTTTAGCAAACCTCTTATGGTTGTTGGTACATGTGGATTAAATTTACGCATACAGTTCAAGATATCTTGCGCAACAGCCCCTGTTACATTGTTCCTAAGGAACAATTCCATAATTGACTTTCTGACCAGCTCTTTTTGTGTCATCTTTTCAGGAACAACCTGAAGTTCTATTAAAATTAATTACTACATAATAATAAATGTTACGGTTCTCTTCAATTTGTGAAACAACAGCGGCGGTCTCACTAGTACTAGGTATACCCACTGTTCCCTGTACAGTTGAACTTGAAGGCAAAGTTACTTTATTATCCCTTGTCACCTCTTCTCTAGATAAGCAGTAACGTTTCCAGAAGTCCCAGTCACTAAATGCTGCATCACGTAACCGTTTTTGACGGCGATAAAATGTGGAGTAGCTGTATCCAAGGTATTCATGCAGTTTACCAGAAGATATTCCTCTCTTACGACTTGTTGCAGAATGCTGAATACCCGTATCTAACACATTATCTGAGTTGTTTTCCTTATAATAGAAATGGACAAATAGACACCCAAAATCTAACTCACCTGCATGATTTATAAATCCTGTAAGGATGGTCTCTGTATGTAAGGAGTACTGCTTATATACCTCTAGGCAAACATCCGTTTTCTCACAGGAAGTATATGTTCTCGTCGGGGAATCAACACAATCACCCCCACCTTGTTTCGTTTGGATTCCCAAGGTTTTAATATGTGACCTCGTAAAGAGTGCTCAACAATCGAAAAAATTTACACTTCACTTATGACAAGTATCCTTTTTCATCTAAGGGATTTCAGTTTTCATTCCCCCTTTGTTTCGGTTTTCCATTTTTGACCTCATTTTTATTGAGCTGTTATCAAATTTCGGAACGACGCACTAAAAAATTTTTTTCCCATAGCTGGTCGAATACATCCTCTTCGCCCAGTCCTGGATATGTCAAATTCTACCTACCATGGAGTGGCAAATTGGCTAGGTGAACTCCTCCAACCGCTACACAAGTTGGTGGTAAACCATAGTGTTAAAGACGTTTTTGAATTTATTGCTAACGTGAATGATATCAATCTAAATGGGATGCAAATGGTTTCCTTAGATGTAGCGTCACTGTTTACCAATGTACCACTTATGGAGACTGTGGAATTCATATGCCAGCAGATACTAGAAAAGCAGATTGACATCGGGATTCCAGTTATTAGTCTGAAAGAGTTGCTTTTAAGATGTGCTATGAATGTACATTTCATATTCAACAACCTTTACTACAGATAAATCGACGGTATTGCCATGGGTTCTCCATTGGGGCCAATTTTGGCAGATTTCTTTCTAGCCAAGATTGAAAATGGTCCATTGAGACAAGTAATAGAGAAAACTGATTCTTATTTTCGTTATGTTGATGATACGTTCATTATTCTTGATGTGAAAACTGACAAGAATGAAATGTTAAAAAAGTTGAATGATGCACATCCATCGTTTATCTTCACTTGTGAAGAAGAACATGATGGTGGATTACATTTCCTTGACGTCCAATTGAGCAGAAGAGAGGATGGTTCATTCAAGAGAGATGTCTATAGAAAACCTACATCTGTAGGACAATATACACATTTCCTCAGTTTTGTACCAATCCGATATAAAATCAACTTAGTCACATGCGTTACGAATAGAGCAAGACGTATTTGTACAGATGACTCCCTAGAAAATGAGCTAGGATATATCCAAAATACGCTGGTCCAAATGGGTTATCCTAGTAGATTTATTAGGAGACACATGAATACCAGGTACAACAAAGAAAAACTGACAACAGTTGAAAAGAAAGAACTGTTCATGAAACTTCAATTTAATGGGGACGTGCCTAGTGAAGTCTTACATCTGAGATTAGCGAGAGCGATAAAACGGACTTATACTGCCGCCACCCTTTGTTTGTCATTTTCCAGCCGACCAATTTTGATTGCTCAAGTGAAAGATAAGCTACCTAGTTGTGCCACCTCAATGTGTATCTATAAATTTAGTTGCTTCTGTGGAGAAAGCTATATAGGGCGAACAACTAGACAACCTAACAAACGCATTAATGAGCATCTTCCTTCATGGTTCGGAAAAGGTCAAATAAAATCCATACGAAGTTCTATTTTGGCTCATTTGATTGATAGCGGTCACCAAGTGGACGAAAATAGTGCTTTCAAAGTTATCTATCGTATTCCATCGAGTCTTTCGAATGGAATCAGAACCCGTCTTTTACACCTAGCCGAAGCTATGGGAATTCGAGAGAATAATCCTAGTCTTTGCATACAAAAGAAGTTCTTTCTACCTTTGTCTCTCCCTTGGCCTAGGTGAATTGTATTCAAAACCCTCCCACCCTTTCTTATTTTCCACCTCCTTCGTACTTTTATAATGTTTATTTAAATTCTGATTATCGTTCCACTTCACCTTTTAAGATTTGACCCAATTTATTTATACGCTTATATACATTACTATCTTTGTTATTGACAGGCACATGGACTCATGTGAAAAATGGGCTAAGTCCATTTTATCTAACTCACACCACACCCTCTTCACTCACAACTCTCCCCTTGTATCTCATCAGGCAGAACTAGAAGCCAATGTAGAAAACTATATGCTCGCACCAGCAAGTACAGAAACTCAACCATACCCTACTTAGCTCGTGTTCTGTGTGATAAAGAAAGCATTAGGCGTGACACCTATAATTCATTAAATAGTAAGTAGTACAACTGGATCTCGTCTTTCCAACTCACATCATCAATAGGCACAACATTTTCTTTCCTTCTTTTCCTTTTCTCTCTCTTCTCTTTCCGTTATGTGCTGCTTTGTTTCTTTCTCTCGCTTACGCCAGTAAATATGACAGCTCCCACTTTTCTAACACCTTCAAACACTGTTCAGCTTTACCTTTGCTACCGACATGTCAATGTGTTGTTGTAATAATGAACTGTGGTTTCCTTAATCTATGTAGAATTCTATTTATTGATAATGTACTAACTGGATGCAATACTGTAGTAAATATGCTGAGAATTCCATTCTGTATCACATGTACTGTTTTGGAGTAAAGCTAATTATTATTATTATTATCACCTGCACAGACTTTATTATCAATATTTTGTTATCATTATAATCAACGTTATTAACTACAGTTTTTGTTCAGCGAAGAAATTTCTTTTCAACGACTTCATTTTCAAGCTGTACAGTCGTATTTATTTTACAGAAAAGGTCATTAAGTGGCACTAAATAATTGCTCAGTCAATATACATATATATGATAAGAATAACGATAATTAAAATGTTATAAGGGGTAGAGTTGAAGTGGATAAATTACAAAATTATTAAAGATTGTTTTATAAGTGAATTGAAATCAAAAATGTTTTAAACAAAATGTTTTGAAACAATCTTTAATAATTTTGTAATTTATCCACTTCAACTCTACCCCTTATAACATTTTAATTATCGTTATTCTTATCACATATATGTATATTGACTGAGCAATTATTTAGTGCCACTTAATGACCTTTTCTGTAAAATAAATACGACTGTACAGCTTGAAAATGAAGTCGTTGAAAAGAAATTTCTTCGCTGAACAGAAAACTGTGTTTTTACTTATGAATAAATGGGTATTTTTCGTTATTAACTACGTTCAAAACATTTACCACATTATTATTATTATATGATTCCCAAAATCACCGTCATTGGTTAAAATTTTATATATAAATCTATGTAAATTAGAGTAAAGCCTGAAGAAGATCTAATTGAAAACAATAATGTTCCTTATATGTCTTGTTCGAATACACATTCGACACAACCTACCTTGCTTATAATTTCATTGGTGACCTCGTCTCAACTGAACTGTAATCAAATTCAGGGACACTATCACAAACGAAATATATTATTCATTTCAATCTTCATATGTAATAAATTCACATTCTCCTACCCCCTGTTGAATTACGTTTTCGTTGGACTCTTATTTACTGTCACACCTTCGGTCAAATAGACCAATTACATCAAATGTAATTCGCAGACAAGTATGCAGCCGTCACACTACATACTCTCTGTGAAACCTACTCTTTGCTGATTGGTAGGATTCAATATACTATGTCGAGAGAGAGAGAGAGTGCTATTTTTCAGTATTAACCGCAGCAGTTAACGCATGCTTATTTTCAGCACTAAAGGCATTATTTCAAAAGATGATCTCTTTTTTAAGATTTTGTCGCATTAATTAAGCACCCAGCTCTCTTTTTAAGCACGACCAGCGTTATTTCAGAACATAGTGGGTAGAAAAAATATTCATTTACCATAAAAAAGGATTATCAACGCATAGGTAAGCACAAGTTCAGAATTGTTGTAAGCTTGGGGTTTCAGATGACTTGTTTATCTGAAGGCTTCCGGTCAAGCATTCATGCCATTTGGTACTCCGTCGTGTTACGTTCGTGCTCGATCCCCAGCCAGCTAACCAATTACCTGGCACTCAGATTTCGTCATGAAATATATCTCGTAATTTGGACGATCCATTGTGGCGTTTTGCTTTTACTTTGGTCTACCCGGAACGAATACTCTAAAATTTGTGGGTATTAGATATTGCGTTAGTATACTTCGTACTATTCGTGAACGTCAATACCGTCAGCATCTCAACAAGCAATAATGAGTAGTGTGTTTACGTGAACATCACTCGCTGAAGACGTCTTCAACTAAACAAGCACCAACCTAATTCACGCAGTCATTACTCAGTGAAATAAGTGCTCTATTAAAAATCTGGACATTTCATTACGTAGCTACTTGCATAATCACTTGCTTGCTGGCTGGCTGGCTGGCTTACTCAATTACTTTCTTTCTGACTTGATTACGTGCTTACGTGCTTACTGACTGACTGACCGCCTGCATGACTACTGAATGGCTGACTGACCATTTGGATGGATGCTGGTTTATTTGGCCGAATATATCAATCATATTTTCGTATACTTTCAATTCCATTCAGCAGAGATTTACGCCTCAATTCAACTGGCAGAAATCAACACGCAGCATCATTCACTGCCTAGCTGACCAACTCCCTCCATGATTCACTCACTCATTTACTTACTCACTCCCTCCCTCCCTTACTTAGCCACTTACTGGCTTCCTCTCTCTCACACTGGTTGACTGCCCGCCTACTCGACTGACCAACAGCCTGACAAACTGTCTCACTGACTAAATGACCAACCGATGAAGCAATGAGGTTTCTATGAACCTATTAGTTGAATTGAAAGATCTTTATAAAAACGGTCTATATATTGAGAAGTGGGGTAGGAGTGTGACTGTAAGTGTTCTAGCATTTATATGTGACACGCCTGCTCGTTCTAAGGTAAAACAAACCATCGGTCACAATGGAAAAACAGGTTGTGATAAATGTGAAGTTATAGGTTGTCGCTTGGAGGGTAGGATGACATTTCCTAATGGGAACCAGACACTTAGAAATGATAGGACGTTCCGTGGTCAAGTTCAAGCAAGTTACTATGGGGACAGAAGCTGCCTTGAGGAATTGCCACCTGACATGGTAAAATCGTTTCCCTTGGAGCCAATGCATCTAATTTACCTCGGTGTTGTTAAGAAGTTGGTGTTCCTTTGGCAGGGTCTTGCAGCACGGCGAGAGAAGCAAATGGATAGTAAGATTATTGCAGATATTAATAACGGACTGCAAGTAAGTAGGAAACACATTCCTTCTGATTTTCAGAGGAAATGTCGGTCGTTAGATGACCTTAACCATTGGAAAGCAACTGAGTGTAGACATTCCCTAATATATTTGGGTCCCATCCTACTCATGAACACTCTACCATGCCACCTGTACGCATCCAATGTTCAGTGATGATTGCTGTGGTCCCAATATTTGGGGAATTATTTACCAGTACACTTGTTTTGCTGCCCGTCTCTCTCTCCTCTGTGACTCTCTTCTTCGTATTGAGGTGAAAATGTCTAATTCTAGTACTCTTCATTGATTAATCAACTGAATAATTAATTCATTAACGCATTATTATCAAGCCTGCTGTCTAATTATTATCATTATTGTTCTTATTAAAATTTTTGAATGAATGAATGAAAATTGTATTTAAAAGGTAGTTGTATTTCACGAATTCCCGTTCTCTGGCGTGAATTTCGCTCAGTACTTACCTACCGCACGACTAATTTCACCCACATACAATCTCTCTTCACTGCCTGGCTGACAAAATCCCGCCTTGATATTCTCACTCTCTTACTCATTCATTTACTCACTCAGTCCCTCCCTTACATAGCCACTTACTGATATTTGTCTCTCAAACTGTCTGACTGCCCGTGAAAATCACTCGCTGAAGACGTCTTCAACTAAACAGGCACCAACCTAATTCACGCAGTCATTACTCAGTGAAATAAGTGCTCTATTAAAAATCTGGACATTTCATTACGTAGCTACTTGCATAATCACTTGCTTGCTGGCTGGCTGGCTTACTCAATTACTTTCTTTCTGACTTGATTACGTGCTTACGTGCTTACTGACTGACTGACCGCCTGCCTGACTACTGAATGGCTGACTGACCATTTGGATGGATGCTGGTTTATTTGGCCGAATATCTCAATCATATTTTCGTATACTTTAAATTCCATTCAGCAGAGATTTACGCCTCAATTCAACTGGCAGAAATCAACACGCAGCATCATTCACTGCCTAGCTGACAAACTCCCTCCATGACTCACTCACTCATTTACTTACTCACTCCCTCCCTCCCTTACTTAGCCACTTACTGGCTTCCTCTCTCTCACACTGGCTGACTGCCCGCCTACTCGACTGACCAACAGCCTGACAAACTGTCTCACTGACTAAATGACCAACCGATGAAGCAACGAAGTATCTGGTTGAAACACAGAGGAATTTACACAAAATGGTTCAATGCTAATTTCGGTGAGCGGTAGGGGATGGGAGAATCAGAGGTTCGCTGATTGACAGACAGTTGACTGAAAAAGAAGAAGTCTGAAAGGTGTGATTTGGATAATGCAAGTGTATTTATTATTAGTAAGTTGTACAGAGGATATCTAAAAGTACACATTGGCCGCCGTCTTCAAATCAATGATGACAGCGTTTTCTTCACGTTGGAAAGCTTGCATGAGTAATGGGGTGTTCTATTTAATTAATTATTGTCTCCTGATTTAATGTTTAATGTCTTCGGCAGCCTTTACAGCAGCCTCCTGGACAATTTCCACCTCGGCATCCACGGCATCCACAACACCCTCCACGGCATTTGGGGCATCCACCAGGACAGCCAGCACAACCACTGTTTGCTGCTGCTGCTGGTTCTGGAACTGGACCTGCAATAACTGAAATCACAAAACAACAAAACACCACAATTTAATACTCAGCCATTACTTGCTTCATACATTCACTCACCCACCCACTCACTCACTGACCCACTGACTCACTCTATCACCAACTCAGTCACTCCTTCATTCATTGTTTCATCAACTAAGGTAGCATGTAATGACATCATTTCTACTGAGTGAATGTGTTATTTGTCTGTCTGCATTGTCTATCTCTTCTCTTATGTCAACGAGTGATCATGGTCATGATGAGGTTGATGATGACGTGGAGTAGGAAGAGGAGCAGGAGCAGGAGGAGGAGGAGGAGACGCAGGAGGAATACTTACCTCCCATTTCGAATCCCAGTGATGCAACGAGTACAACTAAGACGAGCTGAAATGAAAATGCCCATCAGGAAGGCATGCAATGTTATACAACCAGAGTATTCCAACATACAGTGAACATCTGCATTGTCGTTTACTGTGAAGAACTGTTTACTGTCAACTTGAAGCTACCTACTCACATACACCGTGCTTTTTATACTCCTCGAAGTTAACCTCGAAGTCGAGCGAACCCGTGGTCACACTCGAAGTCAGCTGATCAGTAATCAATCAGTGGAATCAACGAGTACGCGTAATGTGAAATGGTTTGATTGACATGCTCACTCGAACGATCGACCGCTCAATCGTTTGGAAGATCGATGACTTGTTCACCAGGTGGCTGAATCGCTCGCTCGCTTGCTCGCTCACTCGCCAGCCTGGCAATTCATTTTTCCCCTTCACCTATTCACCATGTGATGAACAAATAAGTCATCTTTGTATTTGTGGCTCAGTCCGTCATTGCATCTGGTTGGTTGGTTGGTTGATTGGTTGGTTCGTACGTCCGTTGGTTGATTAGTTCTTCAGCTCGTTGGTTATTCATTTAGTTAGTGGGCCGATGCATGCGTCTTAATCCCCATTTTGGAATAGTTTCAATTGATTGATTGACTCGCTGACTGACGTGGATAAATTGGAAAACACTTTGCATTCTGCAATTCTTAAATGCAAACTTTGCTTAGTCGCCGTCATTCGGTGGACAAAGTGAGATAGCTAGCTAGCTCGCTGTGTGAAAATTCTCAGCGAAATCTGGGAACGGACAGTCTTATTAATTCTAGTATAAATTGGATGCATTCCAGATCTGTGAATCAATCTCACATTCACACACACACGCACACGGATTGACTGCTCTATCGCTTCCTCCCTACACCTCACATTCATCCACAAGCTATTCACACACTCACCACATCCTTCCTATTCTCCGTCTCTCTTTCAAACTCTGTCTCCGCCTCTCTCCGTCACTCTCTCTCTACCTCCTTCTCCCTCTCTTGAATTCATCGTAGTTATGCGTCAACTTGTAAGCAATGAGGATGTACAATGAAGAGTCACATCGATGTGGAGAAATATTTCAGAAGATAATGTATGAGGATGATGAGTGAGTACAAGGAAGAACAGTTGAATTGATTGATTGACTGATTTGTTGTTTGATTGACGCAATGGGTGAAAGGCTTTTTGGATGAATAAAATCGAAACATCATACATTCTTCTGCTGCAGCTGCATTTATACAAGGATGGTTCGTCCTGTCATAATAATGTAGTATAGTATTGCTGCTGGCTAATCAATGCCTGGCACCCCACAGTAAGTAAGCAAGTTAGTGAGTTAGTGATTCGAGGTCGTGCCATTCAGGATTCATTCTACGAAACCTAGTCAATTCGTCGTAGATAGACTGGCTCAGTCAATGGCACATGAGGATAATGTATGGGCTGTGTGGTACTCGAAATGCAAATATCGCACGCCAACGTCAACGCCACTGCAATCGCCACCACTACACTTACAAAAATTGCAGTAATTATAAAATTAATATTAATAGTCATTAGAACGATCTTCTTTCATGATCGTTTTGACATGCTCACTCAAACGATGATTCGCTCTCTCAATGTTTTTGTCGTCTTCTTTGTAATTGAACATATATAATTTTTTAGTTTCTGCTCTATTTCTAGATTGTCATATTATGTTGATTTTGTTTTATTTATGTTTGTCTGGATACATTTTGCTTTTACCTATTATACTTTATACGGAATATCCGCCACTGTCTTCATGATTCTTCTTCCTTTCACCGAAGAATCATGTTTTTTGTTGTGTGTATCGATGCAATTTTATTGACATATTAGTAGATATATGGCACTTAGGTTTACAGGCATGTAATATCACTGTCTTGAGAGGGGAATGCCGCTCAGTTTGTAAATTATCTGT
The DNA here is from genome assembly GCA_944472155.2 of Trichobilharzia szidati. Classification (NCBI taxonomy): domain Eukaryota; kingdom Metazoa; phylum Platyhelminthes; class Trematoda; order Strigeidida; family Schistosomatidae; genus Trichobilharzia; species Trichobilharzia szidati. The sequence continues at coordinate 31,969,231 of OX235273.1, forward strand.
ACTATTATTCGAATAATGTGATAGGTACATGTCAATTTCTGTAATTCATTTAACACTTTACATAGACAACACATGTATTCATATTTTTCCTCCATTTCGTATTTCTTTATGTTCTTTCCTGCATTACCAACTGCTCAGCCTCGTATTTCTTAATCGACTTAATTTTCTTTAGGAGCAATTATTCGCCAGTTGATTTTAACTCTTATGTATTTTTTATGCTAACAGTTTAGACTAGACAGGGACCAATCTCGTAACTGTCAGAACATCTTTGATTTGTTTCACTTTCAAATGCTGTACAAGATCGATTTTAGGCATTTGTTTCCCACAGAACAAAGTAGTTACAAAGATTAATTAATTACTTCCCCCTCACAGCAAAATCATTGAAACCTAACCGTTACTCAGGATAGTTGAGAATATTGCACTCAGGTTTAAGATGATTCATTTGTTTCTAGGGGAAAATAACTCGTTCCTACAAGATAACGCGGAGCTAGAGGTGCGTTTAACGTCATATGCATGAACAGCGTGTATGCCATCCATCACATCACTGAACTATGCAGTTACATGAGATTAGGAGTATTTTTCGATTCGGAAAATACTATCCTACTTCTGATGAACAGACTAGCAGTATTTCAAAACATTTCAATCCGCCGAGAATTCGCCTAGTGGTGAACATATGTGCATTATTCCACTGAGTATAAAGGTTCAAATTCATCTCCTCACAGAAAGCCTTTCCGGTACTTCTGTGCCAGCTTACAAAGATGTGATTCACTCTAACACCTCCTTCTCTTCTATGTAAATGTCCCTCAAGGTAAGTACAATCAAAAATATTTCATCACATCTCATTTCATTAGTATTCCCTGGAATTTAAATAAGGCATAAAGTGTAATTTGTTCTTGTTTGCCAAAGGCCTAGAAGGAGTAAGCATCCTTCTCACTATAATATCATTGGCTATAAACTAAGTAATCGTCAGTTTTAGGCGCATACATAACTGAATTGATTATGTGTAACATTGTATCATACAATAAAAAACGGAAATAATCCCTTGTTCAAATGTTCTAGTACAATACTTGAGTGAATCAAATGAACAGGACTTAGTTGATAAGAACAACATTTTCTCTGAATTCTCTTGCATAATCTTCAGAACTCAATACATAACGACATAGGTGTATGCATATTCCAGTGATTAACTTTGTGAGTGACTTCTAATTACTAATGTATACGAGTAATAGATTGTTTCAATTTCTAACGTTTTGTGTTGGCCTTCAGAGACATTCTAAATTAGGCATTGGATATTTGAACTAAAAGGAAGCCAAACGATTGTGATACACTACCCTAGAAACAGCTAAACCTTTCGTCTACCAAACATCTTCGATCTTAGTTGACCTACAGTAATTAAGGGAGAATAGTCGAGAAGAAAGAAGTCACCTAGTGAAATCGGAATAATTTGAATCAAACTATTAACTATCGATTTTTGTCACACATTCAACGCCACAGATGTTGTAGGATAATCTCTTTTTGAAACCTGTGCACCTAATGTTCAGGTCCAATGAATCCCACTCAGTTACTCTCATCATGATATTCCATATTAGATACGTTTATTTGGAATATGAAGTGGCACCTTGCAACATGTGCTGACTGACTATGAATAGATGGTGCTACTGGAGAACGTGGCAGGTTGAAAACCTCTAGTGACGATCTAGATGTTTAAGTCAATATAGTTACTGTAATCTAAACAGTGAATGGTCATTGAACCAGGTTTGATGGTTAGATTATGAGACGTGACTTAGGTATTATCGACAGCTCACAGATGTTGTTGTTTTCATTTCTAGTCTAGACAGTTACAACTCACATCCGTATTATTGCATATCCCATATGTATTATTGCACACAAGGAAAGTGAATCACTCATCTTCTTTTATATGAGAACCATACTCTACTGGCTAACCGCTCGGGTAAGTTATTATGCCCTACTGACATTCACATCTCTTCCTTTCCCTTCTTTCCGTTATTTCATGTGCACGTGATTTGTCTCAATTACGCAAGTTTCTAGTAATTTTCGATTTGTGGATTAAACTAACCCGTGTAAATGTGAAACCATTTCTACTTATTCATATCAGATATCTCAATTATAATGAGCGGAGATCTCCTTTCGTTCTCTACTACGGTGGAAATCACTGAATTATATTGTCAATGAATCATCGGTTATACACAGTATCAGATAATTTCTCATACACATAGGTGACTGTTTCATGGCTAAGACTAAATCCACAAAACTATTTTCCTACATTTGCACGATGCATAAACCAATACAAAATAACCATAAACTCAGTATAATAATTGTCATGTAGTCATTTATATATCAACGAAATCTCCACAGATCCAGAATTACACTCAAGTTTGCGGAAACACACATGCAATTGAATGTAAGTTGAGGTGACCAACTTCCATTAATACTCATTGGTTTCTTCACAACTCCGTAAAAACTCGACCGTCGTTCTGAGTATCACTCCTTAATAGTCTAAAAGTCAAATACTGTCAATCTAGAATGCAGTCTGGCAGTCGACACTAATCGTTCAAACCAACTCTTTTTGCCCAGCAATTGCTTGTTATGTTTCGTTTATACATGTACATTATAAATATGTGGTGGATAATGAGTAAACAAATGCGATCCTCACAAAGCATTTAACTAACTAACTGTGATGTAGAATTTGGGATGTCAGCCAATATTTGTAGCCAACTGCCACGTGCACAAACATTACGCCACTGCAGTGTACTGATCTACAATGCACCTAGTCATTCTGGCAAAGAATTGGTCATCATGTGCACATGATGGAGGACTTCTTCACGATTTCAACAGTAAACGCAGTCTGCACCTGCTTGTTTTCCGTGCACCTTTAGTCAAGATTAAAATTTAGCTATATAATAGAAAATGGACATGGTTCTCTACTGATGCTACCATGCGGATGTCAAAAGTTCACTGAGAGTTTTATGAATTTCTACATCTTCAGAAGATATGTCAACAGTTTTTTGGTGTTGTGTAAAAGTCAGTAAACTACTTATAAGCGTAATAGTTTCTAGTAGTAAATAGGTTCATGCAAAAAATACGCTGAAGTTTGAATTTTTCGTTTATATTTTAAAATACTTGAAACCAGTCAGCTTTAACCAAAAATCCAGGAATAATTTACCATCTGATCTCTAGTTTGAATCCAGAGAAGACAATTGTTGATGGTAGTCTGACTTCAGCCTGTGTAAAATGCTTTTCGTGATGTGCTGGCCATGTTTCTGACCCATACGGAGTGATTGTCTGAAAACTAATGTTCAACATTCGAATTTTGTGTTTCATGCTGCGGAGCGGGGGAGATTTTCAAACTGATTTCGTAGTGGTCATTGTTTTTCAAAGATCCACTAATTCGGTCTCCCACTGAGCCTAATTTCACATATGTCGAGTCATTCTTATTGTTCATTTGGAAAATGGTTGGTTGATGCTCATCAACCTGTATGGGAAGATGTATGCGTGCATTGACTTCGTGACATTTTTGATTTCATCGATAGCACACAAATTTGAACGCTGTTAACTAAACTATGAAGTCACTGTACACTGCATCACGCTGCACTAACGTTCAAAGTATGGGAAATATATGTTTCATATGAGAGTGTGTAAATGGAAACAAGTTAAACTTTGGAATACCAAAGCGTATTTGAAAGGACTATTGAACAGATGTACTCATCAAGTACAATTCAATTTCAGTGACACCGAAAGAAACCTCGGTATTGGTCCATTATAGTCCGATATTCATAGTTTTCAACTGCATACAAGTTACACGGACGACACATTGTCATTTGGAAAAATGAATGTGGCGTACGTCAGTTGTTACTGTTAGTTAATAGCCTTGGTCTGAGAACTCTTAAGTAGATAGCAGCTTATGAAACAGTTGAGTTTCTGCTGAACAAAAGGAAATTTGGTCTAATCCCTGCCCACTCGATCTGAAGCATCTTTTGCCCTGACGCTCTAGAGATGAGGAACTATGCCTTCTGAAATAAGTCTCCATTCAAGCTGGATACCCACTCAGATTCCCTGACAAGAAAGCCGAAGGAAAGTCCCAGAGAAGTGAGACCTTAATTGTTCCAAGGAAGAAACTTTAAGTGGACCATGATTTCAAGTGAAACTCAATCTGCGATATTCTTAGCAGGAGGATTTCATCATCTTTGATGAAAACATACTCCGTGGAAAAAGTGTGAGGGTTCAGACGTTTCTACTACGTGGCAGTAAACCTCTCGTTTTCTATCAAGTAGACTTTTCATTGTCTCTTTGATGTCCAACTCTTTACCAGTCTTTTAATTCTTTACAACTCTTACCTAATACCAAACTTGCCTGCATTTCTAAGTGCATTCAGATTACAACTTATTCATTGAACTACGCATCTCACGCAAGTGTGAAACTCTTATTCAACTCCACTTATGCGTTGAATAATACCAGGAACCTTTCTCACGCATATTGTGACCTATTGTACGATCAGTCATTTCTCACGACTGTGAGCCGACTTTATTGTGTTAAAAATGTATAAATATCATGTGTAGTTTTCCTAATAAATGTACAGTATTTTACATTGACAGGCCAGCTCTTGTCTTTTGATATTTGCGTGGCTCAGTGAATCGGAAGGTACAACGGACAAATAGGCGTATTAACGTACCAGTCGAGTTCACCACCGTCATACAAATTAGCAGCTCAGGAGGTATAACAAGTAGGCAGGTATGAAGTCCATCCTGAAACAGACTGATTTATATTTCTCAGTTGGGCTTCGGACAGCGTTACAGTGGCTGAGTGGTCAACAAGATCGCTTTATGACCAAAAATTCGTGGCTACAAACTCAAGTGGGCGCGCACTGCTAAAATGTCTCAGACTGGCACAAAACAATTGCCCGGGGATTCCAGACATCCCAATGGTTGTCTAACTAGTGTCAACTTGTGTTCAAACCTGTTATATCAGACTGTCATATATTCATATTTGTAGATAATTTTAATAGAATATTTCTGTGGAGCTGAGTCATCTGCGTTCACCAAGTGCTTGAGAAGTGAACTGGTTTTCGACTTGCATTACCCTCTTGATTCCCAAGCTGGATAATGTTCGGATATGCGTTTGGGACATGTTTGCTTTTGGGAGGCAATTATAACTAGCTTTGAAGGAGTAAGTGAACTTCTAATTATGCACTGAAGTGGCCCAAAACGAATGCTTGAATTTCTCAGCTATCCGAATAAGGCGTTCCTCAGAATCTCAATTAAAGTATTACCTTTATAACCATCATTCATAAACAGCGATTTCTTTAGCGCCTCTTATATTCTTTCAGATTTCTGCTTAACTTTGCTGTACTTCTCGATGCATCTTGTAGGATATCCATTTTATGAGAAGAAGAAATCGAGTTACAAAGATCGACTGAGAAGTTTCACCGGGGGCTTAAAACTCACCACACACTGATGTAATCGCATCGCACTAACCGCCCCCCCACCAAATCAAAATAACAAACGTAATTCCCAAACCGAATATATATTTCTGAAAATGACACAATCTTTCCAAGTTCGACTTCACTAGAGTTAACTTGGAAGACAGGAATTTATTCAGAGAAGGTGTCGTCAGGACCTAACAAATTTACTTGACGTCCTTATGAATGAATGCTATCCGCAATAACTTTCTTCACTACTTACTATTAATCAGTAGTATGAACCGTTCTTCATGAATCCACGTGAAGTTGAAGGGTTCCGAAGTGATCAGGGAATTTAAGAGTAGGGGTCAAAAGAAGTGGTCCTACTTTTATACGAGAAAATTAAGGCTCGCAGGTAAATATCGATCCCTGAAAGTCGGAAGATGAAGTATAAGATGAAGTATAACTTGATATGATTATGAGCAATAGTTTGTGCTCGAAACGTCATCAGTAAATATTACTGTATAACACTGTGAGACTCTATCAAAAATAAAAATTTACCCATAATGGAATTACACTCTACCACAGTGCCCAAGTTTTATTCTTATATCAACACCACTCGAGTTTTCATCACACAATAATCACCTTTATACTAAGCTGTATCAGTTTTCGGATGTAGATTTTGTACATCATTTATCTATGGACTGTACAAGATTTAGTGAACGATTAAGGTTTTACAATGGAATTTACACCAGATTAAACCAGATTAGTTATCTCCTTGGTGAGGATAGTTAAGTAAGTGGCATAGAAATATCAATTTCATACTTAGTATCAAGCACTAGATGTGGATCTAGTCATATTGTAGGTGTATTGCACCCATGTCGATCTTCTGAGTGGCGTGATGAAGTAGACGAATGATTGCCCCAAACCGCCAACTCCAACTTGGAGGGGAGCGTTGACAACCACTCACAAATCATCCACTTAGCTGCCAAGGGGATAAATCACGTTGCATTTGTCCAATGTGAAGTTAATTTTGAATGCCCGTGATTAATGGTTGACTGGAGTGTGGTGTGATGAGGTAAACAATTGGTCGGTTGACATTACGCTGAGCCGATGTTGACGATGATGACTGATCATTATAATATACACTTTTATAGGTGTAATAGTAACAGAGACCTTTCTACTTAGTCATTTAAGTAATTATCAGTTATATTCTCCAGCACTACTGTTTTCTTATCTGAAGCGAGGCATACAACATTTTATGTTATAAGTCAAGGTGTATGCTAGAGGAACTGTCGATGAACATCTTGACAACATAAAGGTAACTCGACAATCCACTCAGCATGGAACGAGTATCTTTTGGTTATGCTAAATGTCAATATACGTTTTCTTTACTCTAAGGAATGATACGCATTTGCTAAGAGTCGAACACACTCAAGTTGGGTGAAATTTGAGGGATTAGACTAACGCCTAATCCTATTCCCCACAACCACCTTTGCCTCAGTATGCTTCAGTTTTTCATGTCTAGTATGCCACCTGAACACAATTAGACTTGAGAATATGATCAACATATTTCTATCTTGATGTCCTGTCAACTAATAAACATTGGGGTTCATTGCTTTAATTGATTTCAATCTATTAAGGGGGAAATCGAATATTCATAAGCAGTATATCCATACATGTGATATTTTTCAGCGCTAAATGTTTATCTGACACTAATGGCTACACAGTATTAATGTTCATACTGCCAATCGACGCCTATATACGAGATGAGCAAATGAAACACGCGTAGGATGTGTCGATAAGGGCATAGTTGTTGATCAAGGTCAAGCATATCACCCAAAAGCAATGCCTATGAATTCCTGTTCCGTCAGCTTTCTTCCCAGAAATGAGTATCACGGGAGTGTAATCTGATTATCTTGTCAGCTGCCATATCAATAAGTCATAAATATTAATGATAGAAATTATTTACCGTCACAGATAATCACCAAACTCATTCGAATTATTATCAGTAAAAAGTTTGAGCATTGTGGATTAGATCAAATAAAGTATAAAACAGTTAGTCCCTTTTATAAATTTTGATAGCATTATTAGAAGACGGAGATTATCTGAAAAATGTGATGTATTAGCGCTATACATTTCGAACAATCTGATCACACATTTACTTGTCAAGTCAATATATATGGAAAAGTTAAATTAAACAAGGTGACAAAAAAAAGAATTAAGAATAATTAACACAAACGTTTGGTAATCCTTATTTGATTGGATTACCAAACGTTTGTGTTAATTATTCTTAATTCTTTTTTTCTGTCACCTTGTTTAATTTAACTTTTCCATATATATTGACTTGACAAGTAAATGTGTGATCAGATTGTTCGAAATGTATAGCGCTAATACATCACATTTTTCAGATAATCTCCGTCTTCTAATAATGCTATCAAAATAAAGTATAATTATATTTCAATAGTTTACACACAATGATGTTTTGTTATTGGTAATGTTTCGAGCAAAATTACTGCCCGTGTTCACACCACGGTTGGAATTGTTTGATTCACACATGTCTTTATTATCCATTTCTCCACCCAGTTTATTTCACCTCATTGTTACCCTTGTTTTTTGTTAACCTTTGTGATTTTATACTAAGCCTACCAATTCTGTAACATATTATTACAATTTACAATTTAGCCTCTTTATTTTATCATTAGACATTATCGGTCAGCCCTCACATTCAGTGTCCCCTTTGTTAATGTGTATTTGTATGTATTTCGTGTTTATTGCATTTCTCTCACCCCAATGACACCTGTATTTCTGTTGACTATAAAACAGCACTATATCACCCAACTGTTCACTCACACTTCATCACATTTTTTCTGACTATATACCCTATACACATTTGATTGACTATGTTAACTAATAGACTATCATCTCAACTTACACATGCACCCCAATACAGTTTCTGATATTATTTTCATTTGCCTTTATTGGCTGTATGTACTCTATTAGTCATGGATTTATAACTGTAGAGCCTGAAGAAGAAGTTATCTAAAACAATGTGAGATGGATTCATATCTCTGGAATGCATCCGATTTATACTAGAATAATGAGACTCTCTGTTCCCAGATTTCGCCGAGAATTTTCACACAGCCAGCTAGCTAGCTATCTCACTTTCTCTGCCGAATAACTCCGACTAAGCAAAGTTTGCTTCTAAGAATTGCAGAATGCAAAGTCCTTTCCAATATCCTGTTTATTTAAATACCCTACGCTTATGCATATGTATAGAAAGGTAGATATGTAATAAATGTACATATAAACACACATACACATACTCATACACATACACATAAGGATATGTGCACCTATACATACGTTGATTCATATACAACATGAACTCACTGACACACTAAATTCTCTGCAGACTCACACTTTCGATGAATTTCGCCGATCCTTATCTTCTCACCTCTCTCTCCTGTTGTCCACCGCTGGCATGCTGATTCTCTTGCTCACTCGCTGTCGCTCCGAAACACACTGATTAACACTTACAGAATCATTGTAATTCTTATATATTTTTCATTCTAACAGTTTAGTCTCAACATTGACCACTCTTGTAACTGTCAGAACATCTTTGATTTGTTTCACTTTCAAATGCTGTACAAGATCGATTTCAGGCGTTTGTTTCCCACAGAACAAAGTAGTCACAAAGATTAATTAATTACTTCCCCCTCACAGCAAAATCATTGAAATCTAAGCGTTACTCAGGATAGTTGAGAATATTGCACTCAGGTTTAAGATGATTCATTTGTTTCTAGGGGAAAATAACTCGTTCCTACAAGATAACGCGGAGCTAGAGGTGCGTTTAACGTCATATGCATGAACAGCGTGTATGCCATCCATCACATCACTGAACTATGCAGTTACATGAGATTAGGAGTATTTTTCGATTCGGAAAATACTATCCTACTTCTGATGAACAGACTAGCAGTATTTCAAAACATTTCAATCCGCCGAGAATTCGCCTAGTGGTGAACATATGTGCATTATTCCACTGAGTATATAGGTTCAAATTCATCTCCTCACAGAAAGCCTTTCCGGTACTTCTGTGCCAGCTTACAAAGATGTGATTCACTCTAACACCTCCTTCTCTTCTATGTAAATGTCCCTCAAGGTAAGTACAATCAAAAATATTTCATCACATCTCATTTCATTAGTATTCCCTGGAATTTAAATAAGGCATAAAGTGTAATTTGTTCTTGTTTGCCAAAGGCCTAGAAGGAGTAAGCATCCTTCTCACTATAATATCATTGGCTATAAACTAAGTAATCGTCAGTTTTAGGCTCGTTGGTTATTCATTTAGTTAGTGGGCCGATGCATGCGTCTTAATCCCCATTTTGGAATAGTTTCAATTGATTGATTGACTCGCTGACTGACGTGGATAAATTGGAAAACACTTTGCATTCTGCAATTCCTAAATGCAAACTTTGCTTAGTCGGAGTCATTCGGTGGACAAAGTGAGATAGCTAGCTAGCTTGCTGTGTGAAAATTCTCAGCGAAATCTGGGAACGGACAGTCTTATTAATTCTAGTATAAATTGGATGCATTCCAGATCTGTGAATCAATCTCACATTCACACACACACGCACACGGATTGACTGCTCTATCGCTGCCTCCCTACACCTCACATTCATCCACAAGCTATTCACACACTCACCACATCCTTCCTATTCTCCGTCTCTCTTTCAAAATCTGTCTCCGCCTCTCTCCGTCACTCTCTCTCTACCTCCTTCTCCCTCTCTTGAATTCATCGTAGTTATGCGTCAACTTGTAAGCAGTGAGGATGTACAATGAAGAGTCACATCGATGTGGAGAAATATTTCAGAAGATAATGTATGAGGACGATGAGTGAGTACAAGGAAGAACAGTTGAATTGATTGAATGACTGATTTGTTGTTTGATTGACGCAATGGGTGAAAGGCTTTTTGGATGAATAAAATCGAAACATCATACATTCTTCTGCTGCAGCTGCATTTATACAAGGATGGTTCGTCCTGTCATAATAATGTAGTATAGTATTGCTGCTGGCTAATCAATGCCTGGCACCCCACAGTAAGTAAGCAAGTTAGTGAGTGAGTGATTCGAGGTCGTGGCATTCAGGATTCATTCTACGAAACCTAGTCAATTCGTCGTAGATAGATTGGCTCAGTCAATGGCACATGAGGATAATGTATGGGCTGTGTGGTACTCGAAATGCAAATATCGCACGCCAACGTCAACGCCACTGCAATCGCCACCACTACACTTACAAAAATTGCAGTAATTATAAAATTAATATTAATAGTCATTAGAACGATCTTCTTTCATGATCGTTTTGACATGCTCACTCAAACGATGATTCGCTCTCTCAATGTTTTTGTCGTCTTCTTTGTAATTGAACATATATAATTTTTTAGTTTCTGCTCTATTTCTAGATTGTCATATTATGTTGATTTTGTTTTATTTATGTTTGTCTGGATACATTTTGCTTTTACCTATTATACTTTATACGGAATATCCGCCACTGTCTTCATGATTCTTCTTCCTTTCACCGAAGAATCATGTTTTTTGTTGTGTGTATCGATGCAATTTTATTGACATATTAGTAGATATATGGCACTTAGGTTTACAGGCATGTAATATCACTGTCTTGAGAGGGGAATGCCGCTCAGTTTGTAAATTATCTGTACTATTATTCGAATAATGTGATAGGTACATGTCAATTTCTGTAATTCATTTAACACTTTACATAGACAACACATGTATTCATATTTTTCCTCCATTTCGTATTTCTTTATGTTCTTTCCTGCATTACCAACTGCTCAGCCTCGTATTTCTTAATCGACTTAATTTTCTTTAGGAGCAATTATTCGCCAGTTGATTTTAACTCTTATGTATTTTTTATGCTAACAGTTTAGACTAGACAGGGACCAATCTCGTAACTGTCAGAACATCTTTGATTTGTTTCACTTTCAAATGCTGTACAAGATCGATTTTAGGCATTTGTTTCCCACAGAACAAAGTAGTCACAAAGATTAATTAATTACTTCCCCCTCACAGCAAAATCATTGAAATCTAAGCGTTACTCAGGATAGTTGAGAATATTGCACTCAGGTTTAAGATGATTCATTTGTTTCTAGGGGAAAATAACTCGTTCCTACAAGATAACGCGGAGCTAGAGGTGCGTTTAACGTCATATGCATGAACAGCGTGTATGCCATCCATCACATCACTGAACTATGCAGTTACATGAGATTAGGAGTATTTTTCGATTCGGAAAATACTATCCTACTTCTGATGAACAGACTAGCAGTATTTCAAAACATTTCAATCCGCCGAGAATTCGCCTAGTGGTGAACATATGTGCATTATTCCACTGAGTATATAGGTTCAAATTCATCTCCTCACAGAAAGCCTTTCCGGTACTTCTGTGCCAGCTTACAAAGATGTGATTCACTCTAACACCTCCTTCTCTTCTATGTAAATGTCCCTCAAGGTAAGTACAATCAAAAATATTTCATCACATCTCATTTCATTAGTATTCCCTGGAATTTAAATAAGGCATAAAGTGTAATTTGTTCTTGTTTGCCAAAGGCCTAGAAGGAGTAAGCATCCTTCTCACTATAATATCATTGGCTATAAACTAAGTAATCGTCAGTTTTAGGCGCATACATAACTGAATTGATTATGTGTAACATTGTATCATACAATAAAAAACGGAAATAATCCCTTGTTCAAATGTTCTAGTACAATACTTGAGTGAATCAAATGAACAGGACTTAGTTGATAAGAACAACATTTTCTCTGAATTCTCTTGCATAATCTTCAGAACTCAATACATAACGATATAGGTGTATGCATATTCCAGTGATTAACTTTGTGAGTGACTTCTAATTACTAATGTATACGAGTAATGGATTGTTTCAATTTCTAACGTTTTGTGTTGGCCTTCAGAGACATTCTAAATTAGGCATTGGATATTTGAACTAAAAGGAAGCCAAACGATTGTGATACACTACCCTAGAAACAGCTAAACCTTTCGTCTACCAAACATCTTCGATCTTAGTTGACCTACAGTAATTAAGGGAGAATAGTCGAGAAGAAAGAAGTCACCTAGTGAAATCGGAATAATTTGAATCAAACTATTAACTATCGATTTTTGTCACACATTCAACGCCACAGATGTTGTAGGATAATCTCTTTTTGAAACCTGTGCACCTAATGTTCAGGTCCAATGAATCCCACTCAGTTACTCTCATCATGATATTCCATATTAGATACGTTTATTTGGAATATGAAGTGGCACCTTGCAACATGTGCTGACTGACTATGAATAGATGGTGCTACTGGAGAACGTCGCAGGTTGAAAACCTCTAGTGACGATCTAGATGTTTAAGTCAATATAGTTACTGTAATCTAAACAGTGAATGGTCATTGAACCAGGTTTGATGGTTAGATTATGAGACGTGACTTAGGTATTATCGACAGCTCACAGATGTTGTTGTTTTCATTTCTAGTCTAGACAGTTACAACTCACATCCGTATTATTGCATATCCCATATGTATTATTGCACACAAGGAAAGTGAATCACTCATCTTCTTTTATATGAGAACCATACTCTACTGGCTAACCGCTCGGGTAAGTTATTATGCCCTACTGACATTCACATCTCTTCCTTTCCCTTCTTTCCGTTATTTCATGTGCACGTGATTTGTCTCAATTACGCATGTTTCTAGTAATTTTCGATTTATGGATTAAACTAACCCGTGTAAATGGAAACCATTTCTACTTATTCATATCAGATATCTCAATTATAATGAGCGGAGATCTCCTTTCGTTCTCTACTACGGTGGAAATCACTGAATTATATTGTCAATGAATCATCGGTTATACACAGTATCAGATAATTTCTCATACACATAGGTGATTGTTTCATGGCTAAGACTAAATCCACAAAACTATTTTCCTACATTTGCACGATACATAAACCAATATAAAATAACCATAAACTCAGTATAATAATTGTCATGTAGTCATTCATATATCAACGAAATCTCCACAGATCCAGAATTACACTCAAGTTTGTGGAAACACACATGCAATTGAATGTAAATTGAGGTGACCACCTTCCATTAATACTCATTGGTTTCTTCACAACTCCGTAAAAACTCGACCGTCGTTCTGAGTATCACTCCTTAATAGTCTAAAAGTCAAATACTGTCAATCTAGAATGCAGTCTGGCAGTCGACACTAATCGTTCAAACCAACTCTTTTTGCCCAGCAATTGCTTGTTATGTTTCGTTTATACATGTACATTATAAATATGTGGTGGATAATGAGTAAACAAATGCGATCCTCACAAAGCATTTAACTAACTAACTGTGATGTAGAATTTGGGATGTCAGCCAATATTTGTAGCCAACTGCCACGTGCACAAACATTACGCCACTGCAGTGTACTGATCTACAATGCACCTAGTCATTCTGGCAAAGAATTGGTCATCATGTGCACATGATGGAGGACTTCTTCACGATTTCAACAGTAAACGCAGTCTGCACCTGCTTGTTTTCCGTGCACCTTTAGTCAAGATTAAAATTTAGCTATATAATAGAAAATGGACATGGTTCTCTACTGATGCTACCATGCGGATGTCAAAAGTTCACTGAGAGTTTTATGAATTTCTACATCTTCAGAAGATATGTCAACAGTTTTTTGGTGTTGTGTAAAAGTCAGTAAACTACTTATAAGCGTAATAGTTTCTAGTAGTAAATAGGTTCATGCAAAAAATACGCTGAAGTTTGAATTTTTCGTTTATATTTTAAAATACTTGAAACCAGTCAGCTTTAACCAAAAATCCAGGAATAATTTACCATCTGATCTCTAGTTTGAATCCAGAGAAGACAATTGTTGATGGTAGTCTGACTTCAGCCTGTGTAAAATGCTTTTCGTGATGTGCTGGCCATGTTTCTGACCCATACGGAGTGATTGTCTGAAAACTAATGTTCAACATTCGAATTTTGTGTTTCATGCTGCGGAGCGGGGGAGATTTTCAAACTGATTTCGTAGTGGTCATTGTTTTTCAAAGATCCACTAATTCGGTCTCCCACTGAGCCTAATTTCACATATGTCGAGTCATTCTTATTGTTCATTTGGAAAATGGTTGGTTGATGCTCATCAACCTGTATGGGAAGATGTATGCGTGCATTGACTTCGTGACATTTTTGATTTCATCGATAGCACACAAATTTGAACGCTGTTAACTAAACTATGAAGTCACTGTACACTGCATCACGCTGCACTAACGTTCAAAGTATGGGAAATATATGTTTCATATGAGAGTGTGTAAATGGAAACAAGTTAAACTTTGGAATACCAAAGCGTATTTGAAAGGACTATTGAACAGATGTACTCATCAAGTACAATTCAATTTCAGTGACACCGAAAGAAACCTCGGTATTGGTCCATTATAGTCCGATATTCATAGTTTTCAACTGCATACAAGTTACACGGACGACACATTGTCATTTGGAAAAATGAATGTGGCGTACGTCAGTTGTTACTGTTAGTTAATAGCCTTGGGCTGACAACTTTCAAGTATACAGCAGCTGTGTACAATGGCTGAGTGTCTGTTGGACATAAAGAAATTTAGTCTGATTCCTTCCCACCCAATCTGAAGCATCTTTTAACCTGACACCATAGATTAGGAAGTATACCGCCTCTATAAATCTCCATTCAGGCTGGATACCCTCTGAGGTTCACTGACAAGAAAGTCAAACGACAGTCCCGGAGATATGAGACATTACTTCTTCCAATGAAGAAACTTTAAGTGGGCCTTGATTACAAGTGAGACTTAATCTGGTCTATTCTGGGCAGGAGGATTTCGTCATCTTTGATGAAAACATACTTCATGGAAACAATATGAGGTTTGAGACGTTTCTACTATTATTCATCAGTAAACCTCTCGTTTCCTATCAAGTAGACTTTTCGTTGTCTCTTTGATTTCAAACTGTTTACCAGTCTATTTATTCTTTCCAACTCTTACCTAATATCACACTTGTTTGTGTTTATAAGTGCATCCTGATTACAACTTATTCATTGAACTACGCATCTCACGCAAGTGTGAAACTCTTATTCAACACCACCTAAGCGTTTATTAATTCCTGCAACTATGAGTACGATGACTTATGAATTTTGTTAATTTCCTCTTTCGTGGAAGCTTCTACATAAATGTGAAAGAACCACTAAAGAAACTAGGTGCGACAAAAGGGCCTGTCCAATGATTTCTTGTTGACATTTTCAATATTCACAATAAAATTACTGTGTATATTTACTAAACATCATGGACAATGTTTAATCTTGGAAATGATGCTATTGTGTACATTGTTGAAAGTGTCTATTAGAGACCCAGCGTGACTCAAATCATTGCATACAATGAATGAATCATCAACATATCTTTAGTAAGCTGTTGTTTCGCCAATGGCACACTTGAGCTTGGTCTGTTTCAGACTGGCCATAAAAATATCAGCTGAAATCGGACCCAGTGGATTTACCATTGCAACTCCATCAACCTGGTGATATATTTTGTTGTCGAACTGGAATTGTATACCATTAGTGCATAACACGAGAAGCTGCTTGAATTACAGCCTTGTTAGAGGAAGAAGATCAGAGTGTTGACAGATGATGTCTAATGCCTCATGCAGAGGGATCTGCGTGAGTAGAGAATTCACATCGGAGGAAACCATGATTTTTTCATGTACATTGAGTATTTTTAGCTAGAAGTTGTCTGACAGGTTCTAAACTATCGGCTAGCCAGCAAGCATCTAGGTGAAACAATGAATTCACCATTGAGAGTACAGGTCTCAATAGGCAATATTTTGACGAAATTCCATGTATATCTAATTTTGCAGACACCCACTGAATATCTTTCTTCAATTTTCTTAAAGGTGAGAGTGCATCATCAATAGTGTTTGTACACAAGTCTTTTTCTGTTAAGTATTGGATTGTTGCATTATATATTTGAATATTTCATATTATTATTTACATGAAACTTATTTTGAATTATTTTTATTCTTTGTTGTTTTCCATGTAAGATGAAGAGAGTGCTCATTGACATCTACTTACAGGATCAGAATAGAGAATGATCAACAAATGGTGGAATAGAAATAGATAATAATGAGTAAACAGCACTGAAGTATAAAAGAGAAATTGCTGCAGATAAAGCAGAATGTCAACAAACATAATGGGTCGATTAGCGTGAAATTTCACTCAAAGTGTAAAATGATACTACTTGCTGTTGATAATCAGTAGTACATTGTAGATATGAAAGTACTTTTTCATAATAATTATGATGTGAATTTTGACAATAAATGGTTGGTCGTGCAATTTGTGAAGTTTTCCATGAAACAGATGAATCGCAAATGGAGCAGTGTAGAAATGATAAGACTCACAGGTTATTAGTGCATCATGCAACAAACAGTCTGACAATTCGGATGAGACAAGGTTGCTAGAAATTGTACTGAATTAAACAAAGGTGACAAGTGAAATAATGCAGGATATTGCTCAGAGTGAAATCGTCAATATCAATCTGCATAATACGAGAAGGATACACAAACAGAATGCAAAAACACAAAGTTGGATAGAGCCAAATTCGGAATATGGAGGGGAATAGTTTTGCACACATGGAGTGATCGAAGAAATCTTCACCCTCTTCAAAGGTAATGAAGAGTAGCGAAGATTTCAAAGTTTAGTATTTCTACACCTTTTTCGAATGATAGATTCCATGAATCATTCCGTTATGTAAAACATTTTTTCATAGAATGTCGGTTCAATGGATGTAATGATGTGATTTTAACTTATTTATCAGCCATCTGTTAACTTTTAACCTTGAACTAGACTTGTTGCTTTCATATATATTCTGTCAACTTCTATTCCATATGCTCCGGAAAACTATGATTTTTCAATCTGAAATTGATCCTTACGCAACTGTGTGTTTTTCTCATGGATTGGGACATATTTTTATCGCCATTGCATACGTTGATTGCCTAGCCACTTCAAAAAACACTCATAAAAATCATCTGGTGTTTTGGCTTTTCCTCTCTCTCAGATATGCAAATTGTTGTAACAGAATAATTGCAATGAATACGCAGAAGGAAGGAATCATAGCTACCTAAGTTATGGAATTAATATGTATTTCTTAATTTCATACAAATCATTTTTTTGACTCCTTTATAAGCAGAAGCCTTCAAAACAAAACATTTTTTCACGGTAAACAACTTATCTGTTTATTACTATTTGTTGAGATTATTTTCAATGTTCTCGTGTGTGATCTGTTTTGTTCATCCTCAGCAGTATGAAAACACGATCATTTATGATGAAGTGGAAATGAAGTTAACTTACATAAACAAACAAAAGACAAAATAATGAAACATACTACTCACATTTCAATAATAAAAACAATTACAAAATATTCTATAAACAGTATACACACTTTATCACAGTTTATACTCATCTACCTAAAGTTAACAAATACTGATTTGGCCTATGCGCGTGTCAAATCAGCAGAAGATAATTGCATTAATGACAAAAGTACTATTAGGCTGAATTAAAATATGGCCTTGAAATATTGTTAACAGCTCCTTCACAAATGATTAATCTAATCGTTGCTGTTGAGGGTACTGAGAAAAAATATAAGTTTGAGACGAGAAAAGTGATCTTCAACTAATCTTGATGGTATTATATAAAGAACACTGACAATGCTTGAAAGCCGGAGGCCTACTTTTCAAAACAAAGCAAGTTTCTTTCGTCTGTTCACATAAACTATGCAGTTCTTATCATTGTATGATTATTGCCACTCAGATGAAGCACATTGTTCCTCAAATAACAAGACCGAAGAAGTTTGGTTAAACAGAAACAAAACACAGGTGTCTTGCTGTTATCGGGAATATTTAGACGTTAGTCACATTATTCTTCTACACATAGATAGTAGGACGGCCTCGTTTTTATCAAACGACTTCATATATTTTTGCATTTCGAATAACATACGTCCTTTTAAGAATTGAAAATGCTGTTCCAGTGTGGCTGATGTCATGAAAATCTCATTCCTGGCGGAAAAGATTCGTCGAACATTCGGTCTGAAATGTTCGAATATATAATGCAACAATCCAATACTTAACAGAAAAAGACTTGTGTACAAACACTATTGATGATGCACTCTCACCTTTAAGAAAATTGAAGAAAGATATTCAGTGGGTGTCTGCAAAATTAGATATACATGGAATTTCGTCAAAATATTGCCTATTGAGACCTGTACTCTCAATGGTGAATTCATTGTTTCACCTAGATGCTTGCTGGCTAGCCGATAGTTTAGAACCTGTCAGACAACTTCTAGCTAAAAATACTCAATGTACATGAAAAAATCATGGTTTCCTCCGATGTGAATTCTCTACTCACGCAGATCCCTCTGCATGAGGCATTAGACATCATCTGTCAACACTCTGATCTTCTTCCTCTAACAAGGCTGTAATTCAAGCAGCTTCTCGTGTTATGCACTAATGGTATACAATTCCAGTTCGACAACAAAATATATCACCAGGTTGATGGAGTTGCAATGGTAAATCCACTGGGTCCGATTTCAGCTGATATTTTTATGGCCAGTCTGAAACAGACAAAGCTCAAGTGTGCAATTGGCGAAACAACAGCTTACTAAAGATATGTTGATGATTCATTCATTGTATGCAATGATTTGAGTCACGCTGGGTCTCTAATAGACACTTTCAACAATGTACACAAAAGCATCACTTTCAGGATGAAGCCTGAAAATGATGAAAAATCCCATTTTTGAACGTAAAGTTTGGAAGAATAAACGACGAGCCACTCGAAACATGTGTATATCGTTAAGACACATGGAGTGGTCTTTACTTCTGTTAAGTATTGGATTGTTGCATTATATATTCGAACATTTCAGACCGAATGTTCGACGAATCTTTTCCGCCAGGAATGAGATTTTCATGACATCAGCCACACTGGAACAGCATTTTCAATTCTTAAAAGGACGTATGTTGTTCGAAAGGCAAAAATATATGAAGTCGTTTGATAAAAACGAGGCCGTCCTACTATCTATGTGTAGAAGAATAATGTGACTAACGTCTAAATATTCCCGATAACAGCAAGACACCTGTGTTTTGTTTCTGTTTAACCAAACTTCTTCGGTCTTGTTATTCGAGGAACAATGTGCTTCATCTGAGTGGCAATAATCATACAATGATAAGAACTGCATAGTTTATGTGAACAGACGAAAGAAACTTGCTTTGTTTTGAAAAGTAGGCCTCCGGCTTTCAAGCATTGTCAGTGTTCTTTATATAATACCATCAAGATTAGTTGAAGATCACTTTTCTCGTCTCAAACTTATATTTTTTCTCAGTACCCTCAACAGCAACGATTAGATTAATCATTTGTGAAGGAGCTGTTAACAATATTTCAAGGCCATATTTTAATTCAGCCTAATAGTACTTTTGTCATTAATGCAATTATCTTCTGCTGATTTGACACGCGCATAGGCCAAATCAGTATTTGTTAACTTTAGGTAGATGAGTATAAACTGTGATAAAGTGTGTATACTGTTTATAGAATATTTTGTAATTGTTTTTATTATTGAAATGTGAGTAGTATGTTTCATTATTTTGTCTTTTGTTTGTTTATGTAAGTTAACTTCATTTCCACTTCATCATAAATGATCGTGTTTTCATACTGCTGAGGATGAACAAAACAGATCACACACGAGAACATTGAAAATAATCTCAACAAATAGTAATAAACAGATAAGTTGTTTACCGTGAAAAAATGTTTTGTTTTGAAGGTTTCTGCTTATAAAGGAGTCAAAAAAATGATTTGTATGAAATTAAGAAATACATATTATTCCATAACTTAGGTAGCTATGATTCCTTCCTTCTGCGTATTCATTGCAATTATTCTGTTACAACAATTTGCATATCTGAGAGAGAGGAAAAGCCAAAACACCAGATGATTTTTATGAGTATTTTTTGAAGTGGCTAGGCAATCAACGTATGCAATGGCGATAAAAATATGTCCCAATCCATGAGAAAAACACACAGTTGCGTAAGGATCAATTTCAGATTGAAAAATCATAGTTTTCCGGAGCATATAGAATAGAAGTTGACAGAATATATATGAAAGCAACAAGTCTAGTTCAAGGTTAGAAGTTAACAGATGGCTGATAAATAAGTTAAAATCACATCATTACATCCATTGAACCGACATTCTATGAAAAAATGTTTTACATAACGGAATGATTCATGGAATCTATCATTCGAAAAAGGTGTAGAAATACTAAAGTTTGAAATCTTCGCTACTCTTCATTACCTTTGAAGAGGGTGAAGATTTCTTCGATCACTCCATGTGTGCAAAACTATTCCCCTCCATATTCCGAATTTGGCTCTATCCAACTTTGTGTTTTTGCATTCTGTTTGTGTATCCTTCTCGTATTATGCAGATTGATATTGACGATTTCACTCTGAGCAATATCCTGCATTATTTCACTTGTCACCTTTGTTTAATTCAGTACAATTTCTAGCAAACTTGTCTCATCCGAATTGTCAGACTGTTTGTTGCATGATGCACTAATAACCTGTGAGTCTTATCATTTCTACACTGCTCCATTTGCGATTCATCTGTTTCATGGAAAACTTCACAAATTGCACGACCAACCATTTATTGTCAAAATTCACATCATAATTATTATGAAAAAGTACTTTCATATCTACAATGTACTACTGATTATCAACAGCAAGTAGTATCATTTTACACTTTGAGTGAAATTTCACGCTAATCGACCCATTATGTTTGTTGACATTCTGCTTTATCTGCAGCAATTTCTCTTTTATACTTCAGTGCTGTTTACTCATTATCATCTATTTCTATTCCACCATTTGTTGATCATTCTCTATTCTGATCCTGTAAGTAGATGTCAATGAGCACTCTCTTCATCTTACATGGAAAACAACAAAGAATAAAAATAATTCAAAATAAGTTTCATGTAAATAATAATATGAAATATTCAAATATATAATGCAACAATCCAATACTTAACAGAAAAAGACTTGTGTACAAACGCTATTGATGATGCACTCTCACCTTTAAGAAAATTGAAGAAAGATATTCAGTGGGTGTCTGCAAAATTAGATATACATGGAATTTCGTCAAAAAATTGCCTATTGAGACCTGTACTCTCAATGGTGAATTCATTGTTTCACCTAGATGCTTGCTGGCTAGCCGATAGTTTAGAACCTGTCAGAAAACTTCTAGCTAAAAATACTCAATGTACATGAAAAAATCATGGTTTCCTCCGATGTGAATTCTCTACTCACGCAGATCCCTCTGCATGAGGCATTAGACATCATCTGTCAACACTCTAATCTTCTTCCTCTAACAAGGCTGTAATTCAAGCAGCTTCTCGTGTTATGCACTAATGGTATACAATTCCAGTTCGACAACAAAATATATCACCAGGTTGATGGAGTTGCAATGGTAAATCCACTGGGTCCGATTTCAGCTGATATTTTTATGGCCAGTCTGAAACAGACCAAGCTCAAGTGTGCCATTGGCGAAACAACAGCTTACTAAAGATATGTTGATGATTCATTCATTGTATGCAATGATTTGAGTCACGCTGGGTCTCTAATAGACACTTTCAACAATGTACACAAAAGCATCACTTTCAGGATGAAGCCTGAAAATGATGAAAAATCCCATTTTTGAACGTAAAGTTTGGAAGAATAAACGACGAGCCACTCGAAACATGTGTATATCGTTAAGACACATGGAGTGGTCTTTACTTCTGTTAAGTATTGGATTGTTGCATTATATATTCGAACATTTCAGACCGAATGTTCGACGAATCTTTTCCGCCAGGAATGAGATTTTCATGACATCAGCCACACTGGAACAGCATTTTCAATTCTTAAAAGGACGTATGTTATTCGAAATGCAAAAATATATGAAGTCGTTTGATAAAAACGAGGCCGTCCTACTATCTATGTGTAGAAGAATAATGTGACTAACGTCTAAATATTCCCGATAACAGCAAGACACCTGTGTTTTGTTTCTGTTTAACCAAACTTCTTCGGTCTTGTTATTTGAGGAACAATGTGCTTCATCTGAGTGGCAATAATCATACAATGATAAGAACTGCATAGTTTATGTGAACAGACGAAAGAAACTTGCTTTGTTTTGAAAAGTAGGCCTCCGGCTTTCAAGCATTGTCAGTGTTCTTTATATAACACCATCAAGATTAGTTGAAGATCACTTTTCTCGTCTCAAACTTATATTTTTTCTCAGTACCCTCAACAGCAACGATTAGATTAATCATTTGTGAAGGAGCTGTTAACAATATTTCAAGGCCATATTTTAATTCAGCCTAATAGTACTTTTGTCATTAATGCAATTATCTTCTGCTGATTTGACACGCGCATAGGCCAAATCAGTATTTGTTAACTTTAGGTAGATGAGTATAAACTGTGATAAAGTGTGTATACTGTTTATAGAATATTTTGTAATTGTTTTTATTATTGAAATGTGAGTAGTATGTTTCATTATTTTGTCTTTTGTTTGTTTATGTAAGTTAACTTCATTTCCACTTCATCATAAATGATCGTGTTTTCATACTGCTGAGGATGAACAAAACAGATCACACACGAGAACATTGAAAATAATCTCAACAAATAGTAATAAACAGATAAGTTGTTTACCGTGAAAAAATGTTTTGTTTTGATGGCTTCTGCTTATAAAGGAGTCAAAAAAATGATTTGTATGAAATTAAGAAATACATATTATTCCATAACTTAGGTAGCTATGATTCCTTCCTTCTGCGTATTCATTGCAATTATTCTGTTACAACAATTTGCATATCTGAGAGAGAGGAAAAGCCAAAACACCAGATGATTTTTATGAGTGTTTTTTGAAGTGGCTAGGCAATCAACATATGCAATGGCGATAAAAATATGTCCCAATCCATGAGAAAAACACACAGTTGCGTAAGGATCAATTTCAGATTGAAAAATCATAGTTTTCCGGAGCATATGGAATAGAAGTTGACAGAATATATATGAAAGCAACAAGTCTAGTTCAAGGTTAAAAGTTAACAGATGGCTGATAAATAAGTTAAAATCACATCATTACATCCATTGAACCGACATTCTATGAAAAAATGTTTTACATAACGGAATGATTCATGGAATCTATCATTCGAAAAAGGTGTAGAAATACTAAACTTTGAAATCTTCGCTACTCTTCATTACCTTTGAAGAGGGTGAAGATTTCTTCGATCACTCCATGTGTGCAAAACTATTCCCCTCCATATTCCGAATTTGGCTCTATCCAACTTTGTGTTTTTGCATTCTGTTTGTGTATCCTTCTCGTATTATGCAGATTGATATTGACGATTTCACTCTGAGCAATATCCTGCATTATTTCACTTGTCACCTTTGTTTAATTCAGTACAATTTCTAGCAACCTTGTCTCATCCGAATTGTCAGACTGTTTGTTGCATGATGCACTAATAACCTGTGAGTCTTATCATTTCTACACTGCTCCATTTGCGATTCATCTGTTTCATGGAAAACTTCACAAATTGCACGACCAACCATTTATTGTCAAAATTCACATCATAATTATTATGAAAAAGTACTTTCATATCTACAATGTACTACTGATTATCAACAGCAAGTAGTATCATTTTACACTTTGAGTGAAATTTCACGCTAATCGACCCATTATGTTTGTTGACATTCTGCTTTATCTGCAGCAATTTCTCTTTTATACTTCAGTGCTGTTTACTCATTATTATCTATTTCTATTCCACCATTTGTTGATCATTCTCTATTCTGATCCTGTAAGTAGATGTCAATGAGCACTCTCTTCATCTTACATGGAAAACAACAAAGAATAAAAATAATTCAAAATAAGTTTCATGTAAATAATAATATGAAATATCCAAATATATAATGCAACAATCCAATACTTAACAGAAAAAGACTTGTGTACAAACACTATTGATGATGCACTCTCACCTTTAAGAAAATTGAAGAAAGATATTCAGTGGGTGTCTGCAAAATTAGATATACATGGAATTTCGTCAAAATATTGCCTATTGAGACCTGTACTCTCAATGGTGAATTCATTGTTTCACCTAGATGCTTGCTGGCTAGCCGATAGTTTAGAACCTGTCAGACAACTTCTAGCTAAAAATACTCAATGTACATGAAAAAATCATGGTTTCCTCCGATGTGAATTCTCTACTCACGCAGATCCCTCTGCATGAGGCATTAGACATCATCTGTCAACACTCTGATCTTCTTCCTCTAACAAGGCTGTAATTCAAGCAGCTTCTCGTGTTATGCACTAATGGTATACAATTCCAGTTCGACAACAAAATATATCACCAGGTTGATGGAGTTGCAATGGTAAATCCACTGGGTCCGATTTCAGCTGATATTTGTATGGCCAGTCTGAAACAGACAAAGCTCAAGTGTGCAATTGGCGAAACAACAGCTTACTAAAGACATGTTGATGATTCATTCATTGTATGGAATGATTTGAGTCACGCTGGGTCTCTAATAGACACTTTCAACAATGTCTTTAAATGAATTACTTTCAGCATAGAAAATTTAATGATGATGAATCCTATTATTACTTAAACAAACGCTTCACTGTAATCTTTTCTATCGTGATGATGATTGTGCAAACCTGTGATGCCTATAGGAACCCTCTTCTCCCGCCCTCTTTGAATGAATACTGATAAAGTACTCACTTTCTTCTGTTTATTGGACCTTGAATGACCCGTTTTCGGCATATTGTGCGACTGAGAATGAAATCCTTAAAAGTCTTATACCTGGAAGAGATATACCGGTATTACCTGCATGTGTGAGTTGAATTCCACAGGAGCTTTCACTTCATGGGAGCAATTAGGTCGTGTGTGTGTCTATGTTTGTGTGCGTGTGTGTGTAGGCGACTGTCTAGTCATCGCACGATGGAGCATTCTCTCAATTGGTTGAACAAAGCTGAATTCAAAATTCAAACAAACAAGTTCAATAAGGAAGACAGACAACGCACTACAGATATGATATTGACTGTGTCGAATCATTCACTGTTATCAGCAGACAAATCTTTATAAAAAGAAGGCAAATCGATTAGCAATGAGTGTGTTTTCGGTGAACTCATTTTCGCTGTTTGCATCGTCTCATTTCCTTGCAATTTCTTCTTGATTAATTGGATATTAAGAAAAGGATGAATCTCTTCGTGAATATTTACCAATATTAATCATCAAGACACGGGAAGTTGATGGGGGAAACTGATAGAATCACTCTAATGATTGAGTTGTTCTCAGAGTACACTAGGAAGTGAGAGAGATTCTTTTACGTGATAGTTCGGGAGATAACATGAGTCAGTGAGAAGGAGTCAGAAACATTCAATAGAGTGGCCAGCATCTGCAATATTTACTATTTATCTTTATTTGCTTCATCAGAATCCACCAACTGTTGTTAGGTGGAGGAGCCGTCAATTCATTTAGAAATTGCATACTGATGCTTCTCTTGGATACTGAGAACAAGAATGAAGTATATTCAGTCTTTACAGTTCCCTAGATCGTACTAACTCAACTCCCTAGGATGATTCGTCTTCGATCGCTTCGCATATCTGGGACAGTTGTCATACTGATTTTCAAGCCAATCTTTGTGTTCAGAAAAAGTTTGTTCACTCCCTCTCCTTCCTTTGGTCTACGTTCCTAGTGACACTAGATAATTGTCAATATTATCTTATTATATTTTTATTTTATCTCATTTGTAATGCCAACTGTATTGTCAATATCATGTTGTGCTCTAGTTGTACATTTTATTCTCGGTTGCACATTGTTATTATTATTTTATTGTCTAATCGCTATGTGACAACATTTATTTCCTTTCTACCCATACTAGTCTGCACATTCTGACTATACTATACACTCACCGTTATTAATATTAGAACTAGACATATAAGCGAACAGTATTATTGTTTTCAATTAGATCTTCTTCAGGCTTAACTCTAATTTACATATGTTTGTATATTAAAAACATTTTAAACGATGACTGTGTGTTCGTGGTAAGTGTTTTGAACGTCAGTAACAACGATGATTATAATGATAACAAAATAATGATAATAAGGTTTATGCAGGTGGTGATAAAAATGACTGAGGTATTATTACGTTTGTGTGTGGAAAATTCAATAAATAAATAGTTAATACTCATGGTGAAGTGTACAAATAGCTCTGGCTACGTATCAAAGGCGGGTTCGAAAGGTTCCATGGAATACAACAGATAAGTGAGAAGGTACTTCTTCTGTCCACTTGGCGACCACTATCAATCAAATGAAACAGAATGTATTTCTTATAGATTTTACTTGGCCTTTTTCGAAATACGAAGGAAGATGCTCAATAATACGTTTGTTGAGCTGTCTAGTTGCTCGCATTACAAAGCTTTCATCATAGCAGCAGTTAAATTTGAAGATAAACGCAGCAGTGGCACAGTTAGGCAGCTTTTCTTTCGCTTCAGTAATCATAATTGATAGTCTGGAGAATGAGAAACAAAGGGTGGTGGTAGTATCAATCCGTTTTATTGCTCTATATAACCTTAGATGTAGGACTTCACTAGCCACATCCGCATTAAATTGAAATGCTAGGAACAGTTGATTCTTTCCAACAGTTGTCAGTTTCTCTTTATTATGCCCAGTGTTAATGAGTTCACTTACAAGCATACCAGGATCCACCATTGAGATCACCGTATTTTGGGTGTATCCTAATTTATTTTCCAGGCAGCCATCTGTACATATCCTTCTTGTTCTATTCGTGAGGCATCTAGCAAAAATGGTTTGTATCGGAGGTAGGTTTATTACAGGCATCTCTCTTCAGTGGACAACCTCTGCTCCTGATCAAAGACAATTCAATTTCAATGACACCATAGCATACCTCGATATTGGTCCATTAAAGGCGGATAGACAAAGTTTTCAACTATATACAAGTTATATGGACAGCACATTATTATTGAGAAATTTGATTGTGGCCTACTTCAGTTGTTACGGATAGTTGATAGACTTGGGCTGACAGCTTTCAAGTAGATAGCAGCTGTGCACAACGGTTTAGTGTCTGCTGAACATAGAGAAATTTAGTCTAGTTCCTTTACCACTCGATCTGAAGCATCTTTTACCCTGACTCCATAGATGAGGAAGTATACCGTCTGCAATAAATCTCCATTCAGGCTGGATACCCACTGAGATTCACTGACAAGAAAGTCAAACGACAGTCCCGGAGATATGAGACATTACTTCTTCCAATAAAGAAACTTTAAGTGGACCTTGATTTCAAGTGAGACTTAATCTGCTCTATTCTGGGCAGGAGGATTTCATCATCTTTGATGAAAACATACTTCATGGAAACAATATGAGGGTTCAGACGTTTCTACTATTATTCAGCAGTAAACCTCTCGTTTCCTATCAAGTAGACTTTTCGTTGTCTCTTTGATTTCAAACTCTTTACCAGTCTGTTTATTCTTTCCAACTCTTACCTAATATCACACTTGTTTGTGTTTATAAGTGCATCCTGATTATAACTTATGCATTGAACTACGCATCTTATGCAAGTGTGAAACTCTTATTCAACTCCACCTAAGCGTTTAATAATTCCTGCAACTATGAGTACGATGACTTATGAATTTTGTTACTTTCCTCTTTCGTGGAAGCTTCTACATAAATGTGAATGTACCACTAAAGAAACTAGATTCGCCACAAAGGGCCTCTCCAATGAAATACTTGTTTTGTTGTTGTCATTATCATTATTCATATTACCATTACTGTGTATATTTATTGAACTTCGTGGACAATGCTATTTGAGGTTTTCCTATTAGTAAGACGTCTGTCATCTTCTGAACTACTCATGAGTAAGTAAACGACATCCCAGAAAATTTCATATATATTATATTTCCTATATCTCATGTTACCGTAATGAAGTGTATTGTTCTGGTCGCAGACAGTTGAAAAGGATCAACGAAGTGATACAGTTGACATATTATTTACACACTTTTACTAGCAGTATTCGCCTCAATAATGGAAAGATCACCGGTATTATGCAAATCTGAAACAAATTGTCACAATTAACTTATTAAGATTCATTACTTGCGAATTACTAAGTAATTAAGCGACATATTTATAACCCATTTCCTTGCATGAATATTAGTTTTAAATAAAAAGGACTTTGGAAATAACCAATAAGCGTACTTATTCTCTTTATTGTCAAGTTCCGAAAGTGTTAACATTACAGAATAAACATCACTATCTGTGCAGTGTACCTGAGTAACTTACAGCACGAGTCAAGATAGCCAGATTCTAAGGACAAATTACTGTCTAACCTCCAGTGTAAAACCTTTGATAGTGGTTTAACTTCAATGACTATTGATCTTGTTCAACACCGTTTACAAAAACACAAATTTTCAGTTGTCCTTAAAGCTCATGCATGAAGCAGTGATGTTACCTGTCAGTATGCACCTATTGAATGGGTGTCGACTGCTTACTGCTTTTCAAATATCTGCACCTTTATGATCCTACACTGAAAATGTTCAATTCTGTACTGTGAATTGTGTGTTTGTGAATTTCTAGTGATTGAGGAAACAGTGAAATCACGAAGTATTCACAAAATATGGAAAGGAAGTTTCAATCTCGATCCATCACTGAAATCAGGAAAATCATTGGAGATAGTAGACAGACAGCCAGCCCTGAAATACTCCCGTTTTCACTTCTAAGGATTCTGTGAGTTTCTCGTTGTGGATTACTTGGCATGAAGCGTTGTCGCACAACTGTCGGATGAGGTGTATACTTGTTAGCAGCACCCTCTAGTAGCGAAGTAGTTTCTAAATCACCTCTCGATAGACGCTGTCGGTGACTTTTTCAAAGTCAATGAAGTTGAGATAGTTAGGTGACGGTTATTCCAAGCTCTGTTCAATGATGATCCGTAGTGTTGCGACTTAATCGATGCATGACCTGAGCGTGTTTGATTCTCTCGAGGATGATGTCTGTGTACGCCAATGAATGTCAACGCTGGTGAACACTGAGTAGTTTCCTTATTCAAAATAGTCTCCATTGGCGGGAGACTGGAAGGCTGTCATTGTCTAATCGTATACTGTTTGGCAGAACATGGAAGCAAAGCGATCAGAAGTATTGTGGTAAATTATATTGACGTTCATTTACAGACTTTGGCTTTGATTGATCATTGTAAATCTGTTTCGTTATCGCTTGTAGAATAAATGATCGTATTGACAAACTGTTTTCTGATGTCCTGCGTTGGTTACATTGCATAATTCTCTGCGTATTCGGCGTAGACTTCTGAAACCATCGACAGGTCCAGGATTTCTGCGACCTGGACATTTTATACCAAAAGTAAAACGAAACAGCTGTCCAACAACAATCCGTAGTTTCCAGCGGTTTCTTAACTTATGTCACCCCTTCATTTCACATCAAACAATTCAAATACTACTTGGTCAGTTGACAGGAAACTCCAAACTTAATAAATGATGTTCAGGAATATCAGTTAGATAGCTTCTACTCAGTGAATTTAAGTTTTAACAAAAATCACTGTATGCATACCCTGGCAAGGCACTGAGTGATAAAAACAGAAAACTGATCAGGATACGGAGTAACTTACTAAATGAGTAAAAATGTGATGAGTTTACCTCGAATCACAGAAATAGGAGACTACGGTGGTGAGGTTAAAGTTAAAGATTGCGTAACCAGATGAGAGAGTTAGTAATGACATCCAGTAACCAGGGCGAAGAAAAACTGAGAACTTCTTCTTCCTGAACACATAGACCGGGTTTTACGCATTTGTAGCAGTTGCTTCAGCTAACATTAGGAGAACTACTTAGGCAACTGATAATTTTGAAGGTATTCGTGATTTCCACCTCATGTCCCGTATCAATAAGATGCCTGGTGATGATAATATGCTAAGTGTTTCTTCCCCTGAGACGTAGGATTTGTGGAGCATGTTCAGAAAATCGAAGGTGTGCCCCTGTTTCTGTTCTCCTAATTTAACTGTTACTACAGAAACATCCAAATTTATATACATGGTTAGAATCGCAGTGAGAAGCTAACTTTGACTGCACCATTAAGGAGCATGCCTGACAAATGGAAGCGTGCAGACCTGCATGAAAGGCTTCGGCTAGATAGGTATGCATTCTGGCTTTGACTATACCAGCAATATAATCACCTTTGAAATGCAGTTAAGCAGTTTGTTTAGCGTTTGATTCCAAACATCTTCACTGACGGTTAATGTATTTTTGAGGATAATCGTTGTCTCTCAGCATACTTATGAAATTCTTTTTCTACAGACACATGGATATGAATCATTTTGACAGCAGACAATCAGCATTCAGCGGAATTTAAACTTGTGCTACTTATTATTAGTAAAGCAGGATGAAAATCAAGATGAACTAACATAAATAACAATTTTATATCATTTTTGTTGACGAAAGAATTCAAAGGGATATCACGGTCCGTTTCTCATGAAATCCGTGTATAAATGAGATAATGCTGAGTTGAAATAACATCGACAACAAATCAGCAGAGTGGTGTTAACTGTAAAACTTAAATGAATAGATGGTCAGGTCATCTTTCCGATTAATAATACTGTAGTATCTTAATTTCACAAGAGATGAATACAGTTATTCATTCCCACCAGATAAGTTTGATTAATATGGAAATTAATAAATATCATCGTACTGCAACGTCACAATTCTAGTGACCAAGGCATTGGAGTTGACTATATCTAGTTTATGGTATCTAGCTGTTTCAAGCAGCATAGCTAGTTTCCATGTATAAACGTGATTGCTTGATTTGTATTGTCAATTATAAAAGTTATTTTCGACCACTATTTATGTTTTGTCAGACGAATATGGACTGAAATAGATTGCTCAGTTTTAGTATAGTCTGGAAACTTGCGAATCTATTCAGAAACAATAACCGTGAATAAGTTGATTTGAAACGACGTTCTATAAATAAGTCCTCAGATTAAGTGAATGCAAAAGTCTATTTCACGTTCAAGACTATTAAACATATTATTATGTTCCACTAAAGCAATCCATATACAAACTTGTCGTCCAAATAAATAATTATGAGAAGTGTCATCAGTGAAGCATGCGATATTACTATTTTGTCAAAAAAACTAAAACATTATTCGTTTCCAGACAGTAGAAGTCACGAACTTCCTGGAATAACTTGAGCGCCGAGTGAGATTGATTCATTATAAAATATTTAAATTAAACCCAGGACGTTTAAGAAAAATGAAAACAATATTTTTTTGAACGTTTCGATGTGTTAGCCACAGCTTTGTTGTGCAACTTTAACCTTTGAATTTTTGTTTTAACGCATGCACCCACTTTTGACGCCACACCATCTTTTGCTTCTCTACGTGACTGTACACACGTGGATCGTCTTCTTGTTGTGCTCTCATTCAGCGCTCTGTTCGAGCTACTTCCCAGTCGAGCCGTTAGATAAGTTGTATAACATGTGCATTTATAAAAATTGATATTTTATTTGTGCAAAATACAACTCCCTTTAATGCACACTTCCAATCCCAAGCCTTTTTACTTAGTTTTTAGTTAGTCGATACTTAGACGCTAGGTAGAGTACTGATAAGGTTATTAAGCAAAGAAGTATTTAGTAAGTGCGGTTATTTGAGGTCTATCCTAAGTATAAACCAACATCTTCTTCTGCAGAATTATTTGGATTTTATTAATCATCAAATTACATAGTCAAAAATGTTTACACAAATTGAAGTCAGTCTATTTGAAGGTCACTTGTCCATAGACATTTGGACAAATATAAATATGTAAGCAGCCATCATATATTTGTAATGACTAATTTCAAATTCTTAATGTGAATAATTTTTGTATGAGTGTGTGTGAGTGTATCTTATTTGTCATTTAGAAAACACGTCAATTCACATGTGATAAACATGATAATGCATGTTTCAAAGGTCATGGAGGTTCACAGAGGTTTTGCTGCTTTCTCATCTGTCTTGCTTTATTAGAGTTTGCCATATAGGTGATAAGTCTATCCTTTTTTTCCTATTCACTGAATTTGATGTGGTTAAAATGTGCAAGGCTTCAGAGGTCAACCTTTATTTATGTAAATGAAATTCTCTTTCAAGAATTTCGACATTGTGGAAATCAATCTTATGTCCTCTGTCTATTGCATGCATTGTTCTGGCAGATCTCCCCTCTGGACTTTTTAATTCTATTTCACTTCTAGGTGAACGTTTCGTGCATAGTCTGTCTTCATTCGCTGTGACCTCCACCTGTCTGCTGCTCTCCTATACATAGCAAGCTTAACATTATGAACACTTTATCTTATAGACACAATTACTTTGTGGAATTTTTGGAACCATATCCTTGACATTCACCAAAGCTTTCTCTAGAAAATTAGAGGTCTTGAAATAGACTTTAACATTATATGAAGCGAATAGTCTTTGAAGTTGTTCAGCTGTGTCCTTTCAATATGAAATGACTATCGTCGATAGCCAAGATTTTTCAAATTTTTGTTTTCCCTTATGCTCCTTTTTATTGATGATATTATCTAGTAGCTTTTCGGATAACCGTTTCAAATCAAAATTTGTTTTATCTTGGATATCTCGTTCTCCATATCATCATTATCTGTGATAAGGTTTATAGCTCTGATAACGAGATTTAAAGCTACTGAAACTTTCATTCCTATTGGATGATCTCATTGGAAATTCAAATACTTCTTGGAATGTGTTGGTATTCTGTTGATTGTAAACTTTAGTTTCTCGTCAGTTTGTCTTTTAACAAGACAGTCAAGAAAGTTTAGAGTTCCCTCAGCCAATACTTCTTCATTAGTAAACTCTATTTATTCTCAGATAAAGTTAATCTCTGTTCGAATTTTTTCTTTCTCAGCTTTCTTTATGATAACAAATGTGTCATCTACATATCTGTACAATATTCTAGAATGAAAACTAAAACTTGTTACTGCTTTTCTTTCTAGAGCTTTCATAAACATATTTGCTATAATTGGAGATGCTGGTGAACTCATTCTAACTCCATTTGTTTGACAGTATAGTTTGTCTCTAAAAGTAAAATATGTACATTCTATAAAATTTTAAGGCATTTTATCAATTATTCTAATGACAATGAAGA
Organism: Trichobilharzia szidati; assembly: GCA_944472155.2. Lineage (NCBI taxonomy): Eukaryota > Metazoa > Platyhelminthes > Trematoda > Strigeidida > Schistosomatidae > Trichobilharzia > Trichobilharzia szidati. The sequence goes on from OX235273.1 coordinate 32,002,913, forward strand.
TAATAATAATATGAATATAAGCCGAATGTACGGTTTGCAATAATACGAATGACGGAGAAAAGAAATCAGTTTAATGGACTCGGAGCTTTTTAACTGGAAGAACCAATATCCGTCAGTGATCGAATGGCAAATTGAAATAGAATAGAAATGTCGACTTTCTCGTCGATTGATTGGGCCGAAGTGCTTGGTCACAGGTAGACATGTCGGCTTCTTGTGCAAATGCATCGGCGATGTCTGGGCATTTAATAAGAATTGAATTGGTGTTTTGAGACAAGCATTGGAATCCAGGATGCGCATTTCGACATATTTGAAACTTATCCGCTGGATGATCGGTTAGGAAAAGATTACCTATTATGGTCATCTTCCCAGTAGAATTCATCTCCGCTGTCTGTAAAATTCAGGCTAATATTCTGAAATGTTTGAGGAAGCATTTGACACACGTGGTTTGGTAGATGATTAAATATGGAAAAGGATGTCAGAATTCGTAATGGAAAGCAACTTCATTTTCGCTTCTATTATCTGCTTGTTTATTTCGCAGTTTATTAAATCAAACGATTCTACTAGGGATTATTCCCTCAAATTTCTCCGGAATGCAGTGAGACATCCTCCCTGCAGTGAAAAAAGTGACCAGCGTTTCACATTTGATCACTCATGTTATATCATATGACACGTTAACTGTGTGCTGATGTCACTAACTCTGGTAATGCGGTATTCACGAGTATCAGAGGATATCAAGCGAATTTATCTCCATAATGAGCTACTGACTTTTGTCATTAGAAAATGAACTTCTTGAAGCCTAGGGCATATACTGTTGATAAGTGACAACAAGTGTGAAACCTACAAACCACAGTTCACAAGCAAAATAAATATAATTGCATTTAAAAATTTATGCAATGCTATTTAACTGTGAAAAACGCGGTCACCATGGACAACCTGTTAATTAATGCTGGTAAGAACTTTTCGAAGGTACTTAAGCTGGATAGTACATAAACCTGACTATATTCAGGCCTCGGCATATTTGAAGAAAGACGGATGACGATTCAAGGATGAGAGTGAATAAATGATCAAACAAGTGCATAGGCAATCCACACTTGAATACGTTGCGACCGAGTTTTTTATTGAGATTATCAAAACCTAATTAACTAACGTTATTCACATACACTTCCATTGCAATTTCACATATCTTGTTTATTTGGATCACACATAGTCCTACAGGAAGCCGATTGCGAGCTCGGGTAGATCAATTGAAACGTCTCTGACTGCAACAAAGGAAGACGCGAGTTCGAATTGCAGGTACGCCTTGCTGATCAGCGCCAACTAGCACGAAACCTAGATTGCAGACTTCGTGATGACTGGATTGAACCATCTGGTATTTCGAATTATTATTTCGTGTGGTATTTTTCGGCAGATGGACGGACAAAACAGCAGGTGATCTAAGAAGATTCACATAGTATATTCCACACGTGTTACCACCTTCTGTGTGGTTAAATGTCAATTACTTAAAATTATTCGCATCCTCCTATACGTTTCAAAGCAAAAGATCATGGCGTACTACTTTACTCTCTAGTCATAGAGAATAAAACCAATGTGAGAAAATGATACTGTTACTAAATTGACGATCAACCTACCATATCAGTATTATTTGAAATCAACGCGACAGCCTATATCTGGAATTGAAGGAGACTATGGATCAGTACGTGAAAACGATATGCAGGAATATATGACTTGATGAAACTGACACTGATTCAACACTGCAAAACAAAGACATTTGAAGGACTCTGTTCAAAATGAAACTGTTAATGACTACGTGAATGTGGGTGGACCTTTCTCTGTCACTCTGGGTGTGCCTGTTTGATATTATCACTCAGATGGAAAATGGCATCATAGAAAGCCATGTATGTATGTCTGATTTTTGAAGAAATATTTTGACTTATTCTCTAAGTTGGAAGTTTTATTATGGGATATGCATACAATAAAAGTGAGGTGTATCCTTTGTGTCGTCATTTCACTCGTAAGTGAACTAATAATGATGCTGACAATTTGAAGAACTCATCCATTCCTTGAATTATTATTGTAGATCGAATTTCTGTAGGATAACACCATCTCTCTACCATAATTTCATTGAATCAACAACCTCGAGATTGGAGTTTGCTAACTAAAATAATCCATTGAGAGTCACACAGGAAAGATGTTTCAGTATAAAATGCAAGACACTGAGTGATGATAACATGAACCCCAGAGTCGACTTATTTTCTTAAATTGAGAATCAGAAACTGTCTGTACCTATTTGTCTTATATGTAACAATGAACAAAATAGACATTTAACACAAGTTAGTTCAGTATCGTTGGGGCAAATGTATTTTAAACTTTACATTTAATGTAGAATTTCGAGAATATAAATGTTTAATTCTATTTGACATAAGCCCTAGGGAGCTGAGATATCAGTATTCAGAAGGAATCATTTCATTGTAATAGAATTTCAGATAAAGTTACTTCGTTTGATGAAAAAAAGGTTGGCACATCTTAGAAAATTTAACGAAAAGCGTCAAAATGAACTTCTTATGAATATCTGACGTGTATGACCACATGTGTTTCGGTATAATTTTGATGTTAAATGCTTATTTGATGTGGTCAGCACCATGTTCGCGTGGAAAATATATAGGGATATTCGCTAAATTCTCTTCTAAAAATACTCTTAGCTTAAATTGTTTCTTCTCATGTGTTCGGTTTTATCAATAACACGTGTCACCTGATTCTAGATTGACGGTAATATTCACTGTGTGATAAATTCTTAATAAAAAGCAATATTATGATATCAGAAACTGAGGCAAATACTTAAAATGATATTCATACTATTCATGCAATTTTACGTTAATGTCAGAGATGGTAAGAGGAGAATGGGCGAAATTTGTCATTCTTACTGACTAACGTTGCAGAAACGATCGAGAATAACTCTAACACGTGAGGCAAAGAACAACATTTCCAGAAATACTCTTTTGAGTGAAATCGGTAACATGCCATTAGATCGAAATATCCTCAGACCCTTCCACATTCAACTATCAGAAGAAAGTGTTGGATTCTTATCTGCAGTAATTCAACGCCACCCATGTTTGAAATATTCCTTTTTATTCACGAGAGAAAATGCCAATTTGGTTTTACAGTACTCATTCTGTAGGTGAGACCGCCTTGTATGGTACGGCTGCCTAACGGCACTGTTGAGGTGACTTCGAAATGCCACTATTATTATTACTATTTAATTATATCACACATCGAATCGCATATAACTGTCTCTTTGCTCCCATTGAGACAACTTGGGACTGCGAGTCGCTCGAGGGTGTTTTAATAGCATCTACTGGTTCATTGCGTTCTACCTAGCATACTTGAATTTCCCAATACTGGAGGCAGTTAACTTGAGTATTCTTATATCGGTCGTATCGAGCGAATCGAACATTCCGAAATGAAAACATTAACTGGCGAGTAAAACCAAGTGAATTCCACCTTCATGTGGGTCATTTACAATGAATATAATGCGACTGAAACATTCCTGAAGGAACAAAGTGTGGACTGCAGGAAGATTATTTTACAACATCACGAGCAGCTGTGACTTCTACAACCAATATTCATCATTAAAATGGAATAATTCCAAAAGTCAAATATCAAAAGAAAAGAAAGATAGTAGCATTAGCGAACGCAGATTCACCAGTGAGTGAAAACAGAGATCAAGAAAACATCGCAAATTTAGAGAGTACGTTGCAAGCAACGCGTCAACCTAAAGATTAAAGCATAAAAATATCTCTAATACCAAAAAACATTCAGATTTTCTGGTCAATATAAACAGAAAAACATCTGAGATACGCACGCCTAATGCAAACATGCTTTGACAACTCCAAACAAAATGCTTCCTACGATAAACAACATGACGAAACATAAGCTGAAATAAACAACATCAACTGTTGAGGAAACAAAAACAAATAAATCAGTCAGAACTCACAACGATGTAAAGTCAATTGCTTAGCTGCGTGGATTTGAAATTATTCTATTAATAGCAACATATTCATTGAGAAAATGAGTGATGGAGTGAAACGTGGATATAATTTGAGGTCTGTAGTCTCCATTCTTTAGGTTGTTGTACAGCAACGGTTTTCACTGATTTTGGGCTCAGTTTCGATTTTATCTTGTTTCACTAATATTTCTCATCCCAAATCTCTTTCGAATTGAACGTTTGATGATTTATTTTATCTAGTGTTTTGTATGTTGCGAATGATTTAAATATCCTTTTTGTTAGTGACTGTTTGTTATGTCCACTTGTCAGGTTTCTTCTTCGGGTTAATCTTCTCTGTGTTCACCTGAGGTCCTATCTTAGCAGCTTCATCTAACAAGTATTGATTTTTCCCGGCTCAAGGTCTTCTAGTCAGTTGGTCGCCTTTCCCTTCTTGTTTTAATTACACGACAATTCTTAGAAGAAATCGTTTCACTTGAGAAAATGTCAGACCGATCATTTTTAGACTCTTTTTAGGCTCCGGAAATTGACCATCTGAAATTAAAAGGAATGTTTGGACTCTTATTCAACATTCTGAAATTTTGTCGTTTGATTTCATGCCTTTTTCGTGGAGCATGTTCACTTGAGTAACATGTCTCTAAAGAATTAATAGTGTATATTTTTCAAATGTAATCCTGGCGTCAGTTAAAATGGAGTGAATAACAATAGACTCAGTGAAATATCAGCTTAATCAGTGATTACTGAACAGCGAACATAAGTTGATATTGGAAGTTATCTTTGCTTATCTTTATGACCTTTGCTTCGTGTTTGAATTTTCCTCGTTTCATTTCATGTCTTTTTTGTTGAGCATGTTCACTTTATTAGTATCTTTATTATGATTTTTATCTTGGGTTTTGAATTTTATATAAGTCGTCAACTGTACGCCTCCTCTCCCTGCTGTCTTCTGTTGCTTTTTCACTCGCATCCATGTTAATCCTTACTTTTTCAACTCTTCTTCTCACGATCTACTCCAGGTCGACCTTGGACGTGTCACTGGCCGCTTCGCTTTCGGTTTCCACTCGAGGGCGTGACGCTCGATGTCACCCAACACGGAGAATAGCCTGACAAACGGACATGACAAACAGTCACTAACAAAAAGGATATTTAAATCATTCACAACATACAAAACACTAGATAAAATAAATCATCAAACGTTCAATTCGAAAGAGATTTGGGATGAGAAATATTAGTGAAACAAGATAAAATCGAAACTGAGCCCAAAATCAGTGAAAACCGTTGCTGTACAACAACCTAAAGAATGGAGACTACAGACCTCAAATTATATCCACGTTTCACTCCATCACTCATTTTCTCAATGAATATGTTGCTATTAATAGAATAATTTCAAATCCACGCAGCTAAGCAATTGACTTTACATCGTTGTGAGTTCTGACTGATTTATTTGTTTTTGTTTCCTCAACAGTTGATGTTGTTTACTTCAGCTTATGTTTCGTCATGTTGTTTATCGTAGGAAGCATTTTGTTTGGAGTTGTCAAAGCATGTTTGCATTAGGCGTGCGTATCTCAGATGTTTTTCTGTTTTTATTTAGCAGAAAAGTTGAATGGTTTTCGCTTTGCTGAACCGATTGGATGTACTCAGAAAGATCCGGACCTTCTGGATGATTTCTGCTCAATTTCACAGAAATTGGAAGACTTGCAGACGAAAAATGACAGAATGCCTGAGGAAGTAGCAAAGATAGCACTTCGAGTCAACATTCCTGAGACAGAGGTGACGCAGATAACCAGGCAATAACAACCAGCAGCGATCAGTATTAACAGGACAGTATTGAGCGAGAAGAAACTATGTGAACAAATAAACAACGTCCCGACCACTCAACAAATATGATGAAGAAGAGGGAGGTGGTTTGAATGGCATTGTTAGATAGTTGATCGTTTAGAGCATGTGTGTGAATCCAGGAGATAGGAAGAAGAGAAACAGTGACAAGGGAACGTTGAGAAACCTGGAGCGGTATAAAGAGGACTAAGAAGCCGGGTCAGATGCAGATATGAAGATGAAGACGTAACTATCTATCTCAAAGAAAGAGGAAGGTGAATGTGTGCCTATACAAATACATATATATGTATATATATATATATACATATACAAATAGAGCAATCACATCGTGATTCACCGTTCCTGGCAATGACTTGAAAGTTGGCTGCGATATGATATCACATTGATATGATTGTGAGCAATAAGTTGTGCTCGAAATGTCATTCGTAAATAATACTGTATAACTCTGTGAGACTTTATCAAAATATATTTTATCCATAATGGAATTGGCTAAGATAAATTCCAATGTCAACTTATGTTCGCTGTTCAGTAATCACTGATTAAGCTGATATTTCACTGAGTCTATTGTTATTCACTCCACTTTAACTGACGTGAGGATAACATTTCAAAAATATACACTATTAATTATTTAGAGACATGTTACTCAATTGAAACCCCACCTGGATTACTAGGTCTTTTTTATTGTAGCCGATCCCAAGCCCGGATAAACAGGGAGGGTTTGTGCGTGGTGCTAGCAACTCCACCCTCAAAACTTAACGAAATTTCTACGAAAACTTCAACTCACATATGTGTAATAAAAATTCTATAGATACAAACAATGACCTTTTTTCGCTGGAATCGGAGAAGTGAAATCAAGCAGGCTGGTGAAAGCCTTCGGGAAGCCAGTCAAGCGATGTTCCTTCTTTCGATGAAAGCAAAAATTAGGATGGGGAAGTGGAATATTCGTACAACGTACGAAACAGGAAGTGCTGCTCAGGTAGCCGCAGAAATGAGGAGGTAAAAAATAGAAGTGTTGGGAATCTGAGAGAGCAGATAGAACGGATGTGGAGCGAGACAACTACCAACTGGAGAGATAATAATCTACTCCGGTCACCCAGAGGACGATCACGAGCACACCGAGGGAGTAGCCATCATGATGTCACCAATAGCGGCTAAAGCTCTCATGCAGTGGGAAACAATCGCCTCCAGTAGAATGACTGCCAGGTTCAACTCGAAAGGAAAAAAGGTTACAATCATTCAATGCTATGCGCCTACAAACGTCTCAGAACATGAGAAGAAGGAGGATTTCTACAGTCAACTACAAACAGTTATGGACAACGTCCCAAAGATCGAAATCAAAATCCTGGTGGGTGATATGAATGCGAAACTTGGAGGAGACAATACAGGAAGAGGACTCACCATGGGTGGAAAGGTCCTCGGTGAAATGAACGACAATAGTGAACTCTTCTCAGACTTCTGCGCCTTCAATGATTTGGTGATTGGTGGCAGTGTGTTCAAACACAGGGATATACACAAGGCAACATGGATTGCACCAGATGGACACACCAAAAACCAGATAGAGTTCATTTCAATCTCAAGGAAGTGAAGACGGAGCCTACTGGACACAAGATCGAGGAGAGGAGCAGATGTGGGTTCAGACCACTACCTAGTACAAGGGACTTTCAAGGTGAAGCTGAAAGCCTCGAGGATACCTGGGGATAGGCCACAATGCAAGGTCAACACGCAAAAACTGAAGGACACAATCACAAAGGACACTTTCACCTCAACTGTCAGAGCAAAGCAGGAAACACTACGTGGCACCACTGAGGAATCATGCGTGGAAGACCACTGGAACTCTCTGAAGGTAATTTTCAACGAAACGTGTTCAACGGTTTTAGGAAGAAAGAAGAAACAAGACAAAGAATGGCTCTCAACAGACACCTGGAAGCTTATAGAGGAGAGGAGAATGGTGAAAGAGAAAATGATTCAATGCAAAGACGGACAAGAGAAAGAGACGCTGAGTTCAACTTACACAGCACTGGACAAAGAAGTGAAGAAGAGTGCCAGGAAGGACAAAAGACAATTCTACGACAACCTGGCTACTGAAGCTGAGAGGGCAGCAGGCAAGAGGGACCTGAGGACAGTATATCAGATAACCAAGTCTCTATCCGGGAAGAGATCAACACAAGTGAAACCTATAAGAGACAGCCACGGGAACCCAATCACCAAAGAAGAAAAACAGATTAAACAATGGGCGGACCACTTCAAAGGACTCTTGAATCGACCACCACCTACAACCCGTCCAGAAATACCAACAACAGCAGGTACACAACTGCAAGTTGACACCAATCCTCCAACGAAAACTGAAGTCATGAATGCAATCAAGCTTCTGAAAGCTGGAAAAGCAGCTGGACTAGATGGAATACCCCCTGAAGCACTGAAAGCAGACCCAGAGACGACAGCAGATATGCTCACTCCATTATTGCGAAAAATCTGGAAGGAGGGAAAGGGGCCTACTGACTGGAGGAAAGGTTACCTGGTGAAACTACCAAAGAAGGGCGACCTAGGACTCTGCAAGAACTGGTGAGGAATCATGCTCCTGTCGACGCCAAGTAAAATCCTGAGTCGCATCATCCTGGAGAGAATTAAGGATGCAATGGATACAGAACTCTGACCAGAACAAGCTGGATTCAGGAAAGGCAAATCATGTTCTGACCGAATGGCAACTCTACGCATCATCATCGTACAAAGCATGGAATGGCAAATAAACTTCTGCCGCTACTTTATAGACGTTGAGAAGGCCTTCGACAGCGTCGACCGCGAAGTAATTTGGAAACTACTCGAGTACTACGGCGTACCCCAAATATTCACCAACCTTATTCAACAGCTGTACGACAACGGCACATGTCAAGTGATCCACAACGGAAAACTCAGTGGAGCGTTTGGAGTAAACACAGGAGTCAGACAAGGGTGCTTATTATCACCAATGATATTTTTAATTGTGGTGGACTGGATTATGCGTCAGACAGCAGGAAACGAGAAGAGAGGGATATCCTTGAACGACGTGAAGAACCTAGAAGACCTGGATTTCGCAGATGATTTATGTTTGATGGCACACAATATTGGAAACGTACAGGCGAAAACCGACAAACTGGTCGAAGAAGCAGCAAAGACAGGACTCCAGGTGAACATAGACGAGATGGAGGTTATGAAAATAACCAACCAACAACAACAGCAACAGCCAGCGCCAATCACCATCAACGTGAGGGATTTGAAAGAGGTTACTTCTTTCACTTATCTAGGGAGCATTGTCTCAACTACAGGAGGAACGGACGAGGATGTCAAATCGAGAATCGGGAAGGCGAGAAACACACATTCATCAAAAAGAAAGCAATCTGGACACCTTCGTCACTCCTCAGCATCAACAACAAAATTCGGATTTTCAATACAAACGTCAAGTCAGTCAGTTCTTCTATACGGGTCAGAAACTTGGCGGGTCACCAAGAATATTTTCAACAGGTTGCAGACATTTTTCAACAACTGTCTTCGTTCAATACTGAAGATCAGATGGCCGGAAAGAATCACAAACAAGAAGCTATGGGGACAAGCGAAACAAGAACCAATCGCTCAAAAATATGCAGGAGTAAGCGAATATGGATTGGACACACGCTAAAGAGGCGGTTGGGTGACATTACGCGTCAGGACCTCGAGTGTAAACCGAAAAGGAAGCGGCCAGTGAGAGGTCCAAAGTTGACATGGAGGAGATCGTGTGAGGAAGAGTTGAAAATGTAAGGATTAACATGGATGCGAGTGAAAAAAACAGCAGAAAACAGAAGGAAGTGGAAGCGTGCAGTTGAAGACTTATGAAAAAAGAGAACCAAACAAAACAATAAGAAAAAAATAAAATTCCAGTAAACATGCTCCACGAAAAAGGCATGAAATCAAACGACAAAATTTCAGAATGTTGAATAAGAGTCCAAACATTCCTTTTAATTTCAGATGGTCAATTTCCGGAGCCTAAAAAGAGTCTAAAAATGATCGGTCTGACATTTTCTCAAGTGAAACGATTTCTTCTAAGAATTGTCGTGTAATTAAAACAAGAAGGGAAAGGCGACCAACTGACTAGAAGACCTTGAGCCGGGAAAAATCAATACTTGTTAGATGAAGCTGCTAAGATAGGACCTCAGGTGAACACAGAGAAGATTAACCCGAAGAAGAAACCTGACAAGTGGACATAACAAACAGTCACTAACAAAAAGGATATTTAAATCATTCACAACATACAAAACACTAGATAAAATAAATCATCAAACGTTCAATTCGAAAGAGATTTGGGATGAGAAATATCAGTGAAACAAAATAAAATCGAAACTGAGCCCAAAATCAGTGAAAACCGTTGCTGTACAACAACCTAAAGAATGGAGACTACAGACCTCAAATTATATCCACGTTTCACTCCATCACTCATTTTCTCAATGAATATGTTGCTATTAATAGAATAATTTCAAATCCAAGCAGCTAAGCAATTGACTTTACATCGTTGTGAGTTCTGACTGATTTATTTTTTTTTGTTTTCTCAACAGTTGATGTTGTTTACTTCAGCTTATGTTTTGTCATGTTGTTTATCGTAGGAAGCATTTTGTTTGGAGTTGTCAAAGCATGTTTGCATTAGGCGTGCGTATCTCAGATGTTTTTCTGTTTTTATTTAGCAGAAAAGTTGAATGGTTTTCGCTTTGCTGAACCGATTGGATGTACTCAGAAAGATCCGGACCTTCTGGATGATTTCTGCTCAATTTCACAGAAATTGGAAGACTTGCAGACGAAAAATGACAGAATGCCTGAGGAAGTAGCAAAGATAGCACTTCGAGTCAACATTCCTGAGACAGAGGTGACGCAGATAACCAGGCAATAACAACCAGCAGCGATCAGTATTAACAGGACAGTATTGAGCGAGAAGAAACTATGTGAACAAATAAACAACGTCCCGACCACTCAACAAATATGATGAAGAAGAGGGAGGTGGTTTGAATAGCATTGTGAGATAGGCCATCGATTAAAGCATGTGTGTGGAACCGCGATATAGGAAGATGTCAAGGCATTTAGCCCCACGTTCTTTTAACGAAAACGATTTGAAACTCTAAGGACGCTTTATTTGTTTCAACTCTAAATCCAATCACCAGTATTCCTTGAACGAATTTATGTTTGTTGGCATTTTCAGCCAGATAAAATGCAATGTTGTTATTCGTGTTCTTTCCGCCGTTTTCCAACTTGCATGAGATCGTACCGTTCGCGACTTCGAGTAGCTCACCAAAGGCTGCCGGTTCCAATAAACAAACGTTCAATGTCCACGTCCATGGACACTCCCCGGCAAAATCCTGTGCATCACTTTTTTCCACATCGGCGGTAACCTTGACCTGAACTGCCGATGCGAGAACCTGGGCCGATCACAACTAGGCTAAAATGGAAAATTAATACAAAAAAGGCCAACACACAACAAGCATACCACAGCACACTGACACGCTCTCTCCAACGCTTGGGATCTACGCTCTCTGACGACAGTACCACTACTGGTCTGGTTCACGAAGTATTAGTTGCTTCATACCACTCTAGCACAATCCTCTCCCCAGCGTATCCAATCGCGTAAGCTGACTCTAACACTAGTCGATTCGTTCACAAGCGACTTCAGAAGTACTTACAAAAACATTACAAGATAATTCACACAGTGCGACAACTATAAAATTAACCGACAATCAGATGAATCCGTACCCATTCAATTACTTAATACCTACATATGTACAATCAATATATCAAATGTTGTGGATTCTGTCTTGACGAGCTACCCTTGAAGAACTGTAGGACCTGCAGCAGTACGCCTACACTCCCTCTCAGGTTGACGATCCAAGTGGAAGACGTCTGGACACAAACAAAATTAATCAACAGATAGAAGAGGGATGATACCAATTCAGTATATGCAATATGAACAATTGTAATAAATAATACACCAAGTATGATGGACTGCTCTTCGACGTACTACCCTTGAAGAACTGTAGGACTTACAGCAGTACGCCTACAACCCTTCTCAGGTTGACGCCCTTAAGTTGGAAAATCGTCGTTGAGTTCATTTGCCGACCTCCTTCCATCATCTTTATCCTTGACTCCGAATGGTAACACGCCCATGACATTGTATCGTGGAATGTAGATGACTAACAAATATACGACGTATCTGACCAACCAAGCGAAGGTACAGAGTAATTTGCACCAAAGATAATAACATTCAAATAGTAGTTTGAAACCTGAAATGCCTCTATTCGTGCAAGTCAGTCTAATAATTACCCTCTTGTACACAGTTTGCCTATCGTCATTAAACTGACCATTGATTTTCGTCCCTTCGAACGGACCGACACCAGCATAATCATTACATAAGACACGTGGGTTCATGGGCGGCTCTTTTACTGCATATGACAACACCAACGACGACTGACAGACACCAGTTGAAGAACTTAGCGGTGCATCAGAAGTTGTTGCTGTTCGACCTTTAGAAAGTTGTCTAACCGCAAGATTACCACCACTGCTATCCTTTATTATCAGCTCTAGTTCAGCTTTAACATCTGTCGATAGTTGGGCTACACTCGGATCATTTACACTGATGGTCTCATGAGTACCCATACCTTCTGCGACCGCATCTGCCTTTAATTCTACTTCACGTTCAAGTTGTACAGAGCCTTTGTTCAACTCAGTAGTAGTAGGCATTCCGCTAATCTCATCATGATCAGCCACAGACAAATGTGAACTATCGTGACCATTGTCACAAATACCCACTTTACCGCCGTCTGTATGATCGACTTCATCATTTTCAAACTCTTTAATAACAGCCGTAGATGACTTAGGTTCTTCCTCATGAATCCTTAAAGGTTTTATTCCTTTACTCTGACTAGTAATACCTTGTAAACTCGTGGAGTCAGAACTGGACACTGAAACTGTAACCCTCTTCTTATGCACAAACTGCGGTGTCGTCTGAGACACTCTTTTCAACAATGGACTAACAGTTACGACTACAGGCTTCTTCACCGCACCATTATCGTCACACGATTCGGAGTCAGAACACGATGACGCTGACTTCACATTCAGCTTACCACTAAACTTGCTCATTGCTTCACAGTTCGCCTTTGTATGCACTTCTTGCAAACGGACGAAGCACAACCGTGTTTGTCTTGCAGCTTGTAACTTATCCGTTGGGGACGTCCCACTAAAGCTGTCACAATCATTAGGTTTACTAGACACCATACAGCTTTCTCGATATCCACTACGCTGAGACCCCTTCGTCATAAATGATTGCATTTTGCTCACTGATTTCTCTATTCCAGGGGTAGGATGCAGTATACTAGCAAACTTGCTCAAAGCTTGGTTGACACTGTCTTTCACTAGGCTCACAATGTCATCCAACCCGGGCTCTAAACCCTCCTCCTCTAGACGTGAACAAACCTTTATGAACTTCCTTTGTAGACGAATAGGTAATCTCTTGGCAACAGTCTCAAGCACGGAACTTGAGTTCAATTCATCCACGTAAGAGACACAAGAGTATTTCTATATAGCATTAAGCTGTCCAAGAACTCTGCGAGTTCCTCTGAGTTATCGCTTTATTGTTATCCATTACCTTTCACGGTCTCAAAAACGTAACGGGATATCATAAATTGTTTCCCAAACCTTTGACGTAGTATCTTCATTGCCTCAGTATATCCTTCGTTCGGGAGCATAAACTTGCAGCACTGTATGGCTTTTGCAGCCACACCAGTGCAATATCTCAACAAATACATTAACTTCATTTCATCATTTAATACAAAACCACTCAGCATAATCTCAAACTCTTTGATAAACTGTGAGTAGTCGGCTGGATTTCCATCAAAGTATCGAGGTTCAAACTTAGGTAAACTCAAGCCCTTACTATCACCTAAACGGTGAAGCGTGAAAATCGAACTCAACATGCTGAGCATCATACATATCATTACAATTACCAGGCAACTCATCGTTACTTACTTTTTTGTCTGCTTTTTTTTTTTTTTTTTGGATTTACAGCTTGATTTCCACACCGTATTTTCAGTACAAGTGTGGAACTTTCAGCATGGATATCGGTTGCCCAAATTCAGGCATACCATAGATATCGGGTGTGCGCCGGCAGGGGTTCGAACCCCGGACCATGTGCATGGTCGGCGAGAGTCCTAACCACTGTGCCACCGACGCACGGTGCCACATCCCTTCCTTGAACCAGGCATTATCCAACGTGACCAAGGAATCCAAATTGCGTTGATAATCCGTGTCCAAAGAGAAGCTGGCTGCAGATCTAGTAAGTACACCCGGAAAAGTTTCAAAAGGCGAACAGATGAATGAAGACTGCCCCAGAAGAGGAACAGTAGAATAAAAATTGCCACAGAATGCACTCCAGAAGAATAAAAACTGTCAAGGAACTTAGCCCTAAGTTCCTATTGTAACGAACACGCCTTGAACCTATAAAGACTATGTATTTGTCTCAACTTTTAATCCAAAACATCAGTATTCCTTGAACGAATTTATATTGTTTAGCAATTAAAGCGATACAAAATGCACAGTTTTTATTCCTGATCCTTCCGCCTTTTTCGAACTTGCACGGGATCGTAGCGTTCGCGCCTTCGAGTAGCCCACCAAAGGCTGCCAGTTACAATAAACTAACGTCAAATTTTCACGTCCATTTACAGAAGAAGAGAAACAGTGACAAGAGAACGTTGACAAACCTGGAGCGGTATAAAGAGGACTAATAAGCCGGGTCAGATGCAGATATGAAAACGAAAGTGTAAGTATCAATCTCAAAGAAAGAGGAAGGTGAATGTTTGCCCATATATATATATATATATATATATATATATATATATATACAAAGAGGACAATCACATAGTGATTCACCGTTTCTAGCAATGAATTGAAGGTTGGCTGCGATATGATATCACCTTGATATGATTGTGAGCAATACGTTATGATCAAATTGTCATTAGTAAATAATACCGTATAACTCTGTGAAACTTTATCAAAATATATTTTATCCATAATGGAATTGGCTAAGATAAATTCCAATGTCAACTTATGTTCGCTGTTCAGTAATCACTGATTAAGCTGATATTTCACTGAGTCTATTGTTATTCACTCCATTTAATAAACTGACGTGAGGATTACATTTCAAAAATATACACTATTAATTATTTAGAGACATGATATTCAAGTGAACATGCTCCACGAAAAAGGCATGAAATCAAACGACAAAATTTCAGAATGTTGAATAAGAGTCCAAACATTCTTTTCAATTTCAGTTGGTCAATTTCCGGAGCCTGAAGAGAGTCTAAAACTGATAGGTCTGACATTTTCTCAAGTAAAAATGATTCTTCTAAGAATTGTCGTGTAATTAAGACAAGAGGGGAAATGTGACCAACTCACTGGAAGACATTTAGCCGGGAAAAAACAATACATGTTAGATGAAGCTGTAAAGATAGGATCTCAGATGAACACAGAGAAGATTAACCCGAAGAAGAAACCTGACAAATGGACATAACAAACAGTCACCAACTAAACGGATACTTAAATCATTCGCAACATACAAAACACTAGATAAAATAAATCATCAAACGTTCAATTCGAAAGAGATTTGTGATGAGAAATATCAGTGAAACAAAATAAATCAAAACTGAGCCCAAAATCAGTGAAAGCCGTTGCTGTACAACAACCTAAAGAATGGAGACTACAGACCTCAAATTATATCCACGTTTCACTCCATCACTCATTTTCTCAATGAATATGTTGCTATTAATAGAATAATTTCAAATCCAAGCAGCTAAGCAATTGACTTTACATCGTTGTGAGTTCTGACTGATTTATTTTTTTTTGTTTTCTCAACAGTTGATGTTGTTTACTTCAGCTTATGTTTCGTCATGTTGTTTATCGCAGGAAGCATTTTGTTTGGAGTTGTCAAAGCATGTTTGCATTAGGCGTGCGTATCTCAGATGGTTTTCTGTTTTCATTTACCAGAAACTTTGAATGATTTTTTTGCTTTAGATTTTTTTATCTTTATATTCTTTAGTGTGCGCATTTCGTGCTACGTACGTGCGTATCTCAGATGTTTTTCTGTTTTTATTTAGCAGGAAAGTTGAATGGTTTTTGCTTTGCTGAAGCGATTGGATCTACTCAGAAAGATCCGAACCTTCTGGATGATTTCTGCTCAATTTCACGGAAATTGGAAGACTTGCAGACGAAAAATGACAGAATGCCTGAGGAAGTAGCAAAGATAACACTTCGAGTGAACATTCCTGAGACAGAGGTGACGCAGATAACCAGGCAATAACAACAAGCAGCGATCAGTATTAACAGGACTGTATTGAGCGAAAAGAAACTGTGTGAACAAATAAACAACGTCCCGACCACTCAACAAATATGATGAAGAAGAGGGAGGTGGTTTGAATAGCATTGTGAGATAGGCCATCGATTTGAGTTTGGATGGTTGATCTCTGCTATATTCTCTCTCTGATCTGTTCCAGTGTGTATTGTTTGATATTCACACCTAACGATCCGTCTTCAGATTTAGACCTATGAAATTGCATCGTAACTTAAGAACGCTGGCATATATACCCCGTCATATCAGATAGGCTTCACTTTCACCTGTGTTGTAGTGGTGGTCACTCACATCTGTACTTGTCGGGTCTGGTCTTGCATCACTGTCTTCCCGACCGCTATATTTGTCAGGCGAGTAGACACTGTCAATAGTCCTGTTGTTTTATGTCAGAGTGTGTGTAACAGTGCATCACAAACCAATTTTAAATGAGCTTGCTGAGTTATTGACAGGAGTGAAAATTGGTAAATTGCACCTGACTTTCTTTTAATTTCAATTGAGCTCTACCGAATCGTGTGTATTATGTCACGTTTTTCTAATTCACTATCATTACTTTATGCTCTTTTAAGACGATCGTTTTCATACATCTTTGACGTATATATGTGTCTGAATCCATCACATATATGGGTGTACGTAATGCCTCACTTTTGAAAGGCAAGTACTATGTGTAAAATACTGTATGAAATACTATTTATATAAATAAGGATTAGGTTGTTCAGTTGTCATCAACTGATGTTTCTTGGGATTCACACCGTATGATTTTAAAATGGGTTCCAGTCTCCACTTTAAAAGCAAAATAAATTCGTACAATTGGAATTTCATTTCCTTTCAATGAGGGACATGAATTATAGATGCATCTGTGTATTCACTCTTTAATGTTTATTCACGGTGATGACTCAAGTATAACAGTGACTATTTATCAGTGTGATTCTGTTCATTAGTATCGCATATGGTTGCATTGAATCGGCCCTAAGGAATCAAATTTACGTAAATCGCAAACAGTGTTCCATTTGGAACATCTTAATAGACAGCTCAACTTGAAGGAATAAATAACACATGAGGTGATTACGTATTAGCAAATGGCGTCTCAGTTCACGAAGGAAGACAAATTCACAAATTTATGTAGCTATATGAGGTTCTATCACTTGGTTGCGATTGCCAATAAGTACATCTCAGATGAATGTCGCTGAATCACTGACTGTAGTTCTGAGCATATCTTCTAATACCTTTGTTGTTGTGCGTGATACTTTTTGGATTAAATCAATTCACATCTCAATAGAGTGATTTCTTCATCTTCCTCTCTCTCACATTACAACAATTTATTGATTTTACAATGTAGGAGCTTCCACAGTTTGAAGCATCGTAAGTGACCTCAATCAATTACAAATTTGAATAAATCAGTATATAAAAACTGCTTATTCATGGTTGTGAATATGAGAGTGAACAAGATGAACTGACTTGTCATTTCTGAGATGAAATAGCATTAGGTTAACCGGGCATTTGCAGACAACTGAGACAACATGTGTTTGATGAATTACTACATAAATTCCCTATATTGTTTTACTTCGAATACGAAGTGACCATCATGGGGGAATGTCGTCACCGTTTAGTCGGTTTCACTGTGTCTTCGGGTTTCCACCACTCAAGGGTAAATATGAAGTTCACCGTGTCTAAGATAATGCTGTGCTGCTGATATTGACTGTTGACGACTGTGTAGTATTTCATTGTGTTAGCTGTCTTAAACTTTAAACGAACGTTTTCGGCACAACTTTTATGATAAGCAGCCAAAGGTTTCTGCTGGATTTTGCAGCACTGAAAAGTAAGGTGGAGCCAGGGGAAGTCAGTTTACAGTGAAGCGTATAGTGAATTGAACCTGAAGAAGTATTTGAACGAAATTATTGCGTTTTCATTGGTGTCTCAATGCTATTAGGAAACCTGCTTATATCTAGAAATTAGGGGTCACTGACCATCATATTCTTGCAATCGGTCATGAGTGTCATCAACACTACACTGGTATTCTTACTGCCTGAACCTACTGTACCAAGACATAAGTATTTTCGTAGCCTTTTACTGACAATTTTCTCCACTGTATTTGATCCCAGTAAGTGATATTTCAACCTGAATGTCACCGATAAACAGTATACCGGTTGATTTTCACTTCAGTGATAACAATGTCTTACAAGTACGAACCTTATGTACTGAAAACGTTTACCAAGTGCCATCCGAATATCGTTAGCAATGAGATGCAATAAAACTCAGATTATTTGTTCGTGGATCGTTTGATTTTTATGCAGTGCCATCTTGGTATCCACATAATTTTCATCCGATTTCGGAAGCTGTCAGAGGGCAAGAAGCATGCAATTCAGCTCCTCGGTTATGTTACAACACTTGTAGGTCGTATAATTTGACAAGCAACTACTTCAAATTAAAACGGAAACACATTCACTCAAATTTTTATGTCTAGCAGGAAGGCTCTTCTCCTAACCTTATTCTTGTAGACCCCTATGCTTCACTGCACCCAAAGAGACTGTGAATGAAACGCAAACTTGTCAGCTGTCATAGAGTTAAATAATCCTTCTTATCAAAATAAGAGCAATTGTTGCAACTCTGTTATGGAAGAAAGGTCTTATTTTATCTCAGGTAATCATGGTTCCCAGTCAAGGTTTAATCTTGATTTCTGTATTCTGGAACTAATCACATTTCACACAACTTGATACCAGCCAGTTTCAGTCAGACTTATTGAAAGTGAATTTTCTGATATTGAATTACTATGCATTTCTTTATAGTTCTAATGAAATAGACTTGCAGAACCGATAGTGGTTTCAAAGTTTCAGGAATATAAGAGGCTTATTCGTAATTTTCCAAAACAATCTTCATATCACTAAATTAAATTACATATAAAAGACAGATTCAGCAAAGAAAAACTCTCTTTATTGACAAAATCGTCTTCACAGGCTGTAGAGTCGGATTTATATTGACCAGAAATGGATAGTAGTCCATTTTTGTGTGATAGGTGATGACATGATTGATATAATTACTCGGAAGTGACCTTAGAAGTAAAAATTAAATGTTGTAAATGACGTAGTACTCAACGGCACAAAGGAAGAATTTGTTAGAAATTTGATAAGTTTAATATTTCGAGTGAGTGTGAATAAAAGCAGTTGAGTGTTAATTTAACAAGTTTGAAGAGAATGTGAAAATGTACAAAAGGAACACATGAGAGTGATTATAGTGAATATTTATTTTTTACTTCTGAAGCCATTTTTGAGTAATTAAATCAATCATGTCATCCCCTATTACTCAATAATAGACTACTGTACATTTTAGTAAATATAAATACGACTGTACAGAAATTCCATATTAGTTTGTTTATTAGGTATATCACACAGTGAAACAGTATTATTTACTGGATGACGTTTCGAACAAAATTTATTGTTCATAATCATATCAATTGTGATCACACGACTTTGACACTTGAGTTTTATAGCTTTCTTTGTTTTCTCCTATTTGTCGTAGGGGGAGTAGAATTTTCCAGATATCGGGGACAGGTGATGAATCATTCCTATTACATGTATTTGCAGTTGATTCGATAAACAAAGCTTCTGTTATCAATCTCTCCCTATACCCTGTGACATTAGATTTTAAAACTGTCATCCTATCCCATCCTATTGTATGGTTGTGTGTGACTGCATGTAGTGCTATAGCTGAACTATTCTCTAGATTACTTATTTTATTCAGGTCAACCAATCTAGATTTTGCTAAGTTTTTATGTTCAGCTAGTCTGACTGCCCCTGTTCTACTAGTTTGACCTATGTATTTGACCTGACAATCATTGCAGGGTATTAGATAAATTAAATTGCTTTGTTTTAAAGGCTCTACAGGATCCTTTAGTCGACAAAGCTTGTTTCTAATTGAGTTTGTGGGTTTGAATGCCGTTTTTATTCCTGCCTTGTTTAGAATTCTGCGTAAGGCTTCCGAGGTTCCTTCTTTGTATGGAATTACTACTGATGATTTAGACTCTTTATTGTTGGTGTCGTTATCAATATTATTATTATTGTCACTATTATCATTATCATTATTATTGTTATTATCACTATCGCTATTACCATTATTTATTTTATTTTTACATTTCCTTACATATTTCCTGACTAATTTATCCGGGTAATTATTAAGTTTCAAGGCTTCTTTTATATGTATCAGTTCTTGGTTTAGATTTTCTAAACCAAGATCTAAACCAAGAACTGATACATATAAAAGAAGCCTTGAAACTTAATAATTACCCGGATAAATTAGTCAGGAAATATGTAAGGAAATGTAAAAATAAAATAAATAATGGTAATAGCGATAGTGATAATAACAATAATAATGATAATGATAATAGTGACAATAATAATAATATTGATAACGACACCAACAATAAAGAGTCTAAATCATCAGTAGTAATTCCATACAAAGAAGGAACCTCGGAAGCCTTACGCAGAATTCTAAACAAGGCAGGAATAAAAACGGCATTCAAACCCACAAACTCAATTAGAAACAAGCTTTGTCGACTAAAGGATCCTGTAGAGCCTTTAAAACAAAGCAATTTAATTTATCTAATACCCTGCAATGATTGTCAGGTCAAATACATAGGTCAAACTAGTAGAACAGGGGCAGTCAGACTAGCTGAACATAAAAACTTAGCAAAATCTAGATTGGTTGACCTGAATAAAATAAGTAATCTAGAGAATAGTTCAGCTATAGCACTACATGCAGTCACACACAACCATACAATAGGATGGGATAGGATGACAGTTTTAAAATCTAATGTCACAGGGTATAGGGAGAGATTGATAACAGAAGCTTTGTTTATCGAATCAACTGCAAATACATGTAATAGGAATGATTCATCACCTGTCCCCGATATCTGGAAAATTCTACTCCCCCTACGACAAATAGGAGAAAACAAAGAAAGCTATAAAACTCAAGTGTCAAAGTCGTGTGATCACAATTGATATGATTATGAACAATAAATTTTGTTCGAAACGTCATCCAGTAAATAATACTGTTTCACTGTGTGATATACCTAATAAACAAACTAATATGGAATTACTTACTACCACAGTGCCCAAGTTTTACACATATATTAACGACTGTACAGACTTTGAAGATGATTTCGTTGATAAGGTAAATCTTCCTCGTTAAAGTTGCCCTTTATTTTCTGCATGACTCAATGGGTATTTTCGGTAAGTTACATATACCACGCTTACAACGATTGAACTTTCAAGTAATGGGAAACTGATGAAACATATTTTATTTATTTCGGCGAGAATCCATTTCAGAGTAGATGCATTACTCTTGAACCTTTAAGTACCTTCTTGTTGAAACTAGGCGAACACAATTCATCCGTTTTCAGGTTTCCACATCTACTCAGTTTTACAGGAAAAAAGGGACAACACTGTAGTGTCACTTTGAACAAACTGAGTGTAATTCTCACTTTTAACATACATAACATAGTGATATGATTAAACTATCACATCATTTGAAATTATTCTATTTCAGTTGGAATTACTGCTAATCACAATGCCTAGATTCTCTTCTCATCCCAGGTCTTCATATACTCACTAGAAAGGTGTCAGTCCGACAAGAGCGTAGTTAGAGACACAATCCTCATGTACTTTATTTGTTAAAAGAAGAAGACATTCATTAAAACAGTATGTCTTACCCACAATCGCTTTAAATATCCTTCTTCCAATTGAAACTGTACTTGCATGATAACGTCAGTCTTTTTTGCAGATTTCAACCAGAGTACGTGTCTAGCACAAAAAGAGTCTTTACTTCTATAACATGAATGGCCAATTCAAATGCCTCAACAAAAGATTTGAGACAGTATAAATAGTCGTAAAATAGCTTTTCCTTACATTTATTCACTTGAATTATACAACTATGAATACGTCTTTACTCATTCTTACCTTCTTGTTCGCACTGAAGATTTACAATGCAAGCGAAATAAGTAAGTGTTGATGCTTTTAAAGTTGCCCCCTGATTGAATACATATTTTATTTAAGAAAAAGTAACCTTAAAAGTGGCATTAATTTCAATGGGAATAACTTTATCACTGATTTTTGCATACAAGATTTTGTCATTCAAAATGTTCATGGCACAATTCAAAAACGAAACAAGTAGGAATGCAAATGTAAATGAAGTTCCTAATGTCACATGTTAAAGGGAGATTAGGCGATGAAAAGAAAATCAATCTCTGTCTTCTTCAAAATTTTTCAGGGGTCAACTGAGAGACACAGTCACTATTTAACTGGAATTTCTTCGCTATAACCGATAAAACGAGGTAGATGCGAAATATGGTGTGCTTTGCATATGACGAAAAAATTAATCGTCTATTCAGTAGTGTTTTTGAAGATCCGTGGAGACAGTTATTATCAGTCAGATGATACTAATAGCGCGATTTAACCAAGCTCTTTGGACGAGTTTCAGCTAGCCAGTTACTGTCATCAACAACTAATGAGGACCAGAGTGAAATGTGCTTCTTCTGTGTGATGCCCGGATTGTGAATCCGTTCAAAATTCACTGAGAGCAAATCTCATTTTGAATGGATATTTGCGTCGCTTCTAAATCTACAGCTGTTTTTATCTGTCATTGATATAAAAATAAAACTTGTGCACTGTGTTCGAGTGTAATTCCATTATGGGTAAATTTTGTTTTAATAAAGTCTCACAGTGTTATACAGTAATGTTTACTGATGACATTTCGAGCACAATTTATTGCTCACAATCATATCAAGGTGATATGATTATGAGAATTAAATAAAGCTCGAGACGATATCAGTAAACATTACTGTTTTTATCTAACCTGATATTCTCAATTTCATGTTATCTTGGCATGCCACCTTGATAACCACTTAAGCTTCCTTGCAGTTTCCTCCAGAAACAGAAACGGATCTCATTACTTCAAGATATGAGTATCTCGCTAAGACTGTTTCACGATCATCTTTTCTGGTGATTATTCGTAAACTATTCTGCTAAAATATGAAATTTACAATTGCTGAATTCAAAACTTGAATTCTTGGTAGAAGCTTTTCTTAGGCGATATTTCACACCTGCCGCCACCTTTCTTTGCTGAAATTTCAAGAGTGTGCTTTCCACAACGGACTGACTCTTCTCAAATTCGTAGCTGAATGATATTTAAATGTCTCTTCTTAAATACATCTCCCATAAAAGTTCCCGTTTTGTCAAAAGTGTCATATCTTCCTTTGGAATAGGAATAGTCAAAGTGTTTTTCAAACGAAAGCGTGATCAGATCCTAAGGAAAAGGAAAAGCCTGCCGAGAAAAAAATATTTTTATTTGAATATAAAAATTCCTGGCTAAAATATTTGAAAACATTTATCTATAGCTCCGAAAGAGGGTGAGAATATTTTTATCAATTTCCAATCTCTTCCATATTTTGCCTCTTTTAAAATATCACATTTATTTTTACCTTGAAGTACTTTCCGAAACCATCAATCGGAATCAGGTCTTTTAATAGGCAGGCGATTTACCTCCACACGTATATCGAATAGTGTTAGGTAGAGTTTCGTGCGAAAAGAAATAATTTCTTGTTTCCATCGAATTCACAATTCTAGTGCGTTTTCCATAAGTAGCAGAGTCCTTAGTTATGCATTCACTGAAACGAAATTACGTGTCACCTCCGATAATTTTGCATCTTCCAAAACCGACAACCCATATCACAGTAAACTGCCTATTATTTCATCTGTTCTTGGTTAAAATCATTTCAAACCGATAAAAACAGCGTCGATATAAACAAATGATAGAATCAAGAGTCAAGAGTGTGAAGACATAGCCAAGGGCACCATCTTCGATGAAACATTTGTTTCAAGTCTCACTGTGGATTTTCAATTCAGCCTTGTGAATTTGAGAAACAGCTCGAGGTTTAACTTTAGCCTGTCTGACTACACGTACTCTTCTCAATGACCCGATGAAATCTGTCTTAAAATAAATGCATACCTATATAGAAATATCGACTGGTGCACAGAGTTAAATGTCAGTATTCGAATACATACCGCTTGTTCTGCGTACGTGTCTGCATCAGTGAGGGCGATTTGTGTAAGCATTTTCGGCACAGGTAAAGCTAAGAGACAATGAACACTGTGAATGTAGTCTCTGTTCGATGATCAGTGATGACCATGTGATTGCTTCCTGTATGCGAATGGAAATCTTGTTCACAGTGTCTTATCAGGTGTCCAATGGTGTCATATTTGAAATATTCAGTTTTCACACCCACATATTCTTTTCCCATCATGCTGAGTCAACTCGAAGATTGTTTTCCATCTTATGCGAACAGTCGTGACTATAGGCAAGGCAGAGTAAGGAATAAAAGATGAGAGCTGTTGAACTTCACTTCACTTTTCTTATTCCATATATCACAGAGTGATCGAGTGTCGCTGTATAACAAATCAAACGAATCAAATAATATGGAATGATTCCCTATCTACCTATCTATCTATCTATCTATCCATCAAACTACTGACTGTCATGGTGACAAAATGTGTTAGTTTCTATTGATGATGAAATTACTGAAGTGGAAATAAATAAGTTAGTGAATATTCTTCTGTGTTGATACCAGTAAACGTTTGATGATTTCACTGTGGAGGGAGTAAAGGTATAATTGACTGTCCATCACGTCTCACCATTCTAGAATTCCCATTTGACATAAGAATAGACAATATATTTTAAATGAAATAGCTTATAGTTCTCATTCCTTTTGGGATATATGCATACATAGATATGTTGGAGAAATTGTTAACATCTCATGTAGAACGGTGTTCAGGTGGATTACAGAAAATGAGATTAAACAGTATGTGAAATATTCAGGCGTTATTTCTAATCCTAATTCACGTTGTTATATGAACATTAACGTGTATATTTTCCATGGAATCGTATGTTGAACAGTTCATGTCATCATTCTTGATTATTGATCATACCAGTTATATTCAGATAAATTCAAGGCATTATTTTAGTTTCCTTCGAGAACAAATGACGGTTTTAATCTACAACCGCGTGCATATCATTTCAATGTATGTTTTTTATAAGGATATTTTGTTATTTCTATGGGTGCTGTTTAGTAGTGAAATATTTAAATAAAAAGCATTTATTATGAAACAGAGTCCTAATTATTCATTGAAATGTGCATCATTCCAGCGCAAGCAAGTGAGTTTCGAAAATCGAATTCAGTAGATGAATTGATGATTATTTAAATATTCGGATAATGAATAAACCATAAGTCGATGAAGTATAGAAGATCGTTGATGACTCTGTATAAAACCATTGAAAAAATGTTTAGAGTTAAGCATTATCAACTCGATTTCTCATAAAATCACCGACTTATTTATGCATTTGGTGGCGACTTTTTGAAATGAAATGTACTAGTATGAATGGATAATTGGTATTACAGCTGCATGATCACACTCGACTCAGGAAAATATTCGCAAGTAGAAGGGTTGCAGGTGTTACACGTTTACAGTAAGCTTTACAGATAAACCTAATAATCAGAAATTGTCTAATACTGGAATGCCTTTTTCTTAAAAAATTATCGTGATTTTGAAATAACTGGAGTTGGTTTTACAGACACTAGGTGTTTTCTTATGTTTCTATCTAGACAGCAGAATAGTGATTATTGTCATTCGTGTAACCTGGGATACTTCGTGTTACGTGTATTTTAAGACGTCTTGCGATTTTAACTGCTGCTGATATTTGCTTAATTACCTCAATAGACTGTGTACTTTTGTTGACAAAATAAAATTAGCAGAAATTTTCACGTATACACAATTATGCAATCATAATTGTCTTATTTCAGTATGCACACGTGAGTACCTAGATGAATTATATTGCCAATTATATCAGATAATGCCTTTGCTATTAGTTCATGTTATAATTAGATGACAGCTGCACAAACAAAAGACACATTTTCTGGCCAGATTACTTAGGTTTATATATGATTTAGAATTACAGCTTGAGAGTAAATCGTAGTGATTTATTTGGCAACGGTTATCGTGGATGTTATCCATTTGCTGCATACTTTCGGTTTTGTTTCAAAGTAGATATTTTCAACCCGGTGAATAACTTACTGTGAATTCTTCAAATATGCAGTTTACCAGGGTAAGCTGAAATACGTTGTGTGATTCACATAAAAGTAATTCATTATTTTACATTAACATAATGGAATTAGAAATTTAATAAGAAATGTAATAATAAAATTAATTAAATGCATCAAATGAGAACACTGCCACCCCCACCATTCTTTGATATTACTAATAGTAATAGTTAGATACATATAAGAACATAGGCCTTCAAAAGTAAATCTCCTTTCCATTCTGCCCACCCAGTACAAGCTATCCTTTACACGATATCCTTCATGTTACCATTCAACGATCAACGCATCCTCTCACATTCAAGTTACAGTCGAAAGTCAGCCGTGTGGTGTCACTTAATGCTCTCACTCTGCACTCTGAGCAATGCACTCGACTTCATGAGTATATACAGATGTCTGATTGAGTCAAGATTTCGGTGGTCATGATACACTCAGAATCGATATCATTCTGATGTTTGTCAGTCTAATATAATGTCAGATGTTTTGCAACGTTCACAAAAACGGTGATTCGTCATCATTTGAGAAATGAAGGCAACTGAAATCCCGTTTGTTGCACATCGGGAAGGCACAGTGAAATGGTGATATTTCGAAATCAACGATAATGAGCTGTGAAGTGTTATACTGAATCCATTTATTCTGGTCGATAATGTGATGAGTTTGTCCTAACACGTTTATTGAAATGAGACATCCTGCAAATGATCCTCATTTCTCTGACTCATTCCTGCATTTCTCAGTTAAAAAAAATTTAGAATCACTTTTATGTTTCTGTAATGCTCCGGACAAGAGCAGATGATAAGAAAAGCCAAAATCATGCGTTGTCATATCATACTGAGTGTGGGGATGTATTGGCTGTATACTGATATGAATAAATGCAGTAGGTATTGAGAACAACCTCAGTGTAAACTGATGCATGCGGATGAATTGGTGTGAATATGGAATATGAGGCTATTCGACAGTTAAATGATGTTCATTGGGTTCCCTCTTACTCTAATTGCCACTGAGGAAATACGAAAATGACTTCATTGGAAAAAATTCTCTTTCTGTTATTGATGTTTCCGTCAATTCGAGAGGCGCGGAAGCTGTGGAACCCTTCACTGCCACAGATGCGAATATGCCTGAAGGACATATGACGTTAGACAGTCGAATTTAGGATGAAATGGAAGAATGTGCAGTGAATGGGGATAAAGAAGATTATTGAATGGCTTTGATGTTTAGAAACATTTTCCTATTTGGTTTACATCGCACTGACAGCATCAAGCAAATTTGTTTTTGTGAAATTATTGTGGTTATTCTTTTCAATTTCAAATTTGTTTTACGAGTTCTGGTGTTGGATTTATTGGAACATCTTGTTTATTGGTTTCATGTCAGCTGTACATTATGTTGTTTGCAAAACTAGATAGACGAGTGCATGGATGTAATCTTTTTGGATGGAATGACTAGACGTGCATTTGTTTAATGTTATTTGTCAAGTATAGTTCGGTTTGTCTATGTGGATCTTTGTTAGGTATCTTTTCCTGGATTTCATCCTATTGGATCGAATCATTGCATGATCTTCAACTTAGCCTCATTTATTCACAAGTACCATTCCAGAATCCTAATCTGGACACACCACGATCTAATTCTCGTTATTCTCTGACTCACTGAGTTCATCTCTATGTCCTTTGGTTAATAAAATACCAAATCTACTTTTGTTATTCATCCAATGAAGATATTAATTTCTAAATGGTTTATTTAAAACAGTCTACATCACAGCAGGATATGGGATTAGTCTGAATAATAAGAGGTTCTAATTAGAGTGTCATTTACAAGCCAATTAACAATAGGTATTACCCAATCAAAACATATTCCAGTTGTTGTAGTTTGCATTTACAATAGTGATAGTGATACTCTGGAACAATTACATGCGCCCTATTTTCCATATCAAAGAAGGAAAGAATGTTTCTTTGGCTATAGGTGATAACCTTATGCTAAACTGTGAAGTGGTTTTATCTGGGAGTCTTCTGAGTCATAGCCAGTTATTTATGCTTCTTTGCGGAATGCTTACACAGCTAAATTTGTGCACTTCGCTCAGCATTTATGACATTCAGCAGCGGAACAATGTTCAACTACCATGTCGTCATACAGTCCCCGCTTCTCTATCAAAAGTGGAGAAACAGTCTTGTTGTTCTTCCTTAACCACGGTGCTCACATGCAAAATATAACTGTCAGTACCATACACAAATATACTTCATTCTATCAATTCCTATAACAGAATATAAACTCACCATCATATTTGACTTCAAAAAAACTGTAACTTATATACTAATAAGCATTTAATGAATTTATGAATATATGATGATCAGATAAAATCATTGATGTGATGCCAATTCTTGATGTTTTCTAGGACAGAGATTCTGATTTGTTTTTTATTCTTTAACGTTCCTAGTAGAACTTAGGGCTTCAAGGTAGACGCTTGAAATTTAGGTAGCAGTTGTGTTCATTTTTACCGGATGGAGTTGCCAGCCTGATTTCCGACCTTCTGTCTCTAGCAGTCTTATTGCCGAATTAGCTAGGTGAAGGATTGCGCCGGCCAAGGATACAACTCCGCACGACTTACGTTATTAACTTAAGTTATGTCACGGTGTAAGCAAAAGTCATTTCAAGTCATCACATTCTAAAATATCACTTGTTTTTTGAGGCTAGTTCACCCGTCTCATTACTTCTCACCTGACAAGTTCGCCTTTTCATATTTTCAAATGTTAATTTGATAAACAACTCGAGCTTTGCAAATCTCTTGAAGAGAAGCCAACTACAGATGTTTACCGTAATGTGCACATGAAATCTGTCCTAAATGTTAAACATCAGTTTTCGAACAGTGACCATTTGCCCTGTGTATGTTTCTGTATAAGTGAAGGCGATTTGTGTGAGCATGACGGTCACAGGTAAGGCCTAGCGATACTGAACACAGGAAATTCAGTCTCTGTTTGACGATGAGTTAATACCGTGTGATTGTGTCCTGTATAGAAGCATGAAGAAATAAAGCAGTTCAATTGTTGAACTTCATTTCACTTTTCCTTTTTGTTAAACCAAATTAATCCACTATCATGGAATGTTTCCCAGGCTATCAGAGTTCTGACTCTCTCAGTGATAGAATATCAAACTATCCATGGATGACTAGATTACTGAAGTGAAAATACATATGTAAATTATTAGGCTTCCATGTTGATGTCAGTAAATGTTTGGTAATTTCAATATGAAATGGATGGAAATCATGGTTGATTGTACATCAAGTCTCATTATTCTGTGATTTCCATATGAAATGATAAAATACATTATTTTTCAAAATGATATAGTTTATAAGTTATATTGATGCACACTTAAACCGAAGATTTAGAAGTTTTCGTTAGTGTTTTCGACTGAGCACTATTCATAGGTAGTTATTTTTCCCTACGATATCGAATACTAACACATTTGTATTCATGCTTTGACACGGATACATATGTCGATTCAGATAAATTTAGTAAGTTTAATTAACCCACTTCATTTGGAGATAAATAGTGGATTGCAATTCGGCGAAAATTAACTTGTCACAGATCGACACGCCGTAAACAGGAGGAGTAAACGAAGAAATACTTGCATTCCAACTGGAGTGCACTCTAATATAAATGGCATTTCTACTTCAACACAAAAATAACCACTACCGTTATGATAGGCATTCCTGCAATTTCGGTTTCAAAGACATGTCTAATTAGGCATGTTTCTTTCCCCTCCACTTACCAGCATACTGATTCACATAGTCCAGGAAATATTTCCTTGAATCCGTTCACAGCATTGAGACTTTTATCAACACTCTTTGATAATTCAGTAATAAATGATTTCTTTGAATCGATCTGACCCAATGAGTGGCGTTTCAGTCTTCTATTATTCGGTTGAACACTACTACAACATCGAGATTCTGTAAAGGACTTAGAACACCGGTTGGTTTCAATGCACCAGGGAAAAAATTCCTGGGAAGTTTTCGCTTTACTAGACCTTACTCTGTAATTCACATACTTAGTAGGAATATTTATTGCAAATCGTTGCCCAAAATATTGAGAAATGGAACAAACGCCTTTTAGACATTTGAAAAACTAAAGGAATTATTCTGACAGCTTCATCACTAACATCTTGATACATAATCAACTTGCCGACTCATTTATTTCATAGTTATAGCCTATTTTTCTAAAAGCGTTCAATACATTTCATGTGCGTAATTAGGACTTGAGGTTATCCATCATTATTTTGTAATTAAGGATGCTATTGACATTTATTGATGGCATTGTGGTTTCGAACTCGTAATCTACCACCCATAATGAAAGTAGAACTCATCTTACACATGAATGAGATGAAATGACCTTAATTTGTTACATTTACAAGATTTCTAAGCAAAAGTGAATGTTTTGAGAATGTAAATCAATCTTGAATTTGAAGTCGTATAATGCATTTCACTATTGTGTGACCTGCAGATCATAGTGGTATGTTCCTTATCTAACTTTCCATCTATCTATTTCTCTACGTATCTACCACACGGCTCATGTTTTCGGTGAAAACATTCTTATTATTTATTGCACATGTGTTTGACGAGTGTAATAATCATTCAGGCACTATTTTGATATTCTTTATACAAGCTGATTTGTCAACTTTCTGTAATAATATTTTCGGTAATAGAAGCTTTGGAATATTCATCCCCCATTGTCTCATCACCTGGAGGGCTTTTCGCCTTTCTCTCTTGTGTTTTTCAATACTTTAGTACTTAAGTGAAAAGAGTAGCATTTAGTTATATGAGTGTGAATTATTTGGCGTATGTTGTCTGTGATTATACTCACCTCATTTTAGCGTGTGCTGGTGAGTGTTCAGCTTTCGCGTTGAAGTTTGAGATATTTTTCGAGTGCTTTACTTTTGACAAAACGATGCCATCGGCTGATCATCTCATGATTGCCGCCGGTATTTGTTAGCGTCCAATATGACGTATGAATGCCAAATACACAGATGAAATCGTCATTTCTCTCCATGACATAGGCAGCAGTGATATAAATAACAAAAAAAAACACTTTTGAATAGCTTTGTGATCTTTAATGAAAGCAACATCGAAGCTTATCTATCAGGATTCTTTAATTAGAAGTTCTGTGTAGAAATTTGCTTGAGTTCATGTTTTTGAATATAAAATTGAGACACACTACTGATTCATAACTTGAGAAAAATAGCACAAAGTTGGAATCAAGTAAATGTCACAGCCTGAATTGCAGAAGATAGACTGTACAGTCCATTTGGAAGATGAGTCATTCATTTTTAAACTATTTCATAAAATACAAATCATAGAAACGATGTGTAAGTTGAGCTAAGATTTCCTATATAAGCAGTCACTGAATTTGAACTTCCAGACATTCATGAATTACCAGCAATAACGTCCACATAAGAAAACTCTGTCATAAAATAGTTTCCTTGAATGTTAACCCCGTTCACAAGAATTATGACATATCATTGTTATTATCAAAATTACTGAAGCTTCGGATTCCAAAGGCAATATTAGGTTTCAACTCTGCCCACCCACTCCAATCTATTCTTTACATGATATCCTTCATGTCACCATTCGACGATCAACGCATCCTCTCACATTCAAGTTACAGTCGAAAATCAGCCGTGTGGTGTCACTTAATGCTCTCACTCTGCACTCTGAGCAATGCACTCGACTTCATGAGTATATACAGATGTCATGATACGCTCAGAATCGATGTCATTCTGATGTTTGTCAGTCTAATATAATGTCAGATGTTTTGCAACGTTCACAAAAGCGGTGGTTCGTCATCATTTGAGAAATGAAGGCAACTGAAATCCCGTTTGTTGCACATCGGGAAGGCACATTGAAATGGTGATATTTCGAAATCAACGATAATAAGCTGTGAAGTGTCATATTGAATCCACTTATTCTGATAGATCATGTCATCAATTTATCTCAGTACTGTAAGATAATATTTCGAATCACCTTGATCAGTTTTCACTGTTATGATGCAAACATTCTGGATTGTTTACTAGAAGAATAAGTAGTGTGGGAACATGCTCACGCTTCATTAAAAAATTTAATTTTTTACACTCTTCATTATTATTTTTGAACTGTTTTGTTACTTGAAAGTACTCCGTAAGTTAACAGCCAAATCACTGAGCGTTCATTTCTGATGATCTTTGTGATCAGATAAGATAATTGACACAATTTAATTTTTATCATCTACATAAATGAAGTTTTGAGTTATTGCGGTTTTTCATGTGGAATGCACAACTCCTGTTTTACTATTCAAACACATCAAACCGGTGTACCACCTGTTTTCCTGATAGTGAATATGTCAGTGTCAATGACTTTCATTTGGTGACTCATGATTTTGTGGATAATTAGTTAATTGATACCGATGTACTAGTGTACACTAGGGCAAAAGTGATGGATCAGTTGTCATAACTGAATGTAATCAAAGCGGACTCTTCATATATTTCAACACCAGACAACATCTAAGACTGTATGCGGAGAATCCATATTTACTGCAAGTAATCGTTATCTCAGTGTCATACTGCCAATAGTGAAGAAACGTAGGATCGAATTTGTGAAAATGATTTTGTTGCTGCCTGAACAAACACACATGGAAGTGAGATTTATGACTGATGTTTGCAATGTCAATGGTTTATCCCACCTCGTCAGTTGTAGTGGCTCTACGTTGAATGTTGATTTTCATGTTTCACGACTGTTGTTTCAAATAATTGTTGGAGTTTTCATATATATGATTCTCATCTCATAAAAGGCTTTATTACTGCTATCTACTGAGTGTTTGATAAATATTATCAGTGTTTCTTAGAAGGAAGACTATAAGCTGTAGGGCAATGTAAAACAGGAAAACGTAACTGATTATGTATCATTTGCTGACTTTAGATAACCACAGCCAGATCCCCTGAATGAAGTTGATAAAATTTTGATGATCTAAGTTGAAACTATGACTTGGAAAATAAATATGGATGGGGATTTTTGCGTAATTATTCAGTCGAAATTAACTTAATACCAATAACACCTTGAACTTGCACAGTATTTACAAAATGTACAGAATTTTGAGAGGAAAAGTTTACATAATACTTTCCTTCCTTTAACATCTTCATGTAAAATAATAATTGACAGTATATCCTGTGAACTGAAGCACAAACCATTCCGTTAAGATGTACCTGGTTTGTCTGCTGCAGGAAATCCACGATATAAAGTTGAAAGCCAGTTGCAAGATATTTGGAAGACCCAGGAACATAGTCGAACAACAGTTATCTCAAATATTGGAACACCTAGCCACACACATTCAGGCCTTTCCCCAGGTTCAGTAGGAAGTTGCGAATCAGAAGCTTGGACACGTTTTAAATACACACAAGAGTCGATAAGACCGAAAGACGTCATACCCTATTCGATTAAAACAAACATTACTATAGAAAATCTATACAATAGAGGGATAGAGGTTTTTGTTAGCCCAGGTTTTAAACAGGCCACAAGTAGACTTCTTAATTGTTAACTTTTTTCTCTTCTGCAGTTAAGGATGAAGGTCAGTTCCAAGCGTTGTTCTATTGATATTACAAATCATCCTACATTCAACGTTTTCATAGAACTTATTCATTCTGTAATCAGACCAATCAGTTTATTCACTAGAACCACCCACTTTGGATTTCTTGATCGCTTCAGATGACTTGATTCAGATTACCTGAGTCATATTTGCGCTATATATATATATATATATATTAATCACTAGGCCTTACGCCAACCCTCCAAGTTCCTTATCATCTTCGAGCAGTTATCTGGAGGGATGCTTCCAAATGTGCTACCACAAAGTCGCTAATCAATATGGGAAAACCATCTTGTTACTCATAGTGCCACTTCCTGCTAATCTTTAGACTGATAGATGCTCTTTTTGAACTGTATTTCTTTACTTGGCATTTTTATCGGTGACACAAGACACCGTCCAGGCAAGCGAGGAAGACGTAAAATTGTTGGCTTTTACTTGCAGATCATCGACTTTGGGATACATCACACATAAATTAACTGAAAATTTTCGATCTTCTATGGTCTTTACGTCAAAACAGCTGTTGTCCGTCATCCCGCCTTCAATGACTGTTGCATGATCTAGTCCACCAATGCAAGGAAAATCATTAGTGATATAAGGCAGCTTCTTGCTACACTTTCCCTCACTTCGAATACTTCACTAAACTTCCTGTTGTGAGTAAATGGGTATCGGCTTCATTAAGATTCTCGTGCTCTGCAATGTTCAAAAAGCTACCGAATCACAGCGCCATCGAAGCTGTTGGAAGCCTGTGAAAGCTGATGAAGTTGTGTTGAGGCGTTCATTATCCTTCTGGAATATGTTCAATGATAATGCAAGCAATGCAGTTTCATAGGTTATTAGTTGATGCTTTTCGAATGAAGCTTGTTTTTGACTCAACACGGTGTTTGGAGCTTCTTTTGGTCATAATTTATAAAACTGATTACAGAACAAAAGAATTCCTTCAAATTAAGTCTTCATCAGTTTCTGCAGTTATATTTTACTTATGCAGCGAAGTTGTTGTTCCTGCCTTTGTGCTTCGGTATTTTCGTCTGTTTATAGCTGTAACACAAGAGTACTCAGTAACGGGGCTGTTTGCTGGCAACTTAATGTACTTATATAGCTAAAATACATCTACTTTATGTTGGTTTCTCTTCGCAATTTGATCTCTACCTTCGCCTTTCTATTTTGCTGCATATGATATATATATATCTTTCTATCTTCCTATATATATACATATATATTTATTAGTTGAGAGTCTTATCAGTAAAACACGTAACACATCTGATACGCAGTGTTTTTAATTCATCACCATCAAGAGTGTTTATGCTGACATTGTAGTGGACTCTTGTCCACAACTGTCTGCCGTCATTTGCAGAAATGTGCCATCTTCTTTACTGTGCCACTATCCCTTCATTTCCACAGCGCTGCATAATTGAAACGTTACTTCATCATAAGTTGAATGTTATCGTCGATATCCTAGAGGAGAGTGATTCCCACTCCATGAGTACCATCGATTGTGTTGTTGATATTATGAAAGCCCCTTCATCATTGTATTCGAGGTTATTGGTCGTAAGATCAGAATTGAATAGTGACTTAGCATTTATTCGCTCTGGTAGTCAACCTCCATTTCATCTGCTGTCATAAGTCCTGCCACTTATATACATTTTCTATGCTTCCTCTATTTTTCATTTTGAGCACCTGTCTCAACATCAGACAAAATGTAGACATTCCGTATTCCTATGCTTATTCCTACTTTATTCAGAAGACGTTACTCCAATTATCAAATTCAACCACAGAATAGGATTTTTCTCATAATTCTTCTAGGCTTTCAAGTTTCTTTAGCTATTTTGTTCATAAGTCATAGTAAGTTCCCGAGTCGCAAGTCCAAAAATCCATTCATCTTCAGGTTTGGCACCAGTGAACTGGTAAAAGTCAACTTTCACCAACCTTTGAATATCATTCAGTTAACTGAACTGTTCGTCCTTAGATCAGTCGGTTTAACCGTTGAGATTTTAGGATGGGTAACACTGTACTGAAGCTTGACAAAAAATAATGTCGGTTGAGTTTTATTTCAATAACTCTATTGTAAATCTCAGTTTGTATTCCACAAAAGTGAGTTATCCTTTTACTTGATCAGGAGATAGAGGTAAGTTTACATACTCAGAAGAATGGGATAAGTATCATATAAACCCAAATAACCGAATAAAAGGAGCTTTCGTACAGCTTTATCTATTCCTGTATCACACTAGTTTATTAGGTAGGATTTTGAGTACATCTGAAGAAATGGACAGAATAAGACTAGTAAGTCTCAAGGCGATGGGCCCTGCTAATCAACGATTGAACTGCAATGAGAAAGTCCACACAGACAAAAAACCCAAATCAAAATCATCCATCTAAGCCAAAAATCTTCTTTATTACGCTCATATCACAATGATTGTTCGATCGAACATCAGCTTTCGAATCGGTCTTTTGATAGCTTGAAATTGAATTTTTGTACTCATCGTTGAAATTTTCCACCTAACTTTTATGTATGCATTTCTGTAGTTACAAAATTCGTTTCTTTAGAAACTGAGGAATCAATTGTAGAAAAAGCTATGACTCCGAAATTTGGATGTGGAGACGTTCCTTTGAATTCCAGTTTTACCATTTTCCATGTAAATTAAATACATCTTATCTTCATCAGCTAGGAAGTGGGTCACAACTTCACTCAAGTTATTGTTTCTCGCACAAAAGTTCTTGAAAATTGGAAATAATGCATCAAAACATCCTATAGATTTAATGAAAAAGGTTCAAAATAATTTCCATTACATCCTGTTGATAGGTATGCAGCAAGCTCCAGTCCAGGACTGCTGAATGGCACACGGATGATTTATTCGTCTGAAGTGTGTAATGTGATGCAAAGGTCTTGGTTAGATTTATGCGAGAAATATAGATTCATAGTTTTGTCCTTTGACAGAACAATACGATGACCGAATTTGTCTTAAAGCTGTAGTGTATTTGAGCACTAAATGTTGGAAATCTCGATAACACACGTACTTATAATGCATACGTATTTAAAAAAGAAACAGAGCATAAACATACCGCTTTGTTTCACAGCTTGAAGTAGCTTGTAAATATTCAACGCCGTGATCAATTGGCTGAACATCTACCGCACAAGTCAATGAGCCGTTCTGTTGTCTGAGTGACATGACGTATTTACTGACTGAGTGACAACTTCAGTGGGATTATCATAGGATTACTTGCTACTCCAACGTCAATAGATGGTACTTGGTTAATTGTTTTTAGCACTGCATTATCTAGTCAATTAGCTTTCTCAGAATTTCGCATTACAGAAACTCGAAGGGGGCGAGAGATGTCTGAGAATTCAAGTTAGGTTGATAGCTAATGAACCCGATGTTTCGTAGTTCTTTCGGTGGGTGAGATCAATGTTTTCATTTTGATCGCTTAATGAATCAATAAAAATCTTTGGATTTCCCTTTGAAACTGGTGAAATGTGCCCTGCTAAAATTAAAGATCGCCTTAACTTGGTTATCATAGTGTGAAATCGAAGTTTGAACTTAATGGTGAATCAAACCACCATAAATACTAATTAATTGCTGGAGAAATTCGGTAATCTATTTGGATTGAAATCTGTATTTACTTAGTCCATGGTAAAGTCATAAATGCGTCATGATTTTCTCTGCAATCAGGTAATTATTTGTAACTTACTGTTTTCCATCTATATAAAAGTCTCGTGGAAATATCGTTATGACCCATTCTGCTGTGATGTATTTGACAGCCACATTACAGCCCTGAATACGGATGTCACTGAAGTTCTTTTCAGTATTTTGTTACAAATCATAAATCAAACGGAACGTCAAATAATTTAAATTTTCACATAATTTGCATTTTATTCTAACTTTATATCAGCTTTCATAAGAATGCCGTGATTTTTATTTTTTCAGAAGATTTACGTATGTCTCGTTATTAAAAACGTTTAAATCTGAAATTCTTTGGTACTGAGAAAAATTCCATCAATATCTATAACCACTCACTATGAATTCCCACCTTATTTCAATTATTTTTGCATTAAACGTAGATCTATTTTGAGAATGATAATGACAGGGATGAAAATTTATGTATGTTCTACAATTGGGATTCGAGAAATGATCGAAAATCGTCTGATTATTCTAATATATGTCAGCCAGTGGAAGAGGATATATCACCTCTGAAATGAGTGTTTTGTCAGTGGAAATCACCTATCTGGACAATAGAGAGGAAACAACACTGAGTTCAGCAAACATATCCCCTGGGCTGTACAATGTCAAACTGAACTAGATCCAGAATGCATTTAGAGGTTGGACTAGTTTCTTTCAAACAAATAGCTCCATCTTTTTGGCATAGATGGCAAGGGCTTCTGCAGGACAACAAAATCGGTGACATACTGCATTTAGAAGATTTCTGTTTACCGGTGTATAGACACAATGTTTGTGGAATGCTACATTACAGTGTTGTTTCCCCTCCTTTCTCCAGCTAATGACCTTGGAATAGCATTTGTTGTTGACAGTTTTATCTTAATAATGTAACTAGTGTCTCTAAAGGCCATTTAAAGTATAGATAAAAAATATTTAGCGTCAACCCATTCCACTGTCGACTCAAGACAGTTAAAGTCCTCTACGTCAAAGGTCTCTCTTTTCATTACTCGGTGGTATGGTGGCGTGTCGTTGTTGTTGCTAAGAGTGATTAGAACAGTAGGCTCGCAAATCGACTAGGCATGAAGTTAGTTGGCACAAACTATCAAGTGTACTAACAGTCATATCAGAATTGCAGATAGGTACAAAGAAGAGACGGACTCTTCCCGCTTAGAGAGCAGCAACTAAAAATGATGTAGTTGCTGGCTGGTCTACGGAAGTCACTGCTTGATGATACATCTTCATCTACTGACAATACTAATAGCATCATTTCTGAATTTATCTGTGACACAGATGAAAGTACTACGTTCGCCAGTTAGTAACACAGATACGCAGACCGATTTAAAATGAATTTTACAAGGAAAGACGATGCATAGAAAGTTTGACAACTACTGAGGGAGTCAAACAAATTCTGCAGACTGATTCTCACAAAGAAGATCACTGACAGTACAATCGATGAGGCTGTTCAAACATGGCGTCTATAATTTGGTGATCACACATCACTCTTCAAAAATTCGTAACCACCTCATGAGATGTGTACTGAATGAAAACGACGACATTGACACTCAACTAGGCATTGTATACCACCAATGTGAGCGATTCAATTCAAAGTCGCTTACAGAAAAGTAGTTCAAGGTCCTTATCTTCATTTGTAGTCTGCAATCACCCAGCTTATTCATCATAAGAATTCGAATGTTGAGCAGACTTGAACAAGACGAACAAATGACGTTGAAAGACACAGGTGAAAAAATCAAAGATACCACCACGACCCAGTCTGGTGGGTACGGTGCAGCCTAAATAAATGTAGTGCATCCAGTACCGGTGACTTCCAACTCACTGCACCATCCGAAGCAGACTCGACCATCAGCACGCTGATTTTAAGAATTTTGTCAGTGAGTTAGATAATGCCATAAAAACACAATAAATGTAATCTGTGCAAGGCTACTGGCTACAAACAAGGGTATTGTAGGCAGACTCGTCGATCAAAGTCCATAAGCATTCACTTTTGCAAATTCTTCTGATAAGTTGGACCAGTTAGATGATGAGTACGTTTCTTTGAATGATAGATTTCCAAATACAGAGGTCTGCTAGATGTCTATTCCATGATGGCTTTCTGTGGACATATCTTTTCAGAGTTCAATCATCTATTCTTGTCAGCTTGTCGTCCAGATATATAACCTTTGGCTCATTTTCCAGTTTTATTGTGAATTCAACTGAAGGATTGAAATTATTAGACTCCTGTAAGATAAAACTTATCAGTCATCATGACAGACTATAAAAGTGTCGCTGATATATCTCTCATCCAGCATAAGTTTGTCTAATGTTGGTTTTAGGATCCTGTTTTTAAACTGGCTATAAAGCAGTCTGCCAAAAGTGGGTCAAGTTGGGGAGACTGAAGTAATCCTATCTTACTATTTAAATGAATTAGATTGTACATTAAATGTGCATCTTAGTAACAACTTTTTCAGATATCTTGTATTCCGATACTCAAATCCATGTTGTCCGTATATTTGCACAGGATAATAATTTGGTTATGTTAGCGGCACGTTGGTTAACAGATATTCCACATCCAGGGATAGCACACTTTTGCCATTTACATTAAGTCAGGTCACTAAATTGGTTTTGGCGATATTGAAATAAGCCAGAAGAATTTCAGAAATCTCAAAATATGTCAGGTATCAGAAGCACTTCATATCAAATGGAATTCGAATTGTCTGAGTGAGAATGATTGAGTATAACAGAATTTGACCTGCTTACAGCAATAAACTTCACTATGAAATGACAGAATTAACACGAATGTGAAAGGCGATTCCATTATTTTAATGCATAGTGCTTTTATAACTTTATATACTTATCAAATCTAACATTCTACACTTGGTTTTCTAATGATTACCGTCATCATTGTCCAACTTGAAAACATAAAGATTGTCGCATGCTGGTGAACGATGAGTTGTTGTTAGGTATTAGCTGAGATTCTGTAAACTCTGGTTTATTAATTCTCTAGTAAATCTATCAGCATAAATAGCGAAACATAAGTATAAGCAACAATATCGTTTCGTGTTTCACTCAATGGGAAATACACAAAATTTTATTATAATGAACACCACCTGTCCAATGCTCAAATATTTTGAAACTGTTGAAAGTGAACTTGTTTTGGACATATTTAAATATTGTACAGGTTCAGTAGATTCAATAGTATCTCAGAGAGAGTAACAACACATTTGTTGTCCCACAGGCCCTAACATTTCCGACGAACATTTGCCAATCGGATAGTATGGTGACGCCGACATATCTAAAATTCGTCGATAACGTAGATCAGGTGTGTTCACCCTTGGTAGAACATAGAGGCGAGGGACAACTGTCCGTGTTTGCCTCAGGTGTTCAAGAAGGTCTTCAATTGATGTAGTAAAACCAAATATCGTCAATTACACCAGATGGCAGGACGTAACTGCAGACGGCGGTACTTGACTGTTTTAGTTAGATAGGTGGATTGAACACCATATGTGCCGCAAAAATTTCTAAACCACCCGAATTCAATTGCAGGTTGAAGCATAACGAAGGAAAGGCGATACTAATTTTTGCTATTTGCCACTATGAGTTTAATTTGCAGCAAAGGGAACCTGTCGCTACATCAGCAGATACGTGGATTGGTTTGATTCAACAAAATTCGCGTCAGGCCTCAATTGACTGTGCATCATACAATTGAAATTTTCAGGAGCTTTGAATGATTCACACTCATGATTTCTGTACCAAATTCATAAATTACCGAGCATATTTCTTCGTATAATTGTTCTGTTTTCAATGTTTATCTTCTTCTTTTCTAGAAAAAATTAGTAAGAAGGGTTATGCCTTGATAATTTGGTACAGATTCGCTTAAGATAATGATCAGAATCAGTAAAATATATTTGATTTGTGAAATACTTTCTCAGATTTATTCATGCCAGACACGTCACATGAATCATTCGTGTGAATTTTTTGGTCGGAGCCCAATGACTCTTAGAACTATTCACCATATCCTCGAGAAGCTCAAGAAATTTTAGCCACTAAAAATAAAAACCACACAATTCTTCTAATTGGCAATTTTATTTGTAATGCAAAAGAATCTCACACAAGGAGAACAGTGTTTCAAATATTCTGGACGATGCAAACTCAGACTGTATATATTCACCTTCAACTGAATTCTGTCTATCATTCAAACTTGATTTGTTTGTGAGTTAGGCAGTGAAGTGTGACTAAAAAATTCGATTTACTTGATCGTATGAGATGTGAAAATTAAATTGCATTGAGAAGCTTGAAACGAATATTGGAATAAAGAAGCACCACCTAGTAGAATTGGACATCAAACTACATCTCGTTACAAAGCAGTAATGATGTGGAAGAAAAATGAGGAACACCAACATTGTTAATGAAAATATTTTAACCTTCATTCTGATGAAATACTTGTAAGTGGACCTCATTCACATGGCAGCGTCTAAAAGCGTCTACTGAGGTATTTATATTCCTAATAAAGTAAATTAATACCGTTGTGTTGAGAAATCAATTGAATTATCGACTTGACGTGTACATTTGACCGTTTCGACCGTTTTAGTAAAAAATTGTAAGTTATATTTTGCTTTGGTGTTTGTTTTCATTTCAGTAACTGAAGGATTCTTATCTTTGAATAAGTGGTATTTATTCAAGCTATTTTTCCAAGAACATCCTATTTTGTGTAGTGATGCTCCCTGAGATGGCTTTAAATGGATGCATTAGTGGATAATAATCAACGTGATCATAATAATAAGGGTAAACTCAAGAAGTTGGAAGAAAGTGAGTAGCATGTGCATATTTGTAGGGACACAGGTGAACAATAAATACTTTGTCGTAACAATTATCATAATGATGTTTGATTCTCTAATAAAGTATTCTAAGTTAAAAGTGAACGTTATGGAGATCGGAATGACCAGACGAACATTTACAAACACATAGAACAGGTTATATAATTCTGATGTCAACTTCCTCAGCTCTGATGGACAACAAAAGGCGTACAAATCTTGAGGATTGACATGGCATCTTATTATTCACGCAAATGATACAC
Organism: Trichobilharzia szidati; assembly: GCA_944472155.2. Classification (NCBI taxonomy): domain Eukaryota; kingdom Metazoa; phylum Platyhelminthes; class Trematoda; order Strigeidida; family Schistosomatidae; genus Trichobilharzia; species Trichobilharzia szidati. The sequence continues at coordinate 32,045,587 of OX235273.1, forward strand.
TAGGTGTGCCATTATGAAAATCCTGACCGATCCTAAGAAACTTCTACCTGCCACACTGGACAAAGATCAAGAAGGAGACAGTGCTCTTACGCAGTCATTTTAATGAAGTAACTGTCTCTATCAAAGCCGTTAAATTTAGTGACCAGACTGTATGCAATATTTGCATATATTTATTTGTTAAGATCGTGATCCCTCAGTATTCGAAGAAGCATTGATGCATGGTTGTGCAAGTAGGAAACGGAAAACATAGTTTGGAACTGGTTATTTACCACAAATTTTCAATCCATAATAGTAATTTATCTGTGGTTCGTCGTGTATGAATATTTCCTCTTTAAAAGTTCCAAGTGAGTTCACAGTTTAGACGAAATCGCCTAACTCTGAATGAATCAATGCCGATTTCAAGATGATTCGTAAATAGTTCTTTGAGTCGTCGACCAGCTGAAATAACGGAGAGTTAGTAGTAAGCTGAATCTGCTCAGTGAAGGCCGAAGATTCTACTTGGAGTTTTATAAATCACTAGTTGCATCGGAGTGTGGAATTATAGTATAATGATTTGAATAGTACCACTTGAAATCGCTATTGATGATTGATGTTTAAACAAACATGTATATGTTTAATAGTATAATATTAAACACTGGTGAATGGTGTAGTTTCTCACTGGAAAATCAATTGCGTTTAATCCGTGGTTATTCACTGATGAAATCGATTAAAGTCGTCATTGGTGAATGACGAAATGAAAATAGGAAACTGGGTAAACCTCGTTAATTATTACTTAATCAAGTACGATAAGACTCTATTTGCCAAGCTATGAAATGGCCTCGCATCCATTTTGTTGACTGGAATGATCACTGGTTGCACTCATGTGTAATAATGAAAATGTGTACTAAATTTCTTACAATTTTTTGTCTTTAACACTAAACGTACTGATTTCATATTGAATTCTGAAAAACTATGATCATAAAGACACGTCCACAATGCAAAGTAGCTTCTCTGAAGGCTTATCAAGTATTTTTTTATCACTATCACAACAAAGTGGAAACTTGACTTTAATACTCGCCTACTTCATTAGATTTCCAGCAAACATGTTAATTCTGAACATCATGAATTTTAATGTGGATGATGCAAATGCATTGAGATTAAGCATGAGTTGAGTTGAAGCAAATATACCAAACACTATTTGGTGAATTATTCGAAGGATTCTTTATGAGATATTTTATAAGTGCTTTCAGCAATTCACTTTTTATTTTGGAGTATTTTCCATACTGATTTGTTTGTTGGACACATAACACTATGTAATAGATGTAATTCTTGTTTTTTTTTGTATGTATGGTCGTATGGAAATGATCATGAACGATAAATCCGATTCGACAAGTCATCTGAAGAATAAAACCGGTTCTCATTCTAACAGACATAACTTTAGATTGAATGCTTCTGTTTTTGAGACATTAGTGCACACTTCTTCGCACGTTTTCTTGAACACTACTCACCAAACAAGATTCACTCTAATTTTTGGAGGATCTACCTTTTCTAATTCACCAGTCCTGAAAGATGTTCATAATACAATTCTTCCTCTTATTTTACTTAAGAACTAAGTGATGCTTTGTAGACTTAAAGTAGAATTTGTGCTCTCTGGTAGAACATATTTCTAACAAAAATTTGCTCCGGTGACTTCATGTGATTAGGATCACGCTGGCTCAACACTGCATGCTAAACAACCTTAGATAATTTCGAGTGGTTTTCTGTTTTCATAGATGTTGCAACATACCACTCTCAAATAGATTTCTGTGATGATTTGTCATACAACTCATAAAAGAGGACAATTTCATTGTTTATTTATTCAGAAAACCTCAGTGAGTCAGAAATTTTGTAATAAAATAAAGCCAAAAATCGACGAAAAATACTAGGAATAAATGATAAGGTCGTGATTAATTCTCAGTGGAATTTATAAGTGGAAATGTCATATCAGCTAAAATACCTACATATGTTTCCTCTGAATATTGAAAGAGGGTGCGCTTGCGTAGAAATGCAAGTTTTTTATTCTGGAAACTTGAATAACATAGGAACATGATGTGTCAAACACGAAGGACTGCAAACTCTCTACATAATTTCAAACAATGACAAGTATTCACACGATATGTCAGAAAGGAAGATGAAATTTAGACTGCCATCAGCAAGACAGAGACCTATATTCCTGTCAATGTTATCGCTAATAAACGAATAACTAACGATATTCATGTATATCTCCACCATCTGTTGTCACTGAACGACATCGAACAAAACGGCAAAGGATAGTTGAAATCTACAGGTATATTTCTTTCAAGTTGTCAGTGTTCCAGTCAGCATTACAAAAAAGGACACTCACAGTTGTTAGGTTAATTGAGTGAACAGCTAGACGTTTACTTACAGTCTACTGGGTTCACGGTATCTGAATTTTTGATGACATGATTTTAACGCAATGTCGCCTCACGTCACATGAGAACGTGTCCACTCGAAAGTTTAAATACTGAAATGGCAGTCACAAATGTCTTGGTTTCAACTCAAATGGTGAAAAATGCTTAAAACTTATTCCACCTTACACATTACAGTTATTCCGAAGAGCATAAACTTTCGTTGGTGTCAGGTTGAGATGATCATTACCACAACATTTATTCTCCATCAATTACAGATATATCTTCTGAGACTACAGAGTAATATAGAATTCATGTGATTCAATCTTCCATTTCGTTGTGAATTTCCTTCTGTTATTACTGATTTAGTTACAGTAAACAAGTGTAAAGCTTGAAAATGAATTACCCTATTTGTTTGAAGTAATCATCTACTTCTGTGTAATATCATTCACTCAAACCTTATGCTTTTTATTCGTAATATAACTTGTCATTTCAGCCGATATGGGTAAGTCGTCTCTAAACCTGTGGCTCATTTATTTGACGGGTTTCAACAACATTGAAATAACATTTAATTTGTTAATCGTTTCAAAGCTAATGTACAATATGCGGTCAAATCAGTATATCTTGCTCTACGGTTTTTGGGAATGTAACTGATGTTGAAGTGCTTTAGAATGGTCGCAAAATAAATTCTAGTCTCTTCACTGAGGAAATGATTTCCGAACAGATATCTCACAATTATGGATAAGATTTTATTTTGATAAATCACACAGTGTTACACAGTAATATTAACTGATGACGCTTCCAGCACAAATTATTGCTTGATATGATTATGAGCAATAATTTGTGCTCGAAGCATCATCAGTTAATATTACTGTGTAAAACTGTGTGATTTATCAAAATAAAATCTTATCCATAATAGAGTTACACTCTAACACAGTGCCCAAGTTTTATACTTATATCAAGATATCTCACGAGCACGAAATATCTACTACATGATGTTATTTGAAGGATCCAAAAGTCACAGACTAAAAACAAGCATTTTCTAGTATAAATATTGACTCTGAGCAATATTTCACCGCAAAGATTAGTATGGAATGGAGGTCGAACGTAGTGATAAGGTGCTAGTGCTCTTTTGTAGGCAGAAGCCTATTGAAAAAAGATATACACCAAATCCTAAACATGTAAATTAGACAAATCACCTTCAGAAACCGAAATGCAATCAAGTTCCTTCAAAAACAGATATGTAAAAGCAATTATCAGACTTCTTCATTAGTCATGGAAAAGTCAGAATACAACAGTTTTATTCTGATTGAGAATAACTTGTAAGAGAATGGTGTCCTTTGAAATCGACCGTGCTGATGAATTTTCTCTGCTGTACATCACGTTGAGTATTTGTGAAACACGATGCAGAAGTATGAAAATGCATCGTCTAGCCATCTTATAGATACCGGTATCATCTTAATTAACTAATGTGGTCTCCAATATTATAATTATAATTATTGAAATTGGCTTTTCGTTACTACTTACACCATTTACAATTCCCTATATTGAATAATGGTAAACGACACGTCTCACAGAGTGAATGCTGAAAAAGCGCTTAGATCATTAAAGTGTCACAGGTGATACACCCAAAAATCAATTGCAGTACAGATTTCTTTTACAAAATCTGAATAACAGGAAAACATTAGACTGATATCAAACTAAAGTTGAAGAAAAAACCTGGAAATCAAAATTCTGCTTGTTACTTATTTACCAAAATAAACTTGATTTTGATGAATTGCATACATTAACATATTCTGGTAATCATTGACGTGAAATAAAATACTGAGTGATAGATAATCACAGTGAATTTCAAGCCACTGATACGAATTCGTTCACCTTATTACAAAATAACCATAACATGCGTGATAATAGAACCTCAACTTGGGTGTACTCCAATTTAGCTGAAAGTGGTAAGCAGCATTCCAAATTTGATAAAGCGATTTGTTGACTCAAAATGACAAAGTGCATTTAAGTTAATAATCAAGAATGACGATTGAAATAGTGTTGAAGGAAATTTATCTCAGACGAACTAATGGTGGACAACATTCCATGAATAATTGTGATTCATATTATGAAATGAAATTACCAAATCCACAGTCACATACTTTGATATTTGACAAGAGATACTCCAGTGAACGAGACACATTTAGCAAATGTCACTAAATGTATGGTTTCTCTTGTATTGTGAAAATATTTCAAGCAGCCAACACGTACATAATATTTTCTTTTCCAAAATAGTCTGTCAAAATGCTGTATATAAGAAATGCAGGCTAACGCAATCGCAGAATAGTTTACAATGAGACTTCAAAAATGCAGTGAGCGACATTCATATTATAGGTAACAAAAATGAAAAATGGCAACATACGCTAAACATGAGAACACGACAAGTAAGCAAGGCAGTTTTCACTCAGAAGAACCAAATTCATGTTGCAAAAAAATAACATTCGTCCGAGTATCTCAAAACTGCAATAAAATACAATATACCTCAATGTCCGTAGAATGTGTAAATGTCTGACCACAGCTGCCAGTACATTGACTGTACATTTTCACAGTTTAAAGCGGTTCTTCACAAAACCATGCGAAACAATTAAAATGTGACTAGCACATTAAATCTGCAGGAAAACTACTCGAGCTTAGAAAATAATAATGAATGTATCCATTAAGCGCATTTCATCACAAGTGTTCACGTTCAAATACTTTTGTTAACATACTGTCAGTTCGCACTGGTGAGTTGCATTCAAATTAAAAATCAATCATTTCTATGAGGTGGGGATAACGTCTATGGTGAGACACTTTTTAGTTTCTCAGGTCTCATATTTAAAGATTTTGGAAAACTTTTTAGGTGACAAAAAGGCTTATTGTCTCCGCAAATAAATGTGCAGGAAAGGACAAGTATAGATTTGTTTTATTTCTGAGGTATGTATTTCACCATGGGCTGCATAATTCATTAGTCAAAACCGCAGTTGATATAATTACAGATTATCTCCAGTCAGGCTTCAAAATACGGTGAGGAAGAGTATTGTAATAAGCAACATTGAAAATATGTGGAAGACAGGAAGAGACGAGAATGAACCATTATCACCAAGTAATTGATGATTCTGACCGGAATGTTCACTACTTCTTGAGTTCAAAGCAAAATTATCTTCCAGTCAGATACACAGTGTAATTTGTATTCGAAGTAGTGTGATTCTCATACACTCTCTGTTAGACTTACAGTCTTTAAAGTTTCAGTGATATACTTAGACTTGGCATTAAGTCAACATTTTATATTTGCCTTATATAACTTCATTCATAATAGACGGATTGAATTTGTTAAGTGCATCGTAATCACTGTATAGAGATGATACACAGTGAGACAGAGATGCGTTCACAGATCGGTTAGGTTGTTCGGAATGACAGTACAATAAGACTTACGCGAATATAAAAGATAGGACCAAACGAAAGAGAAGATATGGACTCCTTTATCAAGTCAGAAAAATGCTTTCTCCTACAGGATCACCCCAGCAAAGAGGAACTGATCGATTAAGCAAGTTTAGAAGTTGACGTCGAGTGAATGTGAGCACGAAGTTAACTCATTCAATCATTTTAAAAGAGATATCTAGGTGTTGATATCATAGTTATTCATTGTAATTCCTTGAGGACAACCGTAAATCCATTTGAAGAGCACTGACTTTCGAATATTCTCGATGATAAGGCCTACACAGACAATGAATTCATTCTCATGATAAAGAATGTACGGAAAATAGAAAGAGGCATATTAACTAGCAGGTGACATATTCTACACGAATTCAGTCTCCTTTATTCATGCAAAGACTTAGATAACGAAATCATTATTATGAAATAATTATTTAACAAAGAGTCTAAATTGTGTACATGATAACTTGAATGATTTCACATTATCACGTAATTCACCACGCCTAAATATCTTTTTACCGTAATATGAGAAATCATTTACTTGCCTAAAGAATATTTCTCATGTGCAATTCGTTTCACACAGAAATTTTAAGTGAGTATAATTTAAAATGAAAAGGTGTCATTTATGGATATGTTAATTCCACAAATCAACAGTGACATGCAGGAATATGCGATATGCTAATGAAAACAAGACTTACTGCTTCCAGTCAGCATGAAACCACACCTTTAGGCTTATGGATGGAGTGTCAATGACCAATCTTCAAGGATTCCTCTTGGTAGACTACTTTATGGCTAGCCTCGAAAACAATTTATCATCACGAAAAATAAACAAGCCCCATCTCCACAGATGATGAGATGAATAACTTTGAATTACTAATTACCAAAATGTCTAAACGTAAAACATGATAACCTGAATGTATTCACATTATCACGTGGTTCATTATACTCAAGTAGATTTAGTTAATTATTATTTTTATTATGATATGAGATTTCTTATTATGATATCAGAAGTCATTTACTTGCATTCTGCATTTTGTTTTCCACAGAAATTCAAAGTGAGTGTCATTTGAAATGAAAGTGTCTCATTTATGTATACACTAACTGCACAACTCACTGAAAACGGATCTGTTTTCCATTTATTTACAGAGTTATCAGGTTAGTGTTTTTGATTTTCACTCCATCCCTCTATTCTATGAAACATCTCTAGCCATTATTTTATTCTGGAGAGTGGAATGTGGAAATTCACACTTCTCGGAAAGGCTTATTTGACGATATTCAGCCACAATTGAATTTTCTATAGACTCTAGCAGATGAATGACTTATTTCATCAGTATCAACAGTGACATGCAGAAATGTGAGTATTGCAAATGAAATCAAGACTTACTGCTTCCAGTCAGCACGCAACCACATCTTTAGGCTTATAAATGGATTGGCAATGACCAATCTTCAAAGATTTCCTCTGGGTGGACTGCTTTATGGCTAGCCTCGGAAAATAAACAAGCCCCATCTCCACAGATGACGAGATGAATAACTTTAAATTACTAATTACCAAAATGTCTAAACGTAACACATGATAACTTGAGTGTATTCACATTATCACGTGATCCATAACGCTTAGATAGATTTTTATTATAATATGAGAAGGCATTTACTTGCTTTTTGCATTATGTTTTCAATAGAAAAGGAACGTAAGTGTCATTTGAAATGAAAGTGTCTCATTAATGTATACACTAACCGCACAACTCACTGAAAACAGATCTGACTTTCATTTATATACAGAATTATCAAATTGTTGTTGTTGATTTTCACTCCATCACTCTATTCTATGAAACAACTCTAGACCGCCTTCACTCGGCCTCTCAACAGCGTCCCCAGTAAAACCGCCTTCGCCGCCTGCTCTTTGATACCCACCAACTCAGCGACAGCCTCAAAGTCACGTAAGAAGCTCCGTATGTCTGCTTCTTCAAAAGCTGTTGGCCATAAGATCTTCATTGTTCGGAGGCAGCGACACCAATTGTAACGACAGAAGGCAAGAGTCAGGCAACAGATCATTTATTAAGGAAATCAACGCATATTTATATATTTTCATGTACATTATTATGGATAGTTAAGCGAACAAACACAGTCTTCCGATTGGTTGTTTCTCACTTAAAATAATCTTTCATCTCTTCGTGACTGTTTCTTGAATGTCAAATCATCTATATGTTAACTGCATCCGCCTACGCAAAGTCTGCTGTGGTCGGTTTTGAATCAATCTTTGTTCACATTTTCTCACGACAAATCTTGGGAACGTAAACATTGACGTAAATTACTGTTTACCAAATTGGCTAGTAGACACCTCTCACCAAAGATGGAGTGGCAATGAACAATCTCCAAGTATTTCCCCTTAGTAGACTACCTTATGACTAGCATCGAAGAAAATTTATTATCACGAAAAATAAACAAGCCCCATCTCCACAGATGACGAGATGAATAACTTTGAATTACTAATTACCAAAATGTCTAAACGTAACACATGATAACTTGAATGTATTCACATTATCACGTGATTCATCACGCTCAGTTAGCTTTTTATCATAATTTGAGAAGTCATTTACTTGTGTTTTGCATTTTGTTTTCCATAGAAATTCAACGTGAGTGTCATTTGAAATGAAAGTGTCTCATTTATGTATACACTGACTGCACAACTCACTGAAAACAGATCTGACTTTCATTTATATACAGAGTTATCGAGTTGTTGTTGTTGATTTTCACTCCATCCCTCTATTCTTTGAAACATCTCTAGCCATTATTTTATTCTGGAGAGTGGAATGTGGAAATTCACACTTCTCGGAAAGGCTTATTTGACGATGTTCAGCCACAATTGAATTTTCTAGAGACACCAGCAGATGAATGACTTATTTCATCAGTATCAACAGTGACATGCAGAAATGTGAGTATTGCAAATGAAATCAAGACTTACTGCTTCCAGTCAGCACGAAACCATATCTTTAGGCTTATAAATGGATTGGCAATGACCAATCTTCAAAGATTTCCTCTGGGTGGACTACTTTATGGCTAGCCTCGAAAATAAAGAAGCCCCATCTCCACAGATGACGAGATGAATAACTTTGAATTACTAGTTACCAAAATGTCTAAATGTAACACATGATGACTTGAATGTTTTCACATTATCACGTGATAAATCACGCTCAGTTAGCTTTTTATCAATATATGAGAAGTCATTTACTTGTGTTTTGCATTTTGTTTTCCGTAGTAATTAAACGTGAGAGTCATTTGAAATGACAGTGTCTCATTAATGTATACACTAACTGCACGACTCACTGAAAACAGATCTGACTTTCATTTATATACAGTGTTATCAAGTTGTTGTTGTTGTCGATTTCACTCCATCCCTCTTTTCTCTGAAACATCTCTAATCATTATTTTATTCTGGAAAGTGGAATGTGGAAACTCATACTTCTCGGAAAGGCTCATTTGACGATATTCAACCACAATTGAATTTTCTATAGACTTTAGCAGATGAATGACTTATTTCATCAGTATCAACAGTGACGTGCAGTAATGTGAGTATTGCAAATGAAATCAAGACTTACTGCTTCCAGTCAGCACGCAACTACATCTTCAGGCTTATAGATGTGTAGGGGACTTATGTTAAAGTTCACTAGTAGTTCAAAATATGAGAAATAAAGTTCAAGTCAATGGAATGTTAAGTAACAGTATATTACCAAAAATGCAACGACACGTTATATCAACAAAAGGGTTACTGGGAAATAAAGTTTAAGTCCTCTGTTACAAATTATTTATATAACCGACGGAGACGTTAATGGTTTGGACGGAATAGGTTGTAGCTGCTGTGTCCCGGTTGTAGAATTGTCTTCGGTTGAGCGTAGTGGACTTCTACAATAAATCCGAAAGATACAACACAGTGAGAGCTGAGCTAGTAAGCCGAAGAAACCAAGGAGAAGACGAAGTCTCCAACAGCAGAGTGTATTTTTCAATCGTACACAGAAGCCAAGAGTATTTCAACAAGAAGCGTTTTAAACAAAAATTATGTACAATATGTCTAATTTCTACAAATAACCAAAAAGTGTGCAATCACATTGTTACGCACTCCACAGATGGAGTGGCAGTGACCAATGTTCAAGGATTCCTCTTGGTAGACTGCTTTATGGCTAGCCTCGAAAATAAACAAGCCCCATCTCCACAGATGACGAGATGAATAACTTTGAACTACTAATTACCAAAATGTCTGAACGTAAAACATGATAACTTGAATGTTTTCACATTATCACGTGATTCATCACGCTCAGTAAGCATTTTATCATAATTTGAGAAGTCATTTACTCGCTTTTTGCATTTTGGTTTCTATAGAAAGTGGACGTGAGTGTCATTTAAAATGAAAGTGTCTCATTTATGTATACACTAACTGCACAACTCACTGAAAACAGATCTGACTTCCATTTATATACAGCGTTATCAAGTTGTTGTTGATTTTCACTTAATCCATCTATTCTGTGAAACATCTCCAGTCATTATTTCATTCTGGAGAGTGGAATGTGGAAACTCACACTTTTCGGAAAGGCTCATTTGACGATATTCAGCCACAATTGAATTTTCTAGAGACTCTAGCAGATGAATGACTTATTTCATCAGTATCAACAGTGACATGCAGAAATGTGAGTATTGCAAATGAAATCAAGACTTACTGCTTCCAGTCAGCACGCAACCACATCTTTAGGCTTATAAATGGATTGGCAATGACCAATCTTCAAAGATTTCCTCTGGGTGGACTGCTTTATGGCTAGCCTCGAAAACAATTTATTATCACGAAAAATAAACAAGCCCCATCTCCACAGATGACGAGATGAATAACTTTGAATTACTAATTACCAAAATGTCTAAACGTAACACATGATAACTTGAATGTATTCACGTTATCACGTGATCCATAACGCTTAGATAGATATTTATTATAATATGAGAAGGCATTTACTTGCGTTGATATTTTCTTTTGTAAAGCACTTGACTGTGAGTGTCATTTGAAATGAAAGTGTCTCATTTATGTATACACTAACTGCACAACTCACTGAAAACGGATCTGACTTTCATTTATATACAGAGTTATCAAGTTGTTGTTGTTGTTTTTCACCTGTTTCATCTAATTTATTCAACGTCTCTAGACGAGATGAATAACTTTAAATTACTAATTTCCGAAATATAGAGACGTTACATGTGATAACTTGAATGTATTCACGTTATCACGTGATTCATCAAGCTCAAGTAGCTTTTTATTATAATATGAGAAGGCATTCACTTGTCTTAAAATTATTTCTTGTGCCATTTTTTTGCATGCAGATAATACCTGTGAGTGTTATTCAAAATGAAAATGAGTCATATATATATATATATAAATGCTTAATGCACAGATAACTGGAAATTGATCTAATTTTGATTCTACACAGAGGTACTAGGCTGTGATGGTCGATCTTCACCTAATCCATCCATTCTATGAAACATCTCTGAAGAGTTGAATGTGGAACTTCATATTTCTCGGAAAGGCGTCTGTGATTTCAATTCTTTTCGAAAATATTGCATTCGGCATACTCATGTTTGATATTGTCAGTGAAACTACCAACAGATATTTGCATTGAAATTATGTAGAAAACAGTGAAATGGGTGAATGGAAGGCTATCATACTTTGGGAGCATTCCTGTACAGTGATGTGTCTGTCCTTCACGATATCGATAACTATTTTTCACACGCATGCACAAACTGGCTTTCTGATAAAGTGGCCTTTATCCATGCTGAATTGTCATCACCCAACTTCTGTAATTAGGGATTATGGAAACATAATAAGGATAACGATTGATTTTCTCAAGTATTCTGATCGCCTTATTTCACCAATTGGCTGATTACATTGAAGTGAAACCGAAATTTCACCTTTATATCGGCAGAATTCGGGCACTGAAGTGGGGCATATATCGACACTACTTAGTTTGTTTGATTCAACACAGTGGTGCTGTGTTAGTGACTGGTTCATGTTTCAAGCGCACTTAATTGTTCACAATCATACCATATCAATCACAGCGGTTCATATTGATTCATACACGCACTGCGTTACTTTGGTGGCCCGTATTCAGTACCCATTCAGTAAACAAAAATTCGGTGATCAACCCCTCCATCCACTTGGATATGTTAATCTTTAATAGTTTCACAAACCAAATACGTGTATTCATACAAGTTAACGCACTGCAACAGTTGAGATCTTTCTACGTGATCTTACACATCATGATCAATCATTCTAGGTCTGGTCAGACTTTTACGTTCAATAATCTAATTGATCCCGATTACATGTTTGACCTGTGAACTGAATGTGATTATATTATAAAGGTGGATGCTCACCTATGCCTTACCTCTAATGCATTCAAATTTAAAATGAAATATACAGACAAGGCAAATAGGATACCGATGGGGTTGCCATTCTCCTCAAGAGTAGTGAACATATTTATGGATAGTTGAGAATACTTAGATCTTATAAAGTTAAACTCTGCTCCAACGATACCACGCAGATATGTTGATGATATGTTTTCTGTGTTGAAATCTGGACATGTCCCTACGTTTTTCGCACCAATAAACTCAGCAGCAGATGGAATCCAGTTCCGTAATCCAGTTAGAAAATAAACAATGTGAGCTGACCATGATACACTGCAAATTAAATTGAGAATAAGGTGCCGGGTTAGGTACTAGCATCTATGAGGAATTGACGGATTCTGATTGCTTTTAGACTTTAGCTATCTCACTCTGAATTTCATCATTTAGGCATACGTCCATCCAGCACTTTGTCTTTTCATAATTTTTATCGGTATTGAGAATGCTGTCCAATTTTCTACACACATACACACACAGCCTTCATGTTACAGTCATCTTTATCCATTCTGAATTGTCTTCACCTTATTTCTGTCAACAACTTGTGTTGAAACAGATCACTTACTTTGTATTGAATACGCAGCCATGTTACCAGTCATTATTCATCTGGTGTATACTGAGTTGGTTCCCTGAGTTCAAAGAAAATACATGTGAAACAGGATTAGACAAATTGACGCTCTGTTATGTTGACGTTGATGCAATCACATATGAAACAAAGAGCAAAATTTAAATAAAGACGGATTCAAGGAATTCATCTAATTTTTGTGAAACTCTGCAGCCACATACTTTGAATTCATTGATGAAGGTATGAGAAATATATGCGGAGCAGTATGGCATATAAGCACATTAAGGTGGATCAACTATTCAAGATGACATAGACACATGTTTAATGGTTCAACTTTTGACACATAAGTAAGCAAGCTGCATGTATGACTGAAAATTAAGATTATAACCGTGTGTGCTTCTGCTGCATCTTCATGATGAACAATCACTTTTCAGATGAAAAACTTATAGGTGTCATATATTTAGTTATAATGAAAATCAACACGACGAAAGTATTACAGGCGAATGTTCATATTATGTGAAATACATTTGAAAACTGTAAAAGTCTGTAGTGTGAAACTGAAATAACTCAACTGAAACTCTAATGTATTTACAAATATTATAGCTTTCCAGGCCGTAGGTGTTACGAACTTCCTGGAATAATTTGAGCGCTGAGTCAGATGGATTCATTACAAATATTTTGGAAATTTCAGATGTCAAGAGTGAGTAGTTGGTTATATCTTCGGAACTATTTATCACACTAATTTCGAGAATGATTTAAGCCTGTTTCATATCAGTGAAAATATTTTCATGACGAAAAGTGATATCATAGTAACAGAGCTGCAAGTCAGAGAGCTGGTTATGTGCAAGGGACTGTTTATACAGCCAACTCAGTATAAGAAATAACTACGGTTTTCTTGAGTAATTGTGGTTAGGATGCACATAGAAACTCAGGAAAATATGGAATTATGCAAGAGTTCAGTGATATAATGGAGACGAAAGAGTATTACCTTTTATAGGTTATGATTCACATTGTAGATCACTTTGAAGGAGATGTTTGCTGAGATGGAATAATCAGTGTACATCAGTCCGCAAAAGCTTTAACAGCAAGATCTTTTCGTATCTGGCAACTTCTGTATGCGTATATCAGTTCACCTGCTGCTGAGTAGTGGGGAACGTTGGTTGTTCGATGCGTATCCTGTCCACTAGGGTTCAAAAACACTATTTATTATTTTTTTATTTTATTTTGATTTACAGCTTGATTCCACACCGTATTTTCAGTACAAGTGTGGAATTTTCAGCATGGATATTGGTAGCCCAAATTCAGGCCGACCATAGATATCGGGTGTGCGCCGGCAGAGGATCGAACCCCGGACCATGTGCATGGTCGGCGAGAGTCCTAACCACTGTACCACCGACGTACTATCAAGACTGGCTACAAAAAAGGTCATACTGGCTGTATAAGCAGTTTGAAAATCAACCATCCGATCAAGACTGGCCATTCCATTTCTGCAAACACCTCCTTCAAAGTGATCTGCAAAGTGAATAATAAACTATCGAAGGCAAAACGCTTTCGTCAGCATGGCATCACTGAAACCTTACACATCCAGCTGGAGTCAAGTTTACAAAAAGGAAATCATCCAACCACTTCTACTATCATGGTGACTAAGGTGTTGACTGGATGCTTTTGTGTTTGTTTGTTCTCACTCCTTATGACATTCGTGATTTTTTGAAATCTCACATAATTCCATATTTTCCTGTGTTTCTTTATGCATCCTAGCCAAAACTAACTCATTAAGCTACTCTTCTTATTATGTAACCACATCACGCTTATTACCATCAATCATAATGTTTTTGGACAACGCAAGGATAAGAGTTGAGGACTGAGGTGGAGTATACCTTCATTGCGTGTAACATTTTACTTTTGATAAATTCATACAGTGTTATGCTGCAATATTTACTGATTGATCGCGTTTCGATCACAATATTTTATTCATAATAATAGCATGGTACTCACATAACGTTCTTGCTTTGTATATTCACAGTAGATATTACCGTATAACACTGTGGCTTTATGAAAATAAAATTCCATCAATGATGCAATCTTGTCACTTTACCTGAATTGTATCCTTCAGATTTCGCAGCTTCTAAACTTTTTAGTTTTGTTTTCTTCGGTGTTTTTGTCTTATTTTACTTTCTATCTAATATTGTCTATTCCACATATTTCGTATCAATTCAGATTTGGTCCGTAAGTCAATGTTTTGAAATCTGGTATTTGAGTATGTCATGTGGAATTTCCAGCGTGTAATATCGCACTATATTTCTTTCAGAAATACTGTTTGGAATAAAGCATTATTATATTATTGATGTCATTATCCAAGGTACCGAATGGTATTCGTTATGTAACTAGTCTCATCCATATTTGGATTGACTATGCAAAAGACAGTCTTAACATTCTATCGCAATGATGATAACGGAGAAACGTTTGATTTTCAACCCAAAAGGCAGTTTACGTCAACTGGCAGTCCGGATTGTCACGTTTGGCACACCATGCATCTGATACCACCTTTATTTAATGTTGAAATATTTCATTATTAGTGCGTATTAGTGTGCAGTTGATGTAACAGTCTCATTCAGCAACTTTGATCCTTCTCACAATCCACATGATACACAATTCAGTAGGTGTTTAGCAAAGAGTCATGGATTATTAACACCTCGTCTTTGATTCATTCTCCTTTCAACATTTTGCCATTGGTTCATCCAAAAATGCAGTTGATAAACTACACGCTGTAATAAGCCGAAATTGAATATCAATCCCGTAATAATACGTTCCACCAAACAGATGAATTTTCTCTTCGTTTTTAGTGAACACTTGCTATTCGCAACAATTAGTTCCATATTATAAGTTTAGAGAAAACAATAAGAAGACGTAGCTTATCTGAAACCTGTAATGTATTTGCGCTACACACTTTGAACATTCTGCCCATGCAAGTAGTTGTCATACTGCTTTATATAGAAGGCAAGAGAACAAGAATTATCACAATACAGGTTAACTTATGAACAGATCAAGGCCACACATAACAGATAGGAAGATGACACAAGGATGTGGGGTATGAAAAAAGAATGAGAAGGGTGAAAATATTATTAGGTAAATTGAAGCTTATTGTTTGACAAACAGTTCATCTCATAACTTCTTAGCTTCACACCACCATCATCTCTATTAGAAGTTAAAAGTCACTATTTCTCACATTTTGTCGTGTGTTCATTACTTCCGACTGACTATAACCTGTGTCAAAAACAATTTTTATTTCTCAGGAAAAAGATGTATGTGTAATACTTTTTCCATTTTACAAATGTCAAATTCGAAGATGACTGTAATTTCCGGAAAGCACTATCAATGCACTAAATGGCTGTAATTTCGACAGCAGAGCACGTTCTATTCTGTTACATGTTTTCTGGAATTAGATCATGAAACACATTCAGTATAAAAATAGTTCCAAACTATTCAACTGGAGGCTGCTGCACCAGTTACTACGATGACACTTGATTTCACTTTGCCTTTCATCGACATGAAGAGGAATTCTAATGATCGTGGAAGGTAGATACGTGACTAATGAATGAAAGAATTATAGAGCTAGTATGCGCGACAAGTGACAATCATTTAGGAAGAGAACATACGCTGATGTAGATAAATTCTATGATACATATATGCTCTCAGAACAATATTGCATTCAAGATTGGGATAATTTTACTAGTTACACCGGATGATCCGCTGTTCAACTACCAGTGAGTCAAATTTAAGAGATTCAGATATTCATCATGGCAAACGAGTTTGATAGTTTTAGAGAGTGACTTATATCATTTTCATGTACTAATTCGTGCTTTATCTCCTATGAAATTTATGCAGTGCTGTTTTCTGCGTCTGTATGAATGACTTTGTCTACCGGATTCATCAATGCACTGAATCATTTCAGTCGAGGAATGTAAGTCACTGTTAAATACGTTTACTTTTATACCGAGCATCCATTAGACTTCAAATAACGGTCATTTAAAGTGCTTGACGATGTCAATACGTGTAATAAATTCAGTCGGCAAAATGTACAATAATACGTGGTTGTGTCATGAGTGTGACATTATTCAATTTCATCAGTGTTTGGTTGGTATCTCTCTATAATCGTCATTTCAGAGGAATATTTAGAATATTACCACGGCATTCTCACATTTAACTGGTGTGAAATTCATGGCGACAAGCTGCTTCATAGAATTCACTATTCACAAAGGTCACACATGTTATGTCATCACTAGAAGTTACTGTTACTTTGGTTTGGGTTCAGTCATCCATTCATCTTCTCCACCCATCCCTCTATGAATTTTTAGAAACTATGCTGAGATACAACAAATACTCATTTAAAGCTAGAATAAATAAATAAAGCTTTGAAAATATAAATAAATTTGATAATGGAATTTTATTTTGCGTATTTCAAACACATAATTAATAATAAAACATCATATTGTAGTGAGGATAAGCCTTCCAAAAACTCGTGAGTGCTGTGTGAAGTAATTATTCCTTTTAAAGTGGTAACGTTTCATCTACACATTATTGTCACTCATCGAAGGTTGAAACAAGTGGCATCGTATTACCCTATCAGTATGAATTCTTCATGAAAAATATAAAAATAATGGTAATCACAAAAATAATGAACGTAATAAAATTTCATGCAGGAAAAACACAGGCATGTGACAGGCAGGCTTATATTCATCGGTGTAACGTCTTAAACTTAGCTAGATAAGCCATCACGCCAACCGATTTAAATTAAAAGATTGAATAGTTCAATAAATACTAGTGCTGTGACGGTGTGATGCAGACAATGGGTTCCAACGGAATATTATTCTCACAGTGAGAATCCTTGTATTTGTTGCTATTACCGTCGGAATACTTTTCCAACAGTTCAATAGTGCATTAGCAACAGAAAAATATATGTGCATTCGAACATCATATTTCACGTCATTTAATTTACAACAAAATCACACGCTCGAACTTTGCCTAAAGAATACAAACTGTATATATATAAATGGTTGTTTGATAACTAGAAAATATACCTTGGCTTCCATATCTTACCTGTTGCTGATACAGTAGCAGTTTAACCACAATTGACTGATGATGATCAGACACTTATAAGATACTGTTTGAAAACGGAATATATTGGAAACACGACAACGTAGAATAGTCGAATCTAATTATGATAAAGAATGAGTTTCAAACTCCATTTCTTCTTTAAATTGCATACATAATCAAAAATTACACTTTAAATTGAAGGGATGAGGTAATCCATCTGCCTCAGAATAGGTTAAAGTGCTTCGTTTATTTGCTGACTTCACAAGCATTGCACCGGTTTCAAATCATGTCGTGACACATACGTAGACCTGTTCAAAAAGTATCGGTTGTATGTACTCTAGAAGAAATATTCAATCCTAATTAAAGGACCAAATGATTCAGCAGAGTAGTTGGAACACTTGCCTCGCAGATTATACTCTCAGAAGAAGAGTCAGATATGCGAGTACAACACTCTATTCTCTCTGAATTTTACTAAATTTTTATTTAAAAGCTATCTGTTTAATAATCGCCAATAGGAGCAAAATCATGAGGATATACTTTGTCTCAAGAATAATAAAATTCATCACTTGGTTTCAGCATTCCTACAGTAGATTGTCAGATGGGGCATCATAATTCACCTCAGTCAACAGCACTAAAATACATGATGTTTTAATGATATTTCCTTCCTTCAGTAGCATAAGAATGTACTCAGATATATTTTCATGCACACGGCAGTGTGAAGAAGGGGTGAAGATTTGTATATCTGTTAAGAGGTGGCTAAACTAGCTATGATTTCATCAGCCTTGACAATTAAATATCAGTGAGTTAATGCTGAAACTCAGAAACACCGAATTATTATATTTAGCATTTCAAGCAACATACTTAACCGGGATGAGAAATTCAAATATAAATGAGCTATTGTCAGCTTTGATCTAGCTGTTATTCCTAGTTTCTTTACAATGTGAACAATTCAGTGCAATGCGCCGAACAAAATATCTGAGGAATCTCCTGACTTCAACTTATGAAATACAGTGGGGGATTTTGAGAAATGTATACTGACTCATTTGTTATACCTTAGTAAGAGAATTCACGAAACAATGTTACAAATTTGACTGCACATTCGAAAACAGCTTTGCACTGAATATGTATTTATCTATACGTATATTAACACATAAATATCAGCATATGAGTTAATATCCTAAATAATAATTATACGCGAAACCATCTCACAAGCTCATTCAAAGCATTCATCAATTTTCAAGACGCTCAGTAATGGGTTTTATAGATTTATACATTACTGAAATCCATTCAAACAAGCAGCGTTCTCTTTATTCACCCTCATATATATGTCGATAACTGAAATCCAAGGAATAATGCTAAGAATGCAATAAAGGTTTATGGAGTATGTGAATAGTTTCTCCCACCAAAAAATCTTGGAATACCTTAAAGTGTTATTAACATTCATCAATACTCATTGTTTCATGCGTGTAGGCGTTCCAGTTACAACACCCAGCACCATTCCTCACCGACAAAATGTCAGCCAAGTCCTGGGTTCTGCTGGGAATAATCATAATCCCCTATCCATGTATTTCCATAATGTTTAAATGACAGATGACATCAGATGTGACGTATCAAATGAGAGTAATTAGTAACAACCAATCATATTGTGATAGATGAAGCAGTCCACAACGGGCAGAGGTTGAAATCTTTTGTCTTTCGTACACATAATTATAATAAGGGGCTAGTGTTATCGATTCATGAGCTTCCATCAATCTTACTGTTGAGCTGTTATTGTTCTGATGTATATCGGACAAACTTGTCACAATTTCCCTAGAAAATCCACTTTTCACAAATAAAATCATCAAATGCTCCTTATTTATTCGACAAATATTCTCCCTTTACAAATATATAGTTACCGTACGTGTTGCTGGCGAGAAATGTAAGTTCTTTCTCAAAATATGTTTGTTTTCCATCTCTTATGAAGTGAAATAAATAAGTATTTCTCATGTGAACACGTCCCTTAATGTAAACACATTTCAGTATTGCAGGCAGATGTGTCAATGTGATTTTTAAATGTTTGATGCTTGAAAACTGTGTCAGTGTCTGATGTCAGAATAACTGGATTTTTTCTGAAAGTCCCAATGATTTTCAACTAACTTTTCAAATGTCTATATTATTCATAGAAACGAATAAGACAAATAGGTACAGACAAGTCCTGATTCACATCTAAAGAAAATAAGTCGAACTTTCATTGTAATCCGTTTGACACTTCAGGAGGTATTACTTATTCAACAGATATTCATGATCTCTTACATTGGACTCCAGCTCAAATTGACTTTCTTTTGTCATGAAAATCGCATTAAAAAAGTCAGTTATCAAGTAACAACTCATCAAATTACTGTCTTGAATTTCAAACAACATACTTGACAGGAATGAGAAAATCGAAGCGATACATTCTCTTGTCATATGAATAAACTGTGAGATTTACTCTAACATTTGATAGAGATGACACAGATCATTTAGATTATCTGTTTCCTTTTTAACGTCAACAAAGTTATTTTGAGCATCTGGAAGGTGAAAAGACGTCTTCAAACAAATAGGAGAATGTTTTGGATACTTCACTCTTGAATTAGTGTCCTTCGAAATGTGATGCTGTTAAAGTTGGTAACATACTGTGATTACATTAAAAATCTGGGCTTTGTGTTTAGCTGCTATTCCCACTTTCATTAGAATGTGAACATCAGTAAATGCTCTTTATTTATTCGAAAAATATTCTCCCTCTACAAATATGTAGTTACCATCCGTTATGCTGGCGAGAAGGGTAAGTTCATTCTCAAAATATGTCTGTTTTCCCTTTTTTTATGAAGTGAAATAAATAAGCATTTCTCATGTGAACACGTCCCTTAATGTAAGCACATTTCAGTATTGCAGGCAGATGTGTCAATGTGGTTTTTAAATGTTTGATGCTTGAAAACTGCGTCAGTTTCTGATATCACAATAATACTGTTTATTATGAATTTATCACACAATAAAAATATTACCGTCAATCTAGAATCAGGTGACACGTGTTATTGATAAAACCGAATACATGAGAAGAAACAATTCAAGCTTAGAGTATTTTTAGAAGAGAATTTAGCGAATATCCCCATATATTTTCCATGCGCACATGGTGCTGACCACATCAAATAAGCATTTCACATGGAAATTATACCGAAACACATGTGGTCATACACGTCAGATATTCATAAGAAGTTCATTTTGACGCTTTTCATTAAATTTTCTAAGATGTGCCTACCTATTGTTTCGTCAAATGAAGTAACTGTGTCTGAGCTTCCATAAGAATGAAATGACTCCTTCTGAATACTGATATCTAAGTTCCCTTGGGCTTATGTCAAATAGAAATAAACATTTATATTCTCGAAATTCTACATTAAATGTGCAAATTGAAATACATCTGCCTCATTGATACTGAACTAACTTGTGTTAAATGTCTATTTTGTTCATTGTTACATACAAGACAAATAGGTACAGATAGTTTCTGATTCCTATTTAAAGAAAATAAGTCGACTTTGGGGTTGATGATATCATCACTCAGTGTCTTGCATTTTATACTGAAACATCTTTCCTGTGTGACTCTCAATGGATTATTTTAGTGAGCAAACTCCAATCTCAGGGTTGTTGATTCGGTGAAATTAAGGTAGAGAGATCGTGTTATCCTACAGAAATTCGACCTACAATAATAATTCAAGGAATGGATGAGCTGTTCAAATTGTCAGCATCATTATTAGTTCACTTACGAGTGAAATGACGATACAAAGCATACACCTCACATTTATGATTCGGTGGCACAGCGGTTAGAACTCTCGTCGACCATGCACATGGTCCGAGGTTCGATCCCCCCGCCAACGCACACCTGATATCTATGGTCGTCGAGCTAAATTTGGGCTACCGATATCGCATGCTGAAAATTCATACTTGTACCAAAATACAGTGTGGAATCAAGCTATAATTAAATAAAAAAAGTTAGGGAATAAGTCAAAATGTTTCTTCAAAAATCAGACATACATAGAAAGATCTCCATCTGAGTGATTATATCAAAAAGGCACACCCAGAGTGACAGAAAAAGGTCCACCCACATTCATGTAGTCATTAACAGTTTTATTATGAACAGAGTTCTTCAAATGTCTTTGTTTTGCAGTGTTGAATCAGTGTCAGTTTCATCAAGTCATATATCCCTGCATATCGTTTTCACGAACTGATCCATGGTCTCCTTCAATTCCAGATATAGGCTGTCGCGTTGATTTCAAGGAATACTGATATGGTAGGTTGATCGTCAATTTAGTAACATTAGTATCATTTTCTCACATTGGTTTTATTCTCTTTGACTAGAGAGTAAGGTAGTACGCCATGATCTTTTGCTTTGAAACCTATAGGAGGATGCGAATAATTTAAAGTAATTGACATGTAACCACACAGAAGGTGGTATCACGTGTGGAATATACTATGTGAATCTTCTTAGATCACTTGCTGTTTTGTCCGTCCATCTGCCGGAAAATACCACACAAAATAATAATTCGAAATATTTGTGGTTGAAACTCAATACCAGATGGTTCAATCCAGTCATCACGAAGCCTGCAATCTAGGTTTCGTGCTAGTTGGCGCTGATCAGCAAGGCGTACCTGTAACACTGAAGGAACTCGTACCTCTTCTGCAATTCGAACTCGCGTCTTCCTTTGTTGCAGTCAGAGACGTTTCAATTGATCTACCCGAGCTCGCAATCGGCTTCCTGTAGGACTGTGTGTGATCCAAATAAACAAGATATGTGAAATCGCAATGGGAATGTATGTGAATAACGTCAGTTAATTGGGTTTTTGATAATCTCAATGAAGAACTCGGTCACAACGTATTCAAGTGTGGATTGCCTATGCACTTGTTTGATCATTTATTCACTCTCATCCTTGAATCGTCATCCCTCTTTCTTCAAATATGCCGAGGCCTGAATATATCCAGCTTAAGTACCTTCGAAAAGTTCTTACCAGCATTAATTAACAGGTTGTCCATGGTGACCGCGTTTTTCACAGTTAAATAGCATTGCATAAATTTTTAAATGCAATTATATTTATTTTGCATGTGAACTGTGGTTTGTAGGTTTCACACTTGTTGTAACTTATCAACAGTATAGGCCTTAGGCTTCAAGAAGTTCATTTTCTAATGAAAAAGCCCAGTAGCTCATTATGGAGATAAATTCGCTTGATATCCTCTGATACTCGCAAATACCGCATTACCAGAGTTAGTGACATGAGCACACAGCTAACGTGTCATATGATAAAACATAAGGGATCAAATGTGAAACGCTGGTCACATTTTCTTTTGAGGGGAAGATGTCTCACTGCATTCCGGAGAAATTTGACGGAATAATCCCCAGTAAAATCGTTTGATTTAGTAAACTGCGAAATAAACAAGCAGATAATAGAAGCGAAAATGAAGTTGCTTTGCATTACGAATTCTGACATCCTTTTCCATATATAATCGTCTACCAAACCACGTGTGTCAAATGTTTCCTCATACGTTTCAGAATATTAGCCTGAATTTTCCAGATAGCGGAGATGAATTCTTTTGAGAATATTACCACAATAGCTAATCTTTTCTCTAAACGAACTCATATATTCAGCACTAACTTCACTAATATTCTGGTGTAACGCGAATCACCAAATATCACACATCAGAGAATTCTCAGAAAAAAGGTCCTTTATTTCTCTGAGCAAATCTCATTCACTTCTAACGCTGCACTTATTCTGCTTGTATCAGCTAATCGACTTTTGGCCAGTGAAATGTGTTCGTTGATTTCAGAATACTGCCCGAGGGACACAAAAATAATAGATTAGATGTGCATACATGGAGAGAATCACGAAAACACCTTCTTTGAGAATCCTTTAATTTAATTTACTGCAAATGACTATCTAAATAAGAGAAAACAGCAGACTGATCGAAGAATTATTTTCCTTTGCAATTTGATCCACATCATCGTCTTCGAACGTATTTCTTTTCTCAATCTGTTGATTTCCCTAAATATGTAAATGACGATTTGAATACTACTAAATGAGAAAAGTGAGAAGTCGTTAGGAATTCCAGATTGTGATATTCGTTTCTGTATTTCTATTTAAACAAAGTGTATTCAGTTCTCCCTAATAACTTTCAAAATATTCCCCCTTTTTTTCAGCTGATAGAAGTGAATTCTATTCGGAACACAAACAAAATTATTAATCTCCTTCTTATCGAAACTGATTATCCAGTGTCATTGATTTTTTCCTGTTTATTTGTTGAACTAACTTTTAATGTTCCTGCTTTATAACAGTTGTTCATTTTACTTCTGGTAATACTGCTTCGACTTTTGAATTAAAGATTAAATTTTGTTCATTTTCACTATGCCTAAGTGAAATAAACGTGATTTACAACTCTTGATGGAATTTTTCATTGGTAATAGCTAAACAACTGATATTGAGAATGTCCACTTGATTAATGACAGTTATTGAAAGGAAATGCATGAGAGTGATTGGATAAAGCGGAACCATACAACACACAACTAGTCATTAATTTCGAGTTTATCATAAGGCATGAAATAACCGTTTTCTTACTTTTCTCCACGAGAAAATCCTCAATGACACTTTTCTCCGGTGTGATACCACTTCCTACTGCTTACCCTGGAGCAGACATATTTCTGCAAGAGTCTGACAGAGCAGAGTGTTTCACGCACACAGCTCAAGGCTAAGACATCACTACACCGAATAACCATGCCAACATTAAAACAAAATTGTAGTCGCTAGACAACATATTATCAACACTGTCACACAACAGCAAATAGAAGTTATAAAATAACAGAGAAAACAAAATTAAAGACAAATAATAAGGACTAAGTCAAGTGTTACAGCAATGATATGCAGTCCATGGGGAATAGGACTTTATTTGATACGATGGTTGTAATGTTCAATTAATTGTGATTATCTTTAATAGATTATTTGTGTCTGAAAGACATGAGATCTTATTATTCTGAAAATAATTCCTTCCTCTCAACTCGTTCGATGTAATCATGACACCTGTTTGTATAAGAAATGCTAAGATTTATGATATTACGAGTTGGTCACGGACTGATATCAGTTAGAGAACCATCCTAGTTAGGGAGTCATCGGCAGTACGCACCCATTGGGATTCGAACCCACGACCTTCCGGTTACAAGGCAAGCTCGTATACCTTTCAACCACTGGGATCCGATTCAATGGCTCATGATATTTAACTTCTACCAATTCGTGATTTAGCGCGACCCCAACCATTGTCGTTACAAACCAAACTATAGAACAGCAAAGTGCGACATTTAAAAGGTGCACTCACTGCAGTCAGTCAGTTATGTAACCTGTTTGGAGATTAACTCAGTAGTATCACGCTTTAACCTTTATGTTTGGAGATTAACTCTTATCCATCCTCATCGACTTACCAAATATTTAGTTTAGCTTATTTTTTCAGTATATGCGGCGTAATCATCACTACATGCGAATGAGAGGAAGATGTCTGAGTCCATATTTATCAAAACTATTTATACTCATAAGGAGAAGTAATCGGCTAGGGCTGATTATTACTCTAGTTGGTTGGAGTGGTCATGAATTATTTGCATAACTAAGGCTTTCAATGTCTACAGAAAACAAAAACACGTATATATTTTGGAATATCAATGAGGGATACCTAAGACGAAGACATATATTTTGCTTAGAAAAGTTGGTATCCTTTGTAAGTGAAACTGACTGGGATTTACAGATTTCTTTTAATGTATTTCTCGGTAGGAATCAGCCTCTTTAGCGTTCCACTGACAGCTGAATTCATGTTAACTCTTTAATTCACACTTACCGGTTCGTTTGAATGAATGAATGAGATATCCAGTCTTTCAAACGTGAAATTGGGATCAGTCAGATTGATAGATTTAAGTGGAATACAGCCGTGAGTACTTAAAGATCCATGTACAGCTCTTCTAGATATAAGACCAGGCGTTTGAGTTGTCTATAGTTTGAATCTAGCCCTCTGAGGCAGTTATCAAGAGATCTAAGCTGCATTGAAGCTACATTGAGTGGTGACCTTATTTTGTCCACCAAGGTGACACTTTTGGTCTTCGAAGCAAATTGTTTGAGGAAATCTATTTCACTCATCGGTAGTAATTGTGTTTAATTTTACAGGATGCGGTTGATAGATTCATGTCCAACCTTCAATCTTTACCAATCTAATTACTGGCTTAGAGAGTTAAGGAGCGCGTTGGCCAGGGATCGAACACTGGACCGCATGTGTGGTTAGCAAACATTCTACCGCTGTGTCACCGACGCACGTATGAAGAACGTACAAGTTAAGATTAACAACAACATTTTTACCCAGGTTGAAGGTTTGCAAAAAGACTTCGTTATTGTCATTCTTCCAAATGAAATTTCAATGAGAACCATTCACTGATATATACAATCAACAAAATATGGTTCCACTTTACCTACAAAGATATGCGTTGTACGTACTAGTAATCAGAAGTCAAATTTCTTGGGTTAAAGTTGAATGTTAAAGTAGGTGCTAGTACAAAAGACTTTAGGATTCGTTACTGTACAACAAAAGGATGCTGGAAAATAAGTCAGCTTAAATATTTCCGCTTGCTAAATGAGAACTTCTAAATTACATAAACAGAGGAAACAATAGAACAAAACATGACTCACGTGGCTGAACTAAAGGGAGGAAAATACCAGAGTAATAGGTAAATAAGATTTACAAACTTGAGCACAATTACTGTTCGGGGTGAT
The DNA here is from genome assembly GCA_944472155.2 of Trichobilharzia szidati. Lineage (NCBI taxonomy): Eukaryota > Metazoa > Platyhelminthes > Trematoda > Strigeidida > Schistosomatidae > Trichobilharzia > Trichobilharzia szidati. The sequence goes on from OX235273.1 coordinate 32,072,316, forward strand.
GAGCAGTGGGTACAAACTATTGAAATAAATTTATAATTTATTCGATATTTTCATAAATCGTCAAAATGTATACTGACAATAATTCCTAATACATAAGGGGGAAAAATAAATACTGAAATAAAGAAAATTTAAGGATTGCAAAAATCGCATGTCAATGGCAGCCAGCTGAAAGAGAGCGGAATAGAGTTTTTATTGCATTATTCTAGACATATAATGTTTGTAGGCTTTCAGATAATAGTATTATCATATCTAATTCTTAGTCTAAACTATTATCTGTTTGCAGCAGGATTCAGACCAGATAACGAGTTCGTATGCCTAACTACTGAACTGCGAATGACATATGGACCGTATGAAATTTATGCCATAAAATACAAACTACTCGTAAGTAGTATACTGAAAAAGACTTATAAAGTTAATGATAGTGGCGATAGTGATAATAACAATAATAATGATAATAGTGATAATAATAATAATATTGATGACGACACCAACAATAAAGAATCTAAATCATCAGTAGTAATTCCATACAAGGAAGGAACCTCGGAAGCCTTACGCATAACTCTTAACAAGGCAGGAATAAAAACGGCATTCAAACCCACAAACTCAATTCGAAACAAGCTTTGTCGGTTAAAGGATCCTGTAGAGCCTTTAAAACAAAACAATTTAGTTTATCTAATACCCTGCTCTAATGATTGTCTCGTCAAATACATAAATCAAACTAGTAGAACAGGGGCAGTCCGACTAGCTGTACATAAACACTTAGCAAAATCTAGATTGGTTGACCCGAATAAGATAATAAATCTAGAGAATAGTTCAGCTATAGCACTACATGCAGTCAACACACAACCATACAATAGGATGGGATAGGATGACAGTTTTAAAATCTGATGTCACAGGGTATAGGGAGAGATTGATAACAGAAGCTTTGTTTATCGAATCAACTGCAAATACATGTAATAGGAATGATTCATCACCTGTCCCAGATATCTGGAAAATTCTACTACCCCTACGAGAAATAGGAGAAAACAAAGAAAGCTATAAAACTCAAGTGTCAAAGTCGTGTGATCACAATTGATATGATTATGAACAATAAATTTTGTTCGAAACGTCATCCAGTAAATAATACTGTTTCATCACTGTGTGATGTATCTAATAAACAAACTAATATGGAATTACTTACTACCACAGTGCCCAAGTTTTACACATATACAATGGTAATTATTGAATTATTTCAATATTGTCAAAATCAATTTTGTGACCTGATTCTATAGCATGTAGACCTATGGCTGATGATTTTTCAAGTTTTTCTAATTCAATTCGATTTCTCGGTGGTTGAACAGATGCTCTACGGTGTTCATTTCTTCTGATATCGAAGAAATGAATATCTGTACTGCTTTTCCAATCCTTCTAGGCTTTTGACATTTACATCTGTTTCACCTCCTGTAGTTGAGACTTTGCTACCTAGGTAACCAAAAGAGGTAAGTTTTTCATAGTTCTCTCGTTGCTGGTGACTAGTAATTGCTGTCGCAAATTCAATTAATATCTGAGCTCACAGAAACTAATGTTGGCATTTCATAAGACATATCGGTCATTGAGACTGCAAGAAAAGTATGTGATGAATATTTTTGTACAGGTCGTCTGAAATAGTATGTTCTGAACAGGCTGAAGTTCGCATAACTGTCATCTGAATAACTATGAAGTGAAATGAACCAACGGCCTTCAGATAACTAGTTCACATGCCTAACTACTGAAGTGCGAATGACATATGGACCGTATGAAATTTATGCCATAAAATACAAACTACTCATCAGTAGTATACTGAAAGGTGCTCATTTAATCGTCATACTCTTTAGCTGTGAAAGAATCATTGTACTGGAACATGGCTATGATTAAAATTCACGAGGGTAAAATAAAGAAAAGGGATGTCAGTCGAGTGTTTTTGAACCATTACATCAACTGATTTAACGTTGGCTGAATTCATGGATCTAATTGACTACCTTCGACGTTTTTTACTTTTTTTTTACTTTTTGATAACAGCTTGATTCCACATCGTATTTTTGGTACACGTATGGAATTTTCAACATAAGATATCGGTAGCCCAAATTTTGCAGGCCGACCATAGATATCAGGTATGCGTCGGCAGCGGATCGAACCCCGAACTATGTGCATGGTCGGTGGGAGTCCTAACCACTGTGCTACCGACGCACATAATGATATATTTAATTGAGGAATGCTGTAGATTGGTCAATGATTGGTTATAAGTTTAATTTATCTATTTGGCAGTATACGATGTTAACAGTTGTTAGGTCATTTATTTTCTCGTTTGTTACCAGTCTCATAAGCCGTCAAAATGGAAGTTTTGTAATGCTATGAATATTGTCACATAATTTTGTTGCAAAACCTGAAATAATTCAGCTAGATCGAATTATCCAGAAGTCATGCTAACGAGGGAAACTCAGAAATCAAGATCCGTTTCACAATTTTGATGAAGCTAAGTGATGTCAACAGAGATGTTCACAAAGACAGAAATGTCCCTCTGGAAGGTGCAAATCCAGTGGTTTGTCAAAAGTTACGACATTTGTTTGCTAGTAGGTGATCTCAACTTGTTGAGGAATATATTTTTCAATCCCTGATTAGTTCAGTGTGCAACTAAAATACTGCTAGTGCAGGAAAATTGAAGTTAGTCAACACTGAGAGAATCATCATCAAACGGGCACAAAACACACAATTATGGCATAGCAGTTTATGTGAAATTCAAGTATTTTTTATTTAAGTATTTTTATGGTGACTAGCAGTAGCATCAAGGATGCTCATTTCATTGTCAGGTGGATGTACTTCCATTTCCGCTGAAGGAAGGTGTTGCCTGCACGCATCGTTTCATGAGCCACGTCACTAGTTCAAGTGTCAGTGAGAACACCATCATTCAACGGGATTGTAGGTATATCCAGTAGACATGTCCCAAATAGGATGAAATGTGTGTTTTCGATCCCACCCAATTCTAGTCTCCTTCAATCAAAGCAATACCTCGGTGTAGACAGAGGTTATTTTCTGCATCAAAGATTTGGAGAGTAAATGTATTACAGACACTTAATAGTACTATCACCCATGATTTACTGAACACTGATGGAGTATAAAATAATCGACAAGGAAACGAAATCCGGTTTGCTGTGTTTTGCTGAGGCTATTGCCAACAACCTATTGAAATCAGATCCATGTATGCGGAATGAGACTGTGGTGGACCTTCAACTATTTCGGTGATTAAAATTACTCAACAAGGTTGAATAGTTTTTTCCTACGTCACACACTCTTCTTTACTTTCTATTCCTCTTAGTTAATTTTATTGTTTTTAATCGGACACTACTCAGTTTATTCGGTTCGCTAATTCTTCAGTTACTTAACTTTCATCGATGTACTTATCGCAGATTGAACTTTGTTTCTATCCAGAATGTGGGACTCTGTATTTTACAGTAATATTCGTTTAATGACTTTGTAAATGGTTAACCTCTTTAACTCTGAACAATCCACATCATATCAGATCTAAGTTAGTTGTATTTCTCAGCAGTTACTCATTGCCAAGTCAACAAAAGTATGCTCAAAACATTTTGCAATTAATATTTTCGTGTTATTCAGACTTCAGACAGTTGAAAAGAATCCAATGAATAATAAGAGTGAGATTATATATTCTTGATGCATGTCGTCTCCCAGATTTTTGTTGACATGAACTAAGAATTCTTTGTAGATTATAACGAAAGAATTAAAACTATCCCTTTAAGGTACGAGAGTAAGACAACTGGCTGACTATTATTGCCAATCATACTTTTAATTGTGGTGAACTGGATTATGCATCAGACTGTGCGTTTGGAGTGTGAAGACAGGAATACGTCGGACCGACCGATAAGAAAACTGTAGAAGATCTGGATTTCACAGATGATATATGCGTAATGTCACACATACTCGAAAAATTGCAGGCGAAAACCAAGAAACTGGCAGGAGAGGCTGGCGACGAAGACAGGAATCCAGGTGAACATAGAGAGGACGGAGGTGATGAAGATAAACACCACCACCACCACTAACAATAACAAACAACATCAATGGAAAAAATTTAAGAGATGTTACCTCCTTCACTTATATAGAAGGCTAGCATCATTACAGTCACAGCCGGAACGGACGAAGATATCAAAGTCAGTATCGGAAAAGCAAGATAAGCCTCTGTCAACCTGAAACCAGTTTGGAAGTCTTTTGCACTCCACCTCAGCATAAAGAACAAGATTTGGATTTTCAGCACAAATGTGAAGTCAGTCAATTCTTCTATACGGGTTATAAACTTGCATTGCGCGTCACAAAAGCATTTGCAACAGGATGTTGCAGACGTTTGTCAACTACTGCCTTCGCCGGCTCCACAAAATGGCCAGTAGGCCTGAAAGAATTAGTACCAAGGAACTATGCAGTGAAACGGACCAACGAAAGGCCGATAGCTCGACAAATGTGTAGGAGAGAATGGAGATGAATGGATAGTCCACACGCTACTTAGGAGGCTGTCAAATGACACCATGGACTATGCAGGCTATCGCTTGAGTGGAATCTGAATGGAAAGCGACGACTGAGTCATCATTGCGAGGGAGACATGGATGAGATCTTGTGGTGAGGAGAAGATGGGCGATACTGAACAACCATATACCCACCTGAAGAGAACAGGAGAGGATGAAGCAAGATGGAAATCTGTTGTTGAAAACCTATGTTCCACTCAGAACTCAGGGGAATGATGATAATAATAAAGCTCTGCAAAGTGGTAAATGTTAGAAATTTAAATTCCTTAAATTTATTCGTGAAATCTTTAGGTTGAATTGATGAATGATAATGTCTCTCTGACTAGAGCACCGGGCGAGGCAGCATTGGATATCTAAAGGGGCTTAAGTTCCTTGGAGATCACAGACGCCACCGGCTTACTAGTGCCAACAAGCACGAAATCTAGGTTTGTGTTTGAACACACTGTCACCAATCACCAAATCATTGAAGGCGCAGAAGTCTGAGAAGAGTTGACGATTTACTTCTGCGCCTTCAATGATTTGGTGATTGGTGAGAGTGTGTTCAAACACAAGGATGTACACAAGGCAACATGGATTGCACCAGATGGACACACCAAAAACCAGATAGACTTCATTTCAATCTCAAGGAAGTGGAGACGGAGCCCACTTGACACAAGATCGAGGAGAGGAGCAGATGTACAAGGGACTTTCAAGGTGAAGCTAAAAGCCTCGAGGATAGCTGAGGATAGACCACAATGCAAGTTCAACACTCGAAAACTGAAGGACCCAACCACAAAGAACACTTTCACCTCAACTGTCAGAGCAAAGCAGGAAACACTACGTGGCACCATTGAGGAATCATCCATGGAAGACCATTGGAACTCTCTGAAAGTAATTTTCAACGAAACGTGTTCAACGGTTTTAGGAAGAAAGAAGAAACAAGACAAGGAGTGGCTCTCAACGGACACTTGGAAGCTAATAGAGGAGAGGAGAGTGGTGAAAGAGAAAATGATTCAATGCAAAGATGGACGAGAGAAAGAGACGCTGAGCTCAACTTACACAGCACTGAACAAAGAAGTGAAGAAGAGTGCCAGGAACGACAAACGACAATTCTACGACAACCTGGCCACTGAAGCTGAGAAGGCAGCAGGCAAAAGGGACCTGAGGACACTATATCAGATAACCAAGTCTCTATCCGGGAAGAGATCAACACAAGTGAAAACTATAAGAGACAGCCAAGGGAACCCAATTACCAAGGAAGAAAGACAGATTAAACAATGAGCGGACCACTTCAAAGGACTCTTGAACAGACCACCCCCTACAACCCGTCCACAAATACCAACAACAGCACGTACACAGCTGCAAGTTGACACCAATCCTCCAACGAAAGCTGAAGTCTTGAATGCAATCAAGCTTCTGAAAGCTGGAAAAGCAGCTGGATCAGATGGAATACCCCCTGTAGCACTGAAATCGGACTCAGAGACGACAGCAGATATGCTGAATCTATTATTGTAAAAGGTCTGGAAGGAGGGAAAGGTGCCTACTGACTGGAAGGAAGGTTACCTCATGTAATACCAAAGAAATGCGACTTATGACTCTGCAAGAACTGGCGAGGAATCATGCTCCTGTCGACGCCAAGTAAAATCCTGAGTCTCATCATCCTGGAGAGAATAAAGGATGCACTGGATACAGAACTCCGACCAGAACAAGCCGGATTCAGGAAAGGTAAATCATGTTCTGACCAAATTGCAACTCTACGCATCATCATCGAACAAAGCATGGAATGGCAATCAAACCTCAACTCGAGTACTACGGCGTACCCCAAATATTCATCAACCTTATTCAACAGCTGTACGACAACGGCACATGTCAAGTGATCCACAACGGATAACTCAGCGAAGCGTTTGGAGTAAACACAGGAGTCAGACAAGGGATCTTATTATCACCAATGATATTCCTTATTGTGGTGGGCTGGATTATGCGTCAGACAGTGGAAACGAGAAGACAGGGATATCCTGGACCGACGTGAATAATCTAGAAGACCTGGATTTCGCGCGTGGATGATTTATGTTTGATATTACACAAAATCGAAGACTTACAAGCGAAAACCGACAAACTGGTCGAAAAAGCAACCGGTGAAGACAGGACTCCAGGTGAACATAGACAAGACGGAGGTTATGAAAATAACCAACCAACAACAACAACAGCAGCAACATCCAGTGCCAATCACCATCAACGGGAGGGATTTGAAAGAGGTTACTTCTTTCACTTATCTAGGGAGGATTGTCTCAACTACAGGAGGAGCGGGTGAGGATGTCAAATCGAGAATCGGGAAGGCGAGAAACACATTCATCAACCTGAAACCAATCTGGAAGTCTTCGTCACTCAGCATCAAAAACAAAATTCGGATTTTCAATACAAACGTCAAGTCAGTCAGTTCTTCTATACGGATCAGAAACTTGTCTTGTCACAAAGAATATTTCCAACAGCCTGTTGCAGACCTTTATCAACAGTTGTTTTCTTTCTATGCTCAAGATCAGATGACCGGAAAGAATCACCAACAAGAGACTATGGGAACAAACGAAACAAGAACCAATCGCTCAACAAATATGCAGAAGAAAGTGGAGATGGATTGGAGGAGGAGGAGGTGAGGAGGCCGCTGGGTGACATCGCGCGTCAGGCCAATGCTCGAGTGGAACCGGAAAGGGAAGCGGGGTGTGAGACGTTCAATGGTGACATGGAGGAGATCGTGTGAAGAGGAGTTGAAACAGTATGGACTAAGAGGGATGCAAGTGAAAAGTATAGCAGAGGACAGAAACAAGTAGAGACGTGCAGTTAAGCCCTATGTTCCACTAGGAACCCAAGGGAACAATGATAATAATATATATTATTTGTAAAACTTTTATAAGAGTTTATGAAAATATAAAGCGTTTTATCAAATAATATTACTCACAATTCTATAAAGACAATCTGAGAAGTAAGATGACGATACACATACAAAAGAGTATTCTGTTCGCCATCACGATAAATATGCATGTGTGTGTATTTGTCTGGTGGTGTTTTTTTACAACAATCTTCTCACCTCATTTCAATTTCCTAATGCCAATTTGTTGGCAGGGAGATGATTGGTTGGTTCGTTGAAAGAGTTAATTGTTGCTGGCTTTGGCATTCTCATCTGTGCCACTTGTAATTGAAACGATCCTACCTAGCGAAATAAGTAGCTTCCTTACAATTTCTCCAACTCTTGGTTATGCATTTCCCTCTCCTTTGTCTTTTTCATGCTGAATTGAAGTCATGTCTTCACTGCCTGCTTCTTCCTTCAGATTGTTGATTTTTGCCTATGAGTCTTCAAATGCATGTAATATTAGAAATAAATGGTCCACGAAGATTCCATCTTCTGTGGTCATCTGCCTCTCTAACGTATTCCTGTTTTCTCGCCCCCCCAACAGTCTGATGCCTGATCCAGTCCATCACAATCAGCACTATTGTCAGTGATAGAAGTCAGCAACTATCTTTTAACCCTATCTTCACTTCAAAGGCTGAGTTAGTTGAGTGTTGCGTTATGGATCACTCGAAATATGGTATGAGTGTATACCTATTGAACGAGATTGATAAAGATTTAGGGGACTTCACAATGTTAGAGTAGTTTGCAAAAACATTTGTGGTCAACGTAGACGAAAGCCTTTCCAAATTCGACGAAGTTGATGTAGAGAATTGACTGATATTCTATGATCTCTTCCATGATGAGGCGTAGCGTCGTTGGGAGCTCTTCTCGGCAACTGATTTGTTACTCTTGAACCCAGATGGTTCTGTGAGGGGTATTTAGTCCCTCCATAATGCTGCAACCTAATATATATATATAATTGGTTAAGTCACCACTAAGTAACTTTGAGTGATTGTGCGATTACATTTCACGCTTTCACCAGCAATGCTGAGTACTTTCGTTCAATTCGGAAATGAATATTTCACCGCATGCAAAACACAAGACGCCTTTTATACACTGAAAAGCATCCTAGCCTCATCAATGAATTCTTCGTACGTCATTCATCTGTTGCGCGTGAGTCTAGCTACCCCAACCAGTACAAACGACACGGTAACAACTACTGAAGCATGAAGCCCTATGTTTCACCAGAAACTCAAAGGAATAAAAGGGAAGCAATCATCGATGGCGATAACAACAATTTGGTTTTGTTCAAGCGGAATTTCAAGTAGCCTATAGATTCGTCGTAAGTGAGGCTGTTGTCGATTTTATCATGATGCCTCGAATAATCGAAAATCTAGGCAGCAGAACAAAGTTCAGTTATCGAATGATGAATGTTTCTTTTTCTAGTGAAATACACGTTTGATTTAGTGAGAAGTTCATGAATCAATTCTGCATCTATTGTAACACAGAATTTCGTAACATATTTATTTGACAACAATTCACGATGTTGTTAATGTATTATGTGACCTGTTTAAACCACCAGGCTAATTAAATTTCCATTGAAAGTAGCTGATGTTCAGGAGGTTTTACTAGCTGCATCGCAAAAATACTGACCTCTATAAGAGGGAATGGACTGACATATGAATGCTTATGTGGTACGAAACACCAACTTGCAGGAAGTTACTTGCTGTTTACCGAAGTGACAGTACCGAATTCATACACAAAAGTAGGAATAATTGGCGCAATCTTACTTACTTCTCACTATATTCAAAGTATACCCACCAACTTCATTGTATCTACGCTTTTATTCTTATTATTATTGGTCACTCAGATTCCGAATGAAACATAGGGCTTCAAATGCACATCATCGTTCTACTCTCTTCTCTATGGTTTCTGCATGTTCACTCATAACATTTGATTGCCTTCCCATATGATAACCTCCATGTCACACTCGAAGACATGCCCGACTCCCCATTTACCACGGGGATTTTGCTCGATAAACTAACGTTCAGCGTCATTTAACGGTCTTCTGAATGTGCCATTGGTCCGTCTACATTTCTTCCAACATATATACTGAGCATCACGTTCCTGGTTGATTATCTACGGTATAAGCAGCATTAATTTTATCAAGCTGGTGTAAGATTGATGATCACTCTTTGATATATAATCTAGAAGACAACTGTCATTCATATACAAGAACTATTCTCATTTGAAGTGTGAATGTGTTGACACTAATAATGAATGATTCGCTCATTTTTGACATATTGAACTACTTCATCTTACTAACACTTTGCCACATGAAAACATAGAACTGATCATTTGAATATTATGCCTACATTGAAAAGACACAGAAGATTGCCAAGAAGAAACAATAAGATCATTAATTACAACTAAATATGTACTTCCTTTCTTTGTGGAGCACTTGACGCGTGGCGTTGTCATATAGCTGTCAACCTCATTCAACAGAACGCTTTATGACAATCCACGTGTTAAGTGACCCACAACGGAAAACTCAGCGAGTTGTTTGAAGTGAATACAGGTGTGAGACAAGCTGGCTACATATTATCAGCGATGATATTCCTAATCGTGGTGGACTGGATTATGAGTCAAACTGTTGGTGGCTAGGAGTCAGGAATACGCTTGACGACCGATAAAAAGACTCTAGAAAATCTGGCTTTCGCAGATGACAAATGTCTTATGTCACACAAACTCGAAGACTCGCATGCAGGAGAAAACCAACAAACTGGCTGAAGAAGCAGGTAGCGAAGACAGGACTTCAAGTGAACAGAGAAAAGACGGAGGTGATAAAGATGATCAGTTAACATCAACAACAACCAGTACCAATCACCATCAACGGGAAAGATTTAACAGAGGTTGTCTCCTTCACTTATCTAGCCAGGAAGCATCGTTTCAACCGCAGGTTGGCGGAAGGGATGAAGACGTCAAAGTCAGAATCGAAAAGGCAAGATACGCCTTCATCAACCTGAAACCAGTCCGGAAATCTTCTGCACTACACTCAGCGTTAGGAACAAGATTCTCATTTTCAACACCGATGTGAAGTTTGTTCTTCCATACGGGTCAGAGAGTTGGCGACCGTGTCACGAAAAGGATTTCCAACAGTCAGATGAGGAATTTCACCAACAGCTGCCTTCACTCCATATTGAAGATCAAATGGCCAGAAAGAATAAGCAACAAGAAACTCTGCAGTGGAACAAACCAGAGGGCGAGAGCAGATTGCTCAAAAAATATACAGGAGAAAGTGGAGATTGATGGGGAATACATTGAGGAAGCCACTGAATTCCATGACACGCCGGGCCATCTCTTGAGTGAAGTCAAACAAGGCCGGTATTGACGTAAGTCTGTCCACAGTAGCATATTTCGTTACGCGCTGTGTCTGAAACATATTTAAAAGCGCTTATTTGACATAAGGTTTGAAAATCCGAATGATTGTTCTTTATGCTGAGTGCAACATATTTCAATACCGATTTTGTAGTGGATAATGAAGGTTTGTCTTGGTTTATTGATCTTAATGGCTTTGACATTCCCATCTACGCCACCTGTCGTTAAACAAATCTATTTGTTGTTGTCTGAACGTAGGAGACAACTCAATTTATTCTTCAGTGTATTAATTATTCATTTATTATTTCATTCGTTTTGCGTTCTGAGTGGACCATGGGGCTTCAGGCATCAGCTTTGAAGATTCAGTAGCAGTGCTGTTTTCACAGGATGGTGTTGCTAGCCTCACGTCCAACTTTCCATCTTTGTTGATGTTTTAAGTGACTAGTTGTGGTAAAGGTGTGTGCCCTACGGAGAGTGAACCACGGACCACATGCATGGTTGATGAGCACGATACCGCTGAACTGCTTACTCGCCGTCCTACTGCAAAACCAAAGGAATTACCTCGAGTAATGCACAGTCACACAAATTCCTCAACGACGGCAAAAATACAGTTGTTTCAGATAAAATTCACGTTACTGTTTAACAATAATAACACGAAAAACCCGAAATTACCACAAGAGTACCGTTAAGCTAATACACAGCTTAGAGAGGTTTGCAGTATAAAATGAGTAGTGTAGAACAAAATTAGGCAATCCAAATTCAACTGTGAGAAGTATCTGAGAGTATTTCCAACAAGGTGAGATCAATACGCCGTTATTAAGAATCCCACACACACACCTCTCACAGACAGTCCAAGGTCAGAATGAACATCTTTCACTCCAAATCACATTACAATACAATACATTTTCAAGGTGTCGCATTTATGTATTTACAACAGTAGATGACGTTTGGTCCTTGGATGTGATGGGTCTGTTTCCACAGACGTCTTGTGGCAATCAGTACCTGTTGGTGGTGACAAAAGACGCCATCACGATCCCTGATCAACGCCCGGGAACCGTGACTGACGCAGTTGTTCGACACATCGTTGAAGATCGCTGTGTACCAAAGACCATCTTGACAGATGGGGACCCTTGTTTTGAAAGTCAAGAATTCACTTCCCGCTTGCTACAGTTGGGTATCAAGAGGATCATAAACAACACCATATCATCCACTAACGAGTGGTCTGATAGATAGAAATAACCGTACCCTGAAGGAGTGGCCGGGTTAGGGTTTAGGGCTCGCTAATTAGGCGAGAAGATGCGTCACTTGGGAGAATCGTGTATGGAAAAAGCACATGCACACACTTATTTAGATACGTGCCCATTAAATATAAAAAAATGTTGATAAATGTCTTACGAACAGAGCAAGAAAGATATATTCAGATGACCCCTTACAAAAAGAATTTGAATATATTCATGATTCCTTGACGGAGATGGGGTATCCCAGTGGTTTTGCAAAGAAACATATGAAAACATCAGAGAGAAAACCTGAGACTATGACAGCACGGAGGAAACCTCTATTAAGTTAATGGTGACTTGTCAAGTAAGATTTTTTTCCGAAAACTTTCAGAGTATAAAAAGAACGTTTTACACAGCAAACCTATGTTTTTGGTTCTCTAGCCAACGAATGATTGGAACGCAAACGAATGATAAGCTAGATAGTTTTGCCACATCTATGTGCATTTATCAATTCAGCTGCAACTGTGGTGACAGTTATGTTGGGCGCACTACTGAACAGCTTAGCAAACGTGCCATTATTGAATATCTCTCATCATGGTTTATTGTATTATTATTATTGTTCCTTTGGGTTCCTAGTGGAACATAGGGCTTCAACTGCACGTCTCCACTTGCTTCTGTCTTCTGCTGTACTTTTCACTTGCGTCCATGTTATTCCATACTGTTTCATCTCCTCCTCACACGATCTCCTCCATGTCACCCTTGGACGTCCCACTCGCCGCTTCCCTTTCGGGTTCCACTCGAGGGCCTGAGGCATCATGGTTTGACAAATTATTATTATTATTTCCTTTAGTTCCTAGAGGAACATAGGGCTTCAGCCATGCGTCTCCATTGCGTTCGGTTCTCTGCTAGAGTTTTCACCTGGCTCCAGGTCTGCCCACATGTTTTCATCTCCTCTTCACATGATCTCCTCCAGGTCACCGTCGCACTGACGACCAACTCGTCGCTTCCCTTTCGGGTTCCACTCGAGGGCTTGTCTAGTGATGTCACTTGCTGGTTTCCTCAGAGTGTGGCCAATCAACCTCCATTTCTTCCTGCCTATTTGTTTCACAATCGGTTCCTAGTTGGTTCGCTCCCAGAGATCCCTGTTGCTGATCTTTTCTGGCCGGCCATCTGATCTTGAGTATTGAGCGAAGACAACTGTTAATGAAGGTCTGTAGCTTGTTTGAGGTGCTTTTTGTGACACGCCAAGTCTCTGATCTGTATAGTAGTATTGACTTCACATTGTAGTTGAAAATCCGGATCTTATTTTTGACGCTGAATGATGTTGACCTCCACACAGACTTGAGAGTAATGAAAGCTTGCCTTGCTTTCCCGATCCTTGCTTTGATATCCTCGTCAGATCCGCCTGTCGTTGAAATAATGCTTCCCAAGTAGGTAAAGGAGGTTGTTTCTTTCACGTTCTTTCCATTTATGCTGATTGCTGTCTGTTGTTGTTGTTGTTGGTGTTGGCCAGGGATCTTCATCACCTCCGTTTTCTCTATGTTCACCTGGAGTCCTATCTTTGATGCTTCTTCTGCCAACTTGTTACTTTTCACTTGCATATCTTCCTGTTTGTGGGAAATCAGACATATATCATCGGCGAAGTCCAGATCCTCCAAGTTCTTTGTGTGAGTCCATTTTATGCCTGTTTCCTCATTGCCCAGTTTTTGTCGAATTATTCAGTCTACTGCAACCTTAAAAATCATTGGCAATAATAGGCAGCCTTGTCTTACTCCTGTCCTCACTTCGAAGTATTCCGTGAGCTTCCCGTTGTGGATTACTTCGCATGCAGCGTTGTCGTACAACTGTTGGATGAGATGTATAATTGTCGGTGGCACCCCGTAGTAACGAAGTAGTTTCCAAATCACCTCTCGATCGACGCTGTCGAAAGCCTTTTCAAAGTCGATGAAGTTGAGATACAGAGGTGACTGCCATTCCAAACTTTGTTTAATGATGATCCGTAGTGTGGCGATTTGATCAAAGGACAGATAAAAATAATCCGTGACTCAACTTTGTCACATTTGTTCGCTAGTGGTCATGTAGTGGAGAAAACGATAGTTTTCAAAGTAATCCACACTGATCCACCGAATCTTTCAAATAGACTTAGTATTCGTCTACTGCACACAGCTGAGGCAGGTGATAGGCATTCGAACTATTAAACCTAAACTATGCATTCAAAAGAAGTTCGTACAGCCATTATCCCCCCCCCTCTTGGCCTATTAAGACATTACCAAGTGATAGATTCTCCACCATCACCTACTTATATTTTCAACCCCTCTCTTTTCATACCTTAATCTTATCACATCTTCATTAAAACGTATTTTATTTACTTCCTTTACAATCTGAAATTACTTAATCGGTTCATTTGTTTTTACTAGCCTTTATCGACTACTACTGCGTGAACATTTGTTTGTTTAATCATGCTGTTTTTCATTATTCGTGTAATTACAGATTGCCTCACTTTTTCATCCTTATTATTGATAAAACCAGTATTATTATTACGACTAATTGCACAATTTATATTCACAATCTTATTATCTATCCTATGGACAAAACACCGTGATTGGTTTATATATTTGAATATTTCTTTGTAAAGTTATGTGTGTATATTAGAGTTAAGCCTGATGAGATCTAAATGAAAATAATTTGTGTTAGTATCCACTGTACTTTCCTCCAAAATGTCAACATACACCCTCTACCTTTGAACTGGTTATCTGGTATACAGATATCTGTCGTTTCACTTAAACTATGTAGATTAGAGTAAAGCTCGAGTGAAGATCTAATTAAAAACTAAAACACGATATTCTTCGTTTATGCGTCTTGTATCAGTTTTAATAATGGGAATGTTCAATGATTTGAAGTGCAAGCAAGACTGCGTTTGTTAAAATGAATTTATTCTTAAAACTCTAAACTTTATTTATGAAATTGAATGTTTAATATATATTCTTTAAGAAAACTACATTAAAGAAAGAATGTTTATGTGTTAACATTACGAGGATAATAGGTGTCCGGTGTTCTTCAGATTATCTCCTTGAAATGGTCTCAGGTCACTGTATGAAAATAAGATAAGATAGGTTAATTTTGAATAAATATCAAGAAATGTATCAGTATAGAGTGTATTCTAGCTGAATAATCATTATTACATTATTATTGTTTCCTTTAATTCCCCTAGAGGAACACAGAACTTCAGCCGCAGGTCTTCATTGCGTTCGCGGTTCTCTGCCAATGTTTTCAACTGACTCCACGTATTCCTATATGCTTTCATCTCCTCGCCACATCACCTAATCCTCCATGTTAACCCACCTTCGCACTGACGACCAACTTGTTGCTTCCTATTCGGGTTCCACTCGAGCGACGGCCCGTCTTGTGATTGCACTTGGTGGTTTGTTTTTTCAGAGTATAGCCAGTGCACCTCCATTCTTTCTGCAGATTTTTTGCACAACCGTTTCCTACTGGGTTAGTTCGTACGTTCCAAGAGATCCCTCACCACTGCTGATCTTTTGTGACTGGCCATCTGAGTTTGAGTATTGAGCGAAGATAGCTGTTGATGAAGGACTGTAGTTGGTTTGAAGTGCTCTTCATGACGCGCCAAGTCTCTGATCTGTATAGTTGCACTGACTTTACACTGAAGTTGAAAAGCCGGATCTTATTAACTCTTTCATGCTGAGTGCTGTTGACCTCCACACAGACTTGGTGATAGTAATGAAAGCTTGCCTTGCTTTCCTGATCCTTTCTGCTTTGATATCCTCGTCAGTTCCATCCACCTGTGGTTGGAACGATGCTTATTGAGTGGATGGGCAGGTGAAGAAGGTTGCTTTCTTCAGATTTCTCCCATTTATGCTGAATAATACAATTATTCAAGTGTTGGTCTGTAGAGATGTGATGATTGGTTACAGGATTCCATCATGATGGGGTGATAACAGTTAGAAAACCATTGAAAAACTAGCTTGGCAGTAATGTTCTGCTGTTTCATCACCCAAGTTTGGGACTGTTCATCAGTACTCACCTGTCACGACCAAGGTTCGAACCCAGGATATTCCAATTGCACGGTAAGTTCGAAAACCTCTCAGTGAATAAAAGGCCTTTATACACCTGCCTAAAATATAAAGCGGACGACACAATAGCAATGACCAGCAGGTGACCTGAGAAATCGCTTGCTAGAACATTCCTTGAGACTAGATAGATTTCTCTCTTCCAGAAAACATATTCCTTAGTTCACGCAGAAGTCGACAGTTATCCTTACTTTACCAGCTTCAATTGTCTCTGTCAATTTAATAGGGTAGTCAATACTGACGTTAAGCATCAGCCGAGTACTAGGTAAGGAGGGCGAATCAATAGACGAGGCTGTGAAGCTATATCGACTGAGATGGTTAGGACATATGTAACGTATTCATCTCTAGCTATCGTCTTCCTCAACAATGAGCAATGTTAGGTGACATAGGGTCAAGTTAAAAAAGAGCTAGTTCTTGGTGGTCAAACCAAAGCATGGCTTCATCAGTCGACGAAATCCACAACAGTTAATTGACGCCAGCCAGTCACATTGGAAGGTGTAAACTTCTTGTTTTCAGTCCTCGAGACTGTACACACCAATGGCAAAAGACAATTGGTTATATGGCTCAAAATGTTTGTTCTCAATGGCAAGCGCAGATACATCCACTCCTTGTGACTTATAATATCCAATAAAGCTATATTCTTTTCCGATATTACTATTCTTTTTGACCCATATTTCTGTTTACTTTCTCTACTTTGGATATCGTTTCACTTTCCTCTCTTGCTTTGTGTGCTACATGTAGGGAGTGTGACAACTGCTGCACATCAGCGCAAAGTTCTTTGTTGAAATTAGTCAGTGAGTCAGTGTTTATCAATTTGCATTTGTGTTGAGATTAGGAGCGAGTGAATCTTGGAGTAGCGCAATTATGTGACATCTGATTGGCACATAACACCAAGTAGACAACTTGCATTTCTTTTAAGAAGAATAGTAAAACAAGCAAGCTCAGGTTTGTTGAAGTTCATAGAAGCCATCACTGTCAAACAGTTCTAAACTTGATTTATGTAATCAAAAGGAAACTGTAGTAATTCTTTCCCTAATTTGATAACTCCTCTTTCAAGTCCAACTGCTTCTATCATCTTTTTATTAGATGTTACGGTTGATTTCTTTTCACTCTTACGTAGTTATATTCTGATTTAATAAACTTAACACCTCATAAATCTGATATCGAACTAAATGAGCTTAACTCACAACAGGTTTTCATATCTCACCTGTTTATTAAGACGGACTTGTATTGTCTGAAGTTTAACCAGGAATAGAAATCAGTTGAAGAACCATTGAAAACCATCATGGAATAGTGGACTGGGAACTGTTTCGTCCAAGTTTAGGACTAATAGTCAGTACACATCAATCCGGGTTCGAACGCAGGACCACCAGATTACTAGACAGGCCTTTCAGACATTCAGATACAAGGACCAGGGATTATAAGACGGCTGTTTCGTCCTAGTTTGTGACTCTGGGGCGGGTATGCATTCATGACCTCAGCATTGATCGAATCGAGTAACATTAGGTCACAAGGCGAGCATATTAAACATACATCTATGGAGAAAGACACACAATGGTCCATTCCATCATGTTTAGCGTCATTATCGTGCACTGTCATATGTGAGTGTCTGTAGTGAACCATTGCAAAGTGGACCCTACTGCTTACTCTCAAGAAATCAGTGCTTGCCAATCCATTTTTATCAGACTAGATCAAACAGCAAAGGTAAATGCTAATATATCCGAATGGTGCTCTGTTTGATGTACAACTACTTATACTTCAACTTCGTCAGATATGTAAACGCCTTTGACAGAGTTGACTGCGAAGTAATTTGGATAATGCTTCAACACTACAGAATGAAGTGCTACAAACCTTTATCAGCCTCATTCAACAGCTGTATGACAATTTCAAATACCAAGTGATTCACAATTAAAAACTCAGTGATGCTTTTCAAGTGATGACAGGAGTAAAAACAAGACTGCTTACTACCCCAAAGGATATCTTTGATTTTGGTGAACGGGATCGTATGACACGAAGGGAGAACTCAGAGATACTTTTTTGGTGGGGAGGGGGACAAGAAGACTTAAGAGGATTTTGACTTTGCAGACGGTTTATGTCTAATATTACACAAGCTTGAATATCTTCGGGAGAAATCCAACAGACTCGCAGAAGAGGTAAGCAGTGGAGACAGGATTTCAAGTGAACATAGAGAAGACGAATGTGATGAAGTTAACCGACGACCACCATCACCTCCAGCACGAATCACTATCAACAGGAGGAATTTGGAGTAAGTCACTCCCTTCATTTATCGGGGGAAGTATCGTTCCAACTAAAGGTGACAGTACGAATGAGAATTTCAAACTCAGTCAGTTCTTCTACATCGTTCACAGAGTAACCACGTCTCTAAAAGCATATTGAGCAGGCTTGAGAACTTCATCAGTGGCTGCTTTCGCTCCATCCTCCAGAAGAGATGCCCAGTCAGCAAGCATTAGCAGCATGGAACTCTGGAAACGAACCAGTCAGGAACCTGCCGCTTAACAAAGATTTCCGAAGGAAATCACGTTACTATGGAGAATGCCGGGTGATTTCGTGCATCAAGGCGTAGGATGGAATCCTAAGTGGACGAATTAGTTTTCTGAAGGTGACATGAAGGAAGTAGTTTGACGTGGAGATGACAGGCGTTTAGATTTTCTTGGGAGCAGATGAAGAGGACTGCGAAGAACAAGAGAAAATGGAGACACGTTGTTGAATTCCAATGTTCCGACTCGTTAAACAAGGGGATAATATTTATGCCATATTTGGAACACTGAAATGAAATGAGAAACAAGCAATTCTAGCAACAACAACACAAAACAATTATTCGTACAAACATACTTCATTTTTTGATTTCTTCATCCATGGCACGTTTCATTTCAGTTATTCTTTCATTTTTAGGCATTGCTAAATATTCAGTTGAGATGATGATTAGCATTCATATTATATATGTCCAAACCAAGTTCACTTTTAACAGTGTAAAAACATTCGGGCATTGGGTTTATAATATTCATTAAAATAAATGTTTTCTTGTGTTTCCCAATGAATGAAAAACAAAACGATATTGTTTTTACTGACGTTTCGCTATTTAATGTTGCTGCTAATAGCTTTATCGAAGTATTATTAAACCAGAATTTACAAAATCTCAGCATATATATAACAAATAGTTAAGAGGTCAGAAAATAGACTTAGGTAAAGTTAAAAGGACACATTGAAAGTTAAAATACCAATGAAGATCACTAAATCTAATAAAGAAGGTAATAGTCCATCTGTTATAGCCATCGTTCTTTATTCTGGGGTCATTTTTCGTTGTCAAGTTGATCATTTGGTGAAGATAACAAAATCAAGTGTAGATCGTTGGATTTGATCAGTGTTTAAAATTAAAAAAGCAGTATGTGTTTACTGAGTGAACTCGCATATCACATTCGTGTTGATTCTGTCACTTCATGGGGGAGGGAGGTGTTGTAACCAGGTCAGATTCTGTTTTAGTCCATCATTCCTATTCAGGCAATTTGGATTCCACTTGATATGAAGTGCTTCTGATATTAGACATTCTTTGTGATTTCTGAAGTGCTTTCTTTTGGCTCATTTCAATATTGTTGAAATCAATTTTGTGGCCTGATTCTATAGCTTGTAGACCTATGGCTGATGATTTTTCAAGGTTTTCTAGTTCAACCGGATTTCTCGATGGTCGACCAGATGCTCTAAGGTGTTCATTTCCTCTGATTTTGATTTCTCGAGATGTTTTTCCGAAGTATATAGCATCATATTCCAAGCAAGCATCTTATTTTATATATAATAGAGAAGATTTGTAGCTCAGGTGGATGATTTTGGTGTGGTTGTGTTCTCTGAGCTGGATGGTTTGGTTGCGAAGCTTTCATTGCTCTACTGAGCAACATCTTCAGCGCATACTTCGATGTGAAGTGAGCTTTTAGAATTCTCTATGAGTTTATTAGTCATCTCTTCTAGTAACCTTGAACGTGATTGGTTGTTTTCGTGTGACATTTCATCCCCTAGTTTGCTTGTCTCGGTGCTGGCTGCTTCTTTGGTCTGAATGTCGTTAGTCATTCCTTCTGCTAACCTTGAACGTGGTTGGTTGTTTTTGTGTGACTTCTCACTTTCTAGTTCACTTGTTTTGGTGTTGACTGTTTCCTTGACCTGAAGTTTGACTTTGTTTTTGTGTGAATTTCTTTGTATGGATTGGTATATTTTGTCAATCTCTATGTGTCTATTGATTGCTGATTCATTTGAATACCAGGCCTCTAGGAATTCTCTGGCATTTTTGCAGTTCCCTTTGTCTAAGATTTGAACATTGTCCCAGTCGAATTGGTGCCCGTGGTTGTCTGCATGTAGTGATATGAGGGAGTGCATGTCGTGTCTTTTGACAGCTAGTTTGTGTTCGTGAATGCGAAGACGAAGAGGGCGTCCACTTTGACCAATGTAATGTTTGTCGCAGTCGTTGCAATTTATCTTGTAGATGACGTTAGTTTTGTCTTCTTTTGCCGTTGAGTCCTTTGGCTTACATAGAACTGTGTGTAGTGACTTTGTTGGTTTATGAGCGACATCGATTCCAAAAGGTTTGAATAGTCTTGCAGTGATTTCGGAGATATCTTTTATATATGGTAGGACGACTTTCTTTGTGTTTTCGCTGGTGGCCTTTGATTTGGTTGGTTGAGCTGGGGGTAAATGTCTTTTGATGAAGTTTCGTGGGTATCCATTTCTTTGGAAGACGTCCATAAGATGATTTTCTTCAATTTTCCTCAAGGCGGGAGTGCTGCAATGAGTCCTGGCTCTCTTGAACAATGTACGTATGCAGCTAATTTTGTGTGATGTTGGGTTGTTACTGTTGTAATTGAGTATTTGATCCGTGTGCGTTGGTTTTCTGTATACTTGGGTTTCTAATTTTCCTGTAGTTGTTCGTTTGATTAAGACGTCTAAGAATGGGATTTTGTTTTCATATTCTTCCTCTCTTGTGAATTTGATGTCGTTGAAGGTGTTGTTTATTATGTTGTGGGTATTGTCTAAGTTTTCTCTTTTGATTATCACGAATGTATCATCTATGTAGCGTATCCAAATTTTCGGTTTGATCTTTGGCAGAATTATGTTTTCCAGTCTTTGCATGACGGCTTCCGCAATCAATCCTGATATGGGTGATCCCATAGGTGTCCCTTGAATTTGTTCATACATTTGGCCGTTGAATTGGAAATAAGTTGTGAGACACAAGTTTATGCATTCTATCCAACTTGAATGCTGCATTTTTGATTGTTGTATGTGTTCGTCGTTGTTGAGTAGTTGTTCCATGGTTTCTTTTGCTAGTTTTAGTCCAATCGAAGTATATAATGCCGTGACGTCGAAGGATACCATTATTTCTTGGCTGTCTATTTCAATGCCTTTGATTTTCTCTAAAAATTGGGTCGCAGATTGGATGGAGTGATCACATGATTTCGTCAAGTGTTTCAGTCTTCTGTATAGTTCTTTGGATAAATTGTATGTTGGGGTTCCTGGGAGTGATACGATTGGTCGTAGAGGTATATTTGGCTTGTGTATTTTTGGTCTGCCGTAGAATCGAGGTATGACGGGTCCATTGGATTTCATTCGCCATTGATCTTCTTTTGTGATCTGACCCGTTTTGGTGAGTTTGCTTAGGGTTCTTTGGATGCGGTTGTTTAGTGTTTCGATGGGGTTTGTTGTTAGTTGTTGGTATATTGTTTGATCTTTGAGTAGTTCTTCCGCTTTTGCAGTGTATTCTTCTTTGTCCATGATTACTGTAGTCCTTCCTTTGTCAGCTGGTACTATAACGATATCTTTCCTGTTTTTCAGTCTTTTGAGGGCTTTTTGTTCTTGTGAGTTGAGTTGTGTGTGTCGTTTTCTTTGTTTAACTATAGGCACTATTGTTTGACGTATCTCTTCTTGTGTTTCTTCACTTAATTTTGATGATTTGAGTGTTGATTCAAGAGCAGCGAAGAAGTCTGTTTTCGAGGCGTCTTCAGTGTTGTAGTTTAATCCTTTTTGAAGTAGTTGTTGTTCCATTTTTGACAGCGGCTGTTTTGATAAATTGACTACGCAATCAATTGGTGTATTGTTCGGCTGTTGTTTTTTTGATTTTGGTTAGCTTGGTTCTGAGAACTTTTCGTCTACGTTCTCTGTGTCTACTACTTGTCAGTGCGATTGCGGTGATCGTTGTTGAAAGGTGTTCTTGGCTGAGGATTTTCTCTAGTTTCTCTTTTTCAAAGTCCATTATTTGTTGATATTTCTTGATTCTATAATGTGCATCTGTAATCATTAGTTTAACCATTTTTCTTCCACATTGTTCAGCTAATTTCCATCCCATTGGGCAGTTGATTGGTGGCTTATATCTCACGCTGGTTGGTAGAATTTGATGACGAAGGCACTCATGGAGAAAAAATAGTTGTTCTCTGGTGGATCCTTGCCGTTTGGCGAAGTCTTCCCACTTTCGAACAGAAAGAAGCGTGTTCCGCTCGTATGATTTAGATATAATAGAGAAGATTTGTAGCTCAGGTGGATGATTTTGGTGTGGTTGTGTTCTCTGAGCTGGATGGTTTGGTTGCGAAGCTTTCATTGCTCTACTGAGCAACATCTTCAGCGCATACTTCGATGTGAAGTGAGCTTTTAGAATTCTCTATGAGTTTATTAGTCATCTCTTCTAGTAACCTTGAACGTGATTGGTTGTTTTCGTGTGACATTTCATCCCCTAGTTTGCTTGTCTCGGTGCTGGCTGCTTCTTTGGTCTGAATTTCGTTAGTCATTCCTTCTGCTAACCTTGAACGTGGTTGGTTGTTTTTGTGTGACTTCTCACTTTCTAGTTCACTTGTTTTGGTGTTGACTGTTTCCTTGACCTGAAGTTTGACTTTGTTTTTGTGTGAATTTCTTTGTATGGATTGGTATATTTTGTCAATCTCTATGTGTCTATTGATTGCTGATTCATTTGAATACCAGGCCTCTAGGAATTCTCTGGCATTTTTGCAGTTCCCTTTGTCTAAGATTTGGACACGACATGCACTCCCTCATATCACTACATGCAGACAACCACGGGCACCAATTCGACTGGGACAATGTTCAAATCTTAGACAAAGGGAACTGCAAAAATGCCAGAGAATTCCTAGAGGCCTGGTATTCAAATGAATCAGCAATCAATAGACACATAGAGATTGACAAAATATACCAATCCATACAAAGAAATTCACACAAAAACAAAGTCAAACTTCAGGTCAAGGAAACAGTCAACACCAAAACAAGTGAACTAGAAAGTGAGAAGTCACACAAAAACAACCAACCACGTTCAAGGTTAGCAGAAGGAATGACTAACGACATTCAGACCAAAGAAGCAGCCAGCACCGAGACAAGCAAACTAGGGGATGAAATGTCACACGAAAACAACCAATCACGTTCAAGGTTACTAGAAGAGATGACTAATAAACTCATAGAGAATTCTAAAAGCTCACTTCACATCGAAGTATGCGCTGAAGATGTTGCTCAGTAGAGCAATGAAAGCTTCGCAACCAAACCATCCAGCTCAGAGAACACAACCACACCAAAATCTTATTTTATAGACAAAATTCGATAGATAAACTTTGAAGAATTGGTCTTTCATATGGACAAATTTGCTTCACAGTGTGTCTGATATTTTGAAGTAAACGTTGATGTTGTGCTTATTGAGTACTCTTCTAATATCATCTGACGTCTCTGCTCTATAGAGAGCGACATCTGTTGAGGTCCATGTTTCCGGAATACGTTTTTGATCAGACTTCATATCAGTGTTGATTTTGTTGATGTAGTTCTCTGGGTAGTTGTTTTGTTTGAGAGTCTCTGTGATGTGCAATATTTCTTCTTCCATTTCTTTGTCATCCGTCATCAAAAGTGCACTCGTCTTAGAAGACGTCAAACAACTGATACCTTTCCGATGGTGGGGTTTGATAATCCGAAGTCTAAATATTTATTGGAGTGGGTTTCCTTCCTGAATATAGGCATATTAAAATATCCGTCTTCCCTCCTCTCAACTAGGCAAGCAGTCAAGAAGTGGTAGTTCACTGACGTCTGATTCTGCTTCCGAAGTAAACTGGATTCTGAGAGATAGGTTGTTAAGTTTGCCAAAGAATGAACTGTGTAGATCTCGTTTTAGCACTACAAAAGTATCATCTACATATCTTAACCATATTTTAGGAGTGAGTATGCTTGAAAAGATGTTATCATCGAATCTATTCATGAAAAGGTCAGCGACGCTTGAGGAGACTGGTGAAGCCATAGCAACACCATTTGTCTGTCTACATAATTTCCCTGTAAATGTAAAATAATTACTTTCTAGACAGAATTACAAGCTCTTAATTATTTCGTTTGTGTCCAGTGGACATCTTTGTGGTAGCGTTGTATCTGATTCTAGAAGACTGGAAATGATATCAAGACTTTTGGGTGATAGAGATACTAGTATATAATGAGTTATTATCATGGCTCACCATAATGTTTTCTTTATCGATGTTTCGGTGTTCTATTTGGGATTTGAAATCATATGAATTGCTTACAATATTTTGAGTGTCCTTTTGTAGTGGTTTTATTATCGACAGTAAGTATTTAGATAGGTTTTATGTCGGTGAGTTGGTGAAATCTATTACTGGTCCCAATGGAATTGTGGGTTTATGTATCTTTGGTTGACCGCAGAATCTTGGAGTTACACAAGATTTTGGTTTTAGTTTAAACCAAAGAGAATATCCAATTTTGGGTTTCATTTCTTGAAGGAGTCTGTTTGTATTTAGTTTCATTTTATAGAATTCGGTGGATTTCTTCTTCTCTTTAATAATACTTTGATGAAGCTATTAGCAGCAGCATTAAATAGCGAAACGTCAGTAAAAGCAGCAATATCGTCTTGTTTTTCATTCATTGGGAAATACACAAACCTTTATTATAGTGAATAGCATTCATATTAATTATGAATATTGAAAACTTACTTTTTAAGTATTTAATTCTTAGAACTTCAAGGTTAATGACTTTGTGTTTTAAATCCCCTTGAATGAAGAGAAATTTAATAATAATAATAATAACAGTAATAATTTGCATTATTCCAAAACAGCATTGATGATACAGTGAGGAATTCTCAGAATTTTCTTCAATCTTGTCTTTCTAACTTCCGCGACAAAGCAAAGACAAAAATCAAGCAAAATAATATCACAGGATTGATAATGGCAGTTGTTTCGGGATTTTGATTGACAGTAAAATCAAAAATGTACAGAGGCGTAGAACAATGATGATGATAATAATAATATTGCGAATGGTTAAGTTAACATTTGATTGTAATATTGTTGTAACGACAGAAGAAAAAGGCCAGGCAACAAATCGTTTATTGAGAAAGTCAAGAGATATTTATACACTTTTATGTGCATTATTATTAGCGTTATTGCTAACGGTAATTCTGTTATCTGTTTGTGGCCGTTTCTTAGAAATTTAAGCCATTTAGCTGCGAATAGTGTTTCCATACTTTAACTCCGCTGTGATTGGCTGTTGATTTTCCCAATCAAATTACCCACTGCAGTCCTACAGGAGGTCAATCGCAAGTCCTAATAGCTCAGTGGTAACGTCTCTTACTGCAGGTAGCACTAGGAAACGCGGGTTTAAATTTCAGAAGGGACATGAGTTCCTTCAAGGTTATCGCAGATACGCCTTGCTGACTGACTGATGCATGCCAACTAGAACGAAACCTAGGTTCAAAGCTTCCTGTCGATTGCCTCCGACTATCTAATATCAGCAAAGTTGTAGAGTCATTAGATAAGACTAGACAAGTTACATTTCATCATAAGTCCATTGGAGTAGTTTCACAGTGCTAGACTGATTGACAAAAACTACTATTTCATCATTCTCAGGCAAAACTATCTAGTTCTTGTGACAAGGCGTATTGTATATTCTTAAGACAATCAAATTGAAGCGAAAAATATTGTGTTTCCAATTAGATTTCATCAGGCCTAATTAACTATAACATACCTATATAACTTTAAAAATAAGTATATAAAGATATAAACCAATCACGGGGTTTCGAAGACCTTTAGCTTGACATTTTGTACGTCCTTTAGATTTTTCTCTTATGGATTTGTAAATTTTATGTATGTCAATGTACCTGTTAATTACTAATTCACTGGAACACCAGGCTTTCGAAAGGTCTCTGGCATACTTGATGTTTCCTATTCATAATATTTGAACATTGTCCCAGTCGAGATGATATCCCTGGTTGTTTGTATGCAGTGAGTGATATGAGCGAGTGAATATCATGTTTTTTGACAGTTAGTTTGTGTTCATGGATACAAAGAAGAAAAGAAGAAGAGGGCGTCCACCTTGGCCAGTGTTGTGTTATCCGCAATCGTTGTAAATTATTTTGTAGATGATGTTGGTTTCAGCTTCTTTCACTGTTATGTGCGACATCAATTTCTAAAGCTTTGAACAGTCTGAGACGACCTTTTATACATATGGTTGTATGATTTTCTTTGTGTTTTCCTTGGGGGCCTCTGCTTCGTCAGATTGGCTTGAGGGTAGATGTCTACAAATGAAGTTTCTTGGATATCTATTCTTTTTTGGAAGACGTTCATGAGATATTTTTGTTGAATTTTCATTAAGTTAGGTATGCTGCAGTGAATCCCAGCTCTATGGAATAGTGTTTGAATGCAACTGTTTTGTGACTTATCGAGTTATTGCTGTTGTGTATTTGATCATTTGACCTGTTTGCGTTGAAATTCTAGTTTGCCTGTGGTTGTTCTCTTAATCAAGGTTGAAAAAGAAATAGAATTTTCTTCGCCGGTTTCCTCCATTTGTGACTAAGTCGTACTTTGCAGGTTTAGCTTAGGGGTATTTTCACTTCAGATTGGAAAATTTTGATATTGTGATAGTTTCCAGTATACTTTCGTCCTTCTTCAAACTGGATTCAGTACACGGTCAACTTAGAGAATTAGGTCTAATAAATCGTTTACCCGGTTCGATCTTTATTCACCCGTTCATATATGACATTAGTTCGTTTATTAGATGTTTCACACAGCGAGTGAAACAGTATTATTTACTGGATGAAAAAGTTTCGAACAAAATTTACTGTGGTTCATAATCTTATCAGTTGTAATCACACGACTTCGAAACTTGAGTTTTATAGTTTACTTTGTCCTCTCCTATTTGTCGTCGTAGGGGTAGTAGATATTTCCAGATATCTCGGAGAAATGTTGAATCATTCCTATTAAACGTATTTGCGGTTGATTCGATAAACAAAGCTTCTGTTATCAATCTCTCCATCCACTTTGCTGTTACATGACATTTTAATACTGTCATCTTATCCCATCCAATTTCATGGTTGTGTGTAATTGCATGTAGTGAGTGCTATGGCTGAACAATTCTTTAGATTTCCTATGTTATTCGGGTCAACTAATCTAGATTTTTATAGGTTTTTATGCTAGGCTAGTCTGAGTGACTGTCTGACTGACTTCGTTCTACTACTTCGCTCTGTGTATTTGACCTGAAAGTCATTGCAGGGTATTATATAAACTAAACTGTTTTGTTTTAGGAGCTTCACAGGATCCTTTAAACGACAAGGCTTGTTTCTAATTGAGTTCGTCAATGGTTTGAATGCCAGCCGCTTTTATTCCTTCCTTGTTAAGAATTCTCCGGTGTAAGGTTTCCGAGGTTCCTTCTCTGTATGGAATTACTACAGATGATTTAGATTCCTTATTGTTGGTGTTGTCATCATCCTGTGCATGACGTCACTGATGTTATTACTATTATTAGTATTATCACTATCCCTACTGTCATTATTTTTTTAATTTTCACATTTCCTACATGCTTTCTGATGAATTACACAGGGTAATTATTAAGTATCAAAGCTTCTCTTATGCGTCCCATAGATTTTTCTTGATAATACTTAGTTTTTGAACTCTGTTATTATTTAAACATTTCACAAATCCTATTTTCACTGACATAGGAAGAAGCATTGTCTCAACTACAGGAGGAGCGGACGAGGATGTCGAATATAGAATCGAGAAGGCGAGAAACACATTCATCAACCTAAAACCAATCTGGAAATCTTCGTCACTCAGCATCAACAACAAAATTCGGATTTTCAATACAAACGTCAAGTCAGTCAGTTCTTCTATACGGATCAGATACTTGGCGGGTCAGAAAAAATATTTCCAACAGGCCACTGCAGACCTTTATCAACAGCTGTCTTCGTTCTGTACTCAAGATCAGATTGCCGGAAAGAATCACCAACAAGAAACTATGGGAACAAACGAAACAAGAACCAATCGCCCAACAAATATGCAGGAGAAAGTGGAGATGGATTGGACACTCGCTGAGGAGGCCGCTGGGTGACATCGCGCATCAGGCCCTCGAGTGGAAGCCGAAAGAGAAGCAGCGAGTGGGACATGGAGGAGGTCGTGTGAAGAGGAGCTGAAACAGTGTGGACTAAGATGGATGCAGGTGAAAAGTACAGCAGAAGAGGGAAGCAAATGGAGATATGCAGTTGAAGCCTTATATTCCACTAGGAACTCAAGGGAACAGTAATTATAATGATAATAATAGGATGGGGTGATCGGAAGTCTGTTTGAATGTGTGGATTTGCTGTAAACACTAGTGTTCAATTTCCCATCTTCCTTCCTTTCTACGCTACAGACTAACATTGGAAGCTCACCTTCCTGACTCGACAATTCATAAGTGAATTGAATTGCCTCCACTTTTGAGTTAATGTGTTCGAAAAATCTTTCCATATATCCTGTGTTCTAAGTACAGTGAATGTGTCATCTATTCATATAAGCTGAAAAATATTTCGAGGTGGAATAAAGTAGCTAAGTGATTTCACTTAGCCCAGTTTCCTGATGTCATACATTAGAAAAATAAAAAGAAAGATACAGGCAAATAAAACTCTATCGTTATAACCGGAACTACGATGTTGTGGAGTACTGGCGAATGACTAACTTAATCTACTGGCTAATCTGTTCTAATCGCCTATCAACAACAACAACAATAACACCACCAGCACGCAAAAACGAAATAAAAGAACTGGACGTCGATAAGAGAGCTTAAACTGTCTCAAACAACAGTCAGAATGCTAAACAGAAGTTCAATATATATACAGTTTGAATGACCTTGGAAATGCAGTAATCTAGTGATGCATTTAAAGTTGTATCAGAGAATATGAATCAAGAAATCCAAACAGGAGGAAAAACAAGGGGCTCATTCCAGTATACGATAGCTGCTTAAAATAGAATTTGCAAGGTTTCACACAAAAAATTCAGCAATTAAACTGGTTGTATATAACATATATCAAAATAGAGAGAAAACATTAATTTAACTTACATAAATGGGAGTAAAAGTTATCCAATGCTTTATTGCTCTGAGTGCCTTTTTGTTTTACTTTCACATCCTCTGTGAAATGTAGCACAATAAAAAAGAGGAGGAGGCAGAAAATAGAAAATTAAACGCTACTGTAAACATTTCTTCATACATTTTCAACACGATACTTTTTCTGATAATTCACAGACGAACGTTCACAGTTGAGTACGCATCAACCACAAACGGAAGATGGTTATTTCTCTTGCAACAAGAATCTATAGACCCTGCAGCCCCAAATAAGAAGGAAAAGAGATCACTCATTTATGGATGACACCACTTGAGATTAGCTATCCCGACCCACAAATCACAGAAAAACACATAAAGCCAAACATCAACAACGAACAGTCAATCTTTATCCCGAAGAATATGCTATACATGAATGTGGCGTTCAAAGGAGACGTTCTGGTCGACATCCTATAGAGAAAACAACGACATTCTCTGATGCTACACTACGATCGGTATTCTCAAGCCGTCCATTGTTCTTCATCAACTCATCAAGTTATTTTCAATACTTATTATTTTCAGCCGGAGGCTTCTTTTCACTTTGTAGATGACTTTGAATTAATTCTCCTTGCATAATGAGTTACCAGTGTTGAATATATGTTCAATTATAGCAGTCTTTGTTGATCCAATGTTACCCATTTGTAGCCATGCAGGATAATGTTCTCTAACACTTTTGGATAAAACACGCATTGAACGACCCATATATCTCGATCGCTCCACATGAGCGAGTAAACTGGTGGATACACACAGAGAAGTGGTCAGATGCGATAATTTGTCTTTGGAGTTGATGAAGAACAATGGACGGCTTGAGAATACCGATCGTAGTGTAGCATCAGAGAATGTCGTTGTTTTCTCTATAGGATGTCGACCAGAACGTCTCCTTTGAACGCCACATTCATGTATAGCATATTCTTCGGGATAGAGATTGACTGTTCGTTGTTGATTTTTGGCTTTTTGTGTTTTTCTGTGAAGTGTGGGTTGAGGGTAGCCAATCTCAGGTGGTGTCTTCCTTAAATGAGTGATCTCTTTTCCTACTGATTTGTGGCTGCAGGGTCTATAGATTCTAGGCTCGATTATCTGAATAACACTGTGTAAAAGAAAAGGTGATCGGTGGAAGGCATACAGGAGAACATGTTCAAAATAGGATTTGGTAAGCAACGCAGGCTTTCAATTTTCTGTTTTAATGTAGAGATTTAATAGTCATATCAAGAATTAAAAGTCAATCTGAATGAAGCATACTCTTTTCAAAAGTTGGTTTGTGAGGATTGGATTTATTTCTTAGGAGTTTAACCATGGTTTTATGTCCGTAAGAGAACTATTGAAAAGCAGGTTCTTACAAATATATTATGACCAGTCACCACCATATTCTCCTTTTTGACAATATTTTGTAATTGATTTCAGCCTAGCACGTCTGTCACACTCAAATACGACTATTTATTTTGACACAACTAATCTGTTGCTCCACGTAAAAAACTTTATCCGCCGCCGCATAACTGGCTATCAATATTGTAACGACAGCGAGAATTATATTTTATAATTTTAAGAACCTGAAGGAAAGGATGTTGTGAAAAGAATATTCTTCTTTCAGACTGACTTCTAATTTAGAGATTTTAATAACCTCAGCCATTCATCATAGAAAGGAGAAATCCGAATGTTGAACACATTCATTCCAACTAGAAAACTGTTATATAGTTCAGAGAAAAGCTTTTCTAGTAAAGCTCAATTAAACATTTCATCCAACAGCTGTACGGCAATGCTGCATGCAAAGTAATCCACAACGAGAACCCAACGGAATTCTTCGAAGTGAGAACAGGAGTAAGACAAACTGGCTGCCTACTATCGCAAATGATTTTCCTGATTGCAGTAGATTGGATAATGCGACAAACAGCGGGCAATGAGGAAACAGGCATAAAATGGACTCACACAAAGAACTTGGAGGATCTGGACTTCGCCGATGATATATGTCTGATTTCTCACAAACTGGAATATATGCAAGCGGAAAGCAACAAGTTGGCAGAAGAAGCATCAAAGATAGGACCTCAGGTGAACATAGAGAAAATAGATGTGATGATCATTGGCCAACAAAAACAGAAGCAACAACAACAGACAACAATCAGCATAAATGGGAGGAACCTGAAAGAAACAACCTCCTTTACCTACCTGGGAAGCATCGTTTCAACTACAGGTGGAAGTGAAGAGGATATCAAAGCAAGAATCGGAAAAGCAAGACAAGCTTTCACTAGTCTCAAGTCTGTGTGGAGGTCAACAACACTCAGCATCAAAAATAAGATCCCGACTTTCAACTCCAATGTGAAGTCAGTGCTACTATACGGATCAGAGACTTGGCGCGTCATAAAGAGCATCTCAAACAAACTACAGACCTTCATTAACAGTTGTCTTCTCTCAATACTCAAGATCAGATGGCCAGTCAGAAAACATCAGCAACAGAGAGGGATCTCTGGCAATGAGCGAACCAACGCAGCAGGAACCAACGGATTGTGAAACAAATAGGCAGGAAGAAATAGAGATGGATTGGCCATACTCTGAGGAAACCATCAAGTGACATCACTAGACAAGCCATTGCTCGAGTGGAACTCGAAAGGGAAGAGGCGAGTTGGTCGTCAGTGCAAGGGTGACTTGAGGGAGGTCATGTGAAGAGGAGATGAAAACGTGTGGGCAGACTTGGAGCCAGGTGAAGACTTTAGTATAGAATCGAACGCAATGGAGACGCACGGCTGAAGCCCTATGTTACTGTAGGAATTAAAGGAAACAATAATAATAATAGAGCTCAACAATCGTGGTGACTGTTGAGACGGACAACAGATAATCGACTGGAGCACAAATGGGCTTCTGAAGTCCTGCATTCTCCTTGGAACGGTTTAATTTGATACCCTAGGCATATTTTTGTTCAGAAATGCCATGACTCGATGCTGCAACGTTTTCATTACTAGTAACGGTATGAAAATGAAAGAAAATGCTGTAGCATTTGAAATATTGATTTAGGCTTTACCTGCAAATGCCTTGCCAACGACTTTACCCTTTGAATTTAGAAGTCTGTTTAATAGTTCTGAAAGTAAAGAAAAAAATAAACAAAGTATCAGGCAGAAAAAGTGATTTCAGTAGTCTTATCAGACCAAAATGATTTTTAGCGAACAATTTTGGTTAAGATAAATTCTTCCTCAGGATCTACACAGTTACAAATTCATGAATCCATTATGATACATATAACCAGTTATTCGAGGCATGTGAAAATAATATCGAAAACTGAATTTTCGGCGTACATGTATAATATGAAGTGATAGTTCGTTATTTAATATTGTCAAATGAACGTATATTATAAAATATATACAGTCATCCAGAACATAAGTTAAAGTGTGAATAGAATTCAGATACAAAGCTATCACAAAGATGTCCACTGGACACAAGGGAAATAATTAGGAGCTTGAAGTTCTGTCTAGAAAGTAACTGTTTTACACTTAAAATGAAATTATACAGACAGACAAATGGTGTTGCTATGGCTTCACCAGTCTCCTCAAACGTCGCTGACCTTTTCATGAATAGATTCGAAGATAACATCTTTTCAAGCATACTCACTCCTAAAATATGGTTAAGATATGTAGATGATACTTTTGTAGTGCTAAAACGAGATCTACACAGTTCATTCTTTGGCAAACTTAACAACCTATCTCCTAGAATCCAGTTTACTTCGGAAGCAGAGTCAGACGTCAGTGAACTACCACTTCTTGACTGCTTGCCTAGTTGAGAGGAGGGAAGACGGATATTTTAATATACCTATATTCAGGAAGAAAACCCACTCCAATAAATATTTAGACATCGGATTATCAAACCCCACCATCGGAAAGGTATCAGTTGTTTCAAGTCTTCTAAGACGAGCGCACTTTCTGATAACGGATGAGAAGGGAAAGGAAGAAGAAATATTACACATTACTGAGACTCTCAAACAAAACAACTACCCAGAGAACTACATCAACAAAATCAACACTGATATAAAGTATGATCAAAAACGTATTCCGGAAACATGGACCTCAACAGATGTCGCTCTCTATAGAGTGGAGACGTCAGATGATATTAGAAGAGTGCTCAATAAAGCACAACATCAACGATTACTTCAAAACATCAGACACACTGTGAAGCAACTTGGTCCATATAAAAGACCAAATCTTGAAAGATTCTCTATCGAATTTTGTCTATGAAATAAGATGCTTGCGTTTAATGCGATGCGATATACATCGAACAAACATTGTCAGAGAGAAATCAAAATGAGAAGATATGAACACTGTATGGCCGACTATATTCAACTTCCGAGAATTTCAGTTTAACTAGAAAGTTTGAAAAATCCTTATCCATAGATCTACACACTATAGAATCAGGTTGCAAACCTACGGTTTGTCACCTCTGAACTGTGCTCTTAAATAAAGCGTTTTCTTATTCACCGTGTCACGTTGAGTTTTATCGGTTCTCTTGGAAATATACTTGTTTACAAAATTGGTAGGAAAGCCATTTTCAGCAGGGTATTTTTAAGGTTTTCGATTTCATCTTCAACACAATCTTCAGTATGTAAGTGCCTAATTCAATTACCAAGACAAGGAATCAAGTTTCGTTTATACTGTAATGGTAGGAAACTGCGGAAATGGATATACTCTCTATTGCATTTCGCTTTTCTGTAGATGTTTTGCTTCAATCTGCTGTCTAGCCTTTGAGTAAGAAAAACATCCAGAAGAAAAGTTCTTCCATGATATTCTTCTTCGTAAGAGAATTTAACTGCCGGGTTCACATTTTTAATGATCTGCATCAGATGTCACAAACGACGACGACTGTATCGTCTACATGACGGTAATAATGTTCAAGTTTGTTTAACACCTCTCCGAGGACCATTTTATAATTTAGCTAGGAAAATTTCAACCAACAAAAGATCTATATGGGAACCACATCGATTTGAAGTTAGGATTCTGTGTTATTTAACAAGGAGTAAGGAATGAACGTGTCGGTGGCACAGCTGTAGAATGCTCACCGACTGGAGTTCGACATCCGGCTACTGACGCACTCCTTTACCTCGATAAGTCAGCAGTAAGACTGGCAAAGAAGGAAGGTTGAGCATGAGGCTAGCAAACCCATCCTGTAAACATAATCACCATTGCTACATTCAACGATAACATGCTATTGTCCACTATGATCATATCTTTCATGTTGTCAACAGAAGCATACACATCTTTTGCATTTTATTTCACCAACTCCCTACGTAGTGGCTAAAGCAGACTTACTGGCTATTTAGCTGTTAAATGAAATGGTGAATTTGACATATCACAGGAAGAGGGCGTGATTTTACTGAAATAACTTACAACTAACTTTTGAAAATTAATCTGATTCTCGATAATGACTGGCTGAAGAACGAAATTGCCTGTAGTTCTAGTGAGAAGTTGTGGCCTATGGAGTTCACCCAGTCAGTAGTGAGAGATGACCACCAAGTCAAGGAGGAGTGCCCAAATGTCCCGCTTTCGAAACCTGGCGACAGTGAGTGAGTATTGTCGATGAGTCTGAAACCAAGGTGATGAAACAGCTGCCTCCACAGTACTGCCTTGTGGTTTTCAATGTTCGGTCTCAGATCACATTTAATATGTTCGCAAACTTTGCCTTTTTCCATGACCTTATATACTACTGAATGATTAAATTGAGTAGAGGTATACTACCCATGCATCAATCATTAGTTTCTGCTAGCCAGGTAGAAGTTATCTGAACTCCTTGTTCGTTTCAGGGTGGGGGACAGGGCGAAAGGCGATATCATCTGTGGTGTTCTTAGTTTTAGTTGCTAATTAATTTCAGAATATATTTCTTCTAAACTAAAATTCTGAGCATTATTTATGGATTAAAGAGTATCGTCTAATGTTCCATTCTTGCTTAATCCCTTCTGAATCGATCATTCCTTGACTCTATGGCATGCCGAAATAAATCCATAAATCTGGACTACCACTTTGTTCCACTTTAGACTTAGCATATTCACATTATCACTGTATCACAAAGTTGATAGCAGAACTCCTAGAACCATAAAGAAGTCAAGTACCTATACTGTATATGATACTTTTGAATTTATGAATGGCGTTAATGATAATCAACGTTACTGGGAAAATTATGCAATCACTTGATATATACTCCGTGTTTATTAAGATGTCCATTGAATGAAACATGACATTATTTCAATTCATTTCTCGTGATTTCATTGGTAGTAGTATACCATATAAGCGAGGGGACATTCTAGACCCTACGTACGAATTGGAGTGGCATTTAAACCTACAAACTCACTCAAGAAGGAGAAGATCTGTAGGTTTAAGGACCCAGTTGACTCAATTGGACAAAATAATATAATAATAACGGAATATCCTGTAAGGGCTGTGAATGTGGTCAACTACATAGGTCGAACTAGTAGCTAGGGGTAGTCAGATTGTCAGAACATAAGAATTTAGCTAAGGTAAGAATGGTTGACCCAGAGAAGATAAGTAATTTAGAAAGAAGCTCAGCAATCACACTGCATGCATTAACACACAACCAAACATTAGGGTTGGAGAAGATTAAATTTCTAAAATGTAATATAGGCAGGTGGAGGGACGGAGAGGTTGATTACTGAATCTGTGTTCATAGAATCTACACCCAACATGTGCATTAGGATGCAATGACTCGTCGCTCAGACCGGAAATATGGAAAATACTACTACCATTCAAGTCAATCGATGAAAAATAATGGGATTACATAAACGAAGTTAAAAAGTTTTGTGAGCACTTTGATATGATTGTGAGGAGTGTATAAATTGTGCTCGAAACATGGTCATCAGTAAATATTACTGTGTAACAGTGTGAGACTTTATCAAAATAAATTTTAACCTTAGTGGAATTATGCTGTACCACAGTACTCAAGTTTTATTTTGGTATCAGAGAGATGGGTTATTTATGAGTTCGCCACTTGGTACGTTGCTAGCAGACTTCTTTTTGGCTGTTATGGAGAGCAGTACTCTTGTACTTGCTATTAAGGGGGTTGGTTTTGACAAAAGAATATGTGGATGATACATCCATTTTATGCTATGAGAACTGTGATTTTGATGACATCTAGAAAGTATTCCGTGATAGTCATCTTGTTATCGAATTCACTTCAGAAATAGAAACTGATACAAAAATATCTTTGCTTGATATGATGCTCACAAGGTGAGCTGGTTGTTCTGTGAAACGCTTCATTTACAGAAAATCGACATGGATGGAACAATTGACCAATCTTTAAAGTTTTGTCCCCATAGACAGAAAACAGAATCTAATCCATTCTCTCTCAACATGGATCCGAAGAATTTGTAATGAGGACAGTGTTTATGATGGACTTATACAGCGGGAAGAAACCTTCAGAGAGAAAGGGTATCCACCACACTTCATAGAAGCCAATAGAAAATCACCCGGGTAGCTAAAACACCATTGCACCTAAATTCACAATTTAGGGGTGACACTGAGTGAGAGTGACAAGATCTGACAAGATCATTCAGAAAAACCTTCTCTGCTGCCTGTATGGTCATCTGCTCCTGATAAGCTAGGCACATAGGACTTTCATCGAGAAACATATCCCGTCGCCACGTTCGAGAGCACCTCACAGTTTGACTGAGTAAAGGTGAGTGTAGAGGTACTAATATGTCGATATTGTAACATTTTGTAGATACTGACCACGCAACATCTGAAACATAGTTCAGTATAGTCTACAAATTTCAACAAAGTGTGCCGCAAGGGAAATGAGTGCATTCGATTGTATAGAAGAGGTTTTGGCAATACATAACATAAAGCCAGAACATTTTGTAGAAAAACAATTCGTACAATCTCTTCTATTGCCATAGTCTTGATTTCACCATGTAATCTACATAACAACTGTGTTATCGTTCTTTATTCCGAGTTCCAAATTTTTTTGGTTTGGTTTCATTTCACTTTATGTTATCATATTCTAACATTTTACCTAGTTTACCACTTTGATACATTTCATCATATTATGTTCACATATGCATTTTTCCGAATGTACTCTACCTTCTGACCATCTATTTCGCACATGCCCTCCACTGGACTTTAGGTTGACCTCTATTAATTCAGTTAGTTATTCATCCATCCGTCTAATCAGTTGTGACTGATAATCACGTACACGGAGAATATCGCACATGAGGGATTCCACTCATTGTCGAACGTCAACAGACACACTGAAGATATTCCTCTTTATTATTATTCGCGAATTTCTACTTGTATGGCTTAGGGGTTAAACTTGGAGGAATTTTACAAAGAATTTATGTTCGTATGACTAGATAAAAAAAATACACTCAAAAATATCATTTTGACATGACGTGGAGCAAGAGGAGAACACCGCAGTTAACAGCTTATTAAATTGAGGATAAAATACCACCGGTTTCATTATTCATATAACTCCGTTAGGTTCCAAGCGGAACATACGAATCCAAAAGAATATCTCCACTTTTTTACCATTCAATCAACTATTCCTGACGTGGCCACATCATTGCCTACAGTCACTGCACGCCTCTTTTTACACGATCTCCTCAATGTCACTCACAGACACAAGTTAAACTCATCGATTCCGCTTACAGCTGCGATTCCACCCATGGCCTCATATATGCCATGTCATATCATGGTCTCCTCAGTAGACTATAGCCAATACGTCTCCATTCTCTTCACCATATTTGTTGAGCAATGGGGTCCCGGCTGGTGTGTGTGTACCGAATAATACCTAATTGTTGATTCCACCTGGCAAGCCGACCCACAAATCTTCAGTATGCAGCGCAGGTAGCACCGGCTGAATGAAGTCTGACGTAGACTATTTCCAAGTGCTTCTTATCATGCACATGCATTGCATGACTCAAAATGATAGAGCTGTGACTTGCCTTCACGATTCCGCTCACCTTTGATATCTCCATTCGTTCCAGTTGCTCTTCAAACAAAACCTCCTAAATAAGTGGAGGGAGTGCTCTCTTGCAAATTTCTCTCGGTGATAGTGATTGGTACTAGTTGTTGCTGCTGTTCGTCGGTTACCTTCATCACCCCTGTCTACTCTGTGTTCACCTGGAGTCTTATCTTCTGTGGCTACTTACTTCACCAGCTTGTTGGTTTTCGCATGTAGATCTTCATGTGTGTGTGTGTGTGTGGCAATATACACAAATCATCCACACATGAACTCCAAATGTTTCAGAGAATTCTTATCACCCCCGACATTCTGTGCAAATCCATCGTTAGTAATAGGCACGTGGAGTTATCTTACTCCTGCGATCACTTCAAACGCCCCGCTGTATTTTCCACTGTGGATTACTTGAAATTTAGCACTTTAAAATATGTTTTGAATGAGGTTGTAGCACTGAAGTAGTTTCCAAATTACTTTGCTGTCAACACCGTTGAAGGCCTTTTCAAAGGCGGGGAAACTGAGGCAGAGTTCAGGATTATTATTATTATAATCATTACAGTGAAACATACATTATTCTGCCATTACCTTTGAATTTTTGAAGTTTTGCTATTCTTGCTAATTTCGTTATTTTGTATATTTGTATAAATACAGGTAATTTACGATTTATTCATGCGACAACTTGGTGATAGTTATGACCAAATTTATTAGCTGATCTTCACAGGTCATCGGTGAAGTTCAAGAATAGCGTCCCAGGAGTGGGAAAGTTCAAATGACCTTTTACGCATACTAATGGTTAGCTGAAGAAACCTACGAATAATCTAGCGTAAAAATGAATGCTGTTCATTAGCTCAAGTGTAAATTTCACCCAGATTAAGTATTTTAATGCTGTCTGGATAATAGATTGATAGGACGTACTCGGATATGTAGTTACGGTGCTTCAATGAGCCTGCAACCATATTCACAGGTAATTGATGGATATATATTTAGATGAATGGAGTGTAGGAAACAAACGAGTGTTCGTACTGGTAGGTGACACTCTCAGTTAATCGTCTCCCAGGAACGTTCTTTGCAAAATTGAAATTTTCTCTGACGAATATACTGTTTCTTTGCCATTACTGGATTTTGAAGTCTGGAGTGAGGTCAACTACCACTCGGACAGAAAATACGTTGACGTCTACTGTGCAGTGGTTTCAGTTTTGTCAAGATTGAGCATCATGCAAAATGAACAACATTACACAAGTGCTGGGAGGAGTCGGTGTTATCGTTCACATCGACAAAACAGTGCTTCTAAAGAAGAAATACAATTGCCAACGTGCTAGAGCTAACAACGTTCGGATGTTAGGAATTTATGACACCCAAATTCAGAAAGGATTCCTTGAATTTATTCCAGACGTTAGTGTTGATACTCTTCTGCCTATTATTGAAAGACTTGTTTTGCCT
The DNA here is from genome assembly GCA_944472155.2 of Trichobilharzia szidati. Taxonomy (NCBI): domain Eukaryota; kingdom Metazoa; phylum Platyhelminthes; class Trematoda; order Strigeidida; family Schistosomatidae; genus Trichobilharzia; species Trichobilharzia szidati. The sequence continues at coordinate 32,112,169 of OX235273.1, forward strand.
AGCAGTACTATACACACGGATGAATAGGCAGGATAAAACCGACACTCCCTATTATAATTGGGACACATTTTTATCTGATATCAGGGAAAAATGCCGTGTTTAACGTTTTTTCATGCTTTGTTATGTAAATATGTGTAACATTTTGTGCAGAAATTCCTCAAATTTTCTCATTGGTCGGTTCTAGGTCACTCGTGCGTTTGCATCCCTTGGGACACTATTGTACAACTTTGCCAGGTCATGTAGTGGACCATCGCGATTCAAATTATCATCCTATTATTCAATCATCACTCAGTCTTTCACCTTCTGAATGGGATGAAAGGCATCAAGCTAGCGCTCTGTAGTTTCACTAGTAGGTTAGGTGTTTTTGTTTTAACAAGATGAGGTTGCTGACCCCACGTACACACACACACACACACGCACACGTAATTTCAATTTTTACGTATTTACTAAGACCGGTTAGTCCATGACGTTTAGGTGTGCGTCAGTAGTCGGTCGGCAACTGAATCCCCAGAGAAAACACTTAGTAAGATATCAAAAAATAAGGCAAATTGAGGTAAAAATCAAATCAAGAGAATAATAAGAAATTTACCAACCTTCATTTTCTTTTAATTGCCGTTTGGTATCTTCTTTCTCTTGTAGCAACGTCTGCCTAGCTCTTCCATCTGGTAAATAGCAGATAATGAATGTGTAAGTATTTGTTATATACACCTAGTAGTTTAATTACCTAATTTTATTTTAAATCATAAAATATCTATTTTAAGCAGTTATCGTGTACTCGCATGAGCGTTTTGTTTTTCCCTCTGTTCGGACTGCTGTATTCTTATTGGCTGCATTTTCAAGGTCATTTTATTGTATTATGTATATACAAAGTAAATTCACTTTTGACAATTTGAAAAAATGTGGGCATTGGGTGGTATATGATATTCATTATTATTAAAGGTTTTTGTATTTCTTAATGAATGAATGAAAAACAAAACGATATTTCTATTTTTTCGGACATTTCGCTATTTAATATTGTTAACAGCTTTAGCAAGGTATTATCAAACCAGAATTTAAAAAATCTCCTCAACTTAGATATTACAACTTCATCATCGTTCCTGAGCATGAGGTTATTTGTACGTTGTCAAAGTGATCAACTGGTAAAGATAACAAAATCAGGCGTTGGAACCTTAATGGATTTGATAAGTGTGTAAAATTGTAAAAGTAGCGTGTGTTTACACAATGAAACTGCTTATCACATTCGTGTTGATTTTTTCATTTCATGGGGCCGTAGGCAGTGTTGCACCCAGGTCAAATTCTGTTTCAGTCCATCATTCCAATTCAGACAATTCGATTCCACTTGATATGAATTGCTTCTGATAGTATTAGACGTTCTTTTGGGAATTCTGAAATGTTTCTCCTGGATCATTTCAATATTGTCAAAATCAATTCTGTGAGTCTACTATAGTGTGTAGACAGATTTATGGTTGATGATTATTCTAGCTTTTCTAATTCAACTGGATTTCTCGGTGGTTGAACATAGTCGGCTATACAGTGTTCATGTCTTCTCATTTTGATTTCTCTCTGGCGATGTTTGTCCCATATATATCGCATCACATTCTAAGCAAGCATTTTATTTTATAGACACAATTAAATAGAGAATCTTTAGGGATTTGGTCTTTTATAAGGAGAAGTTTGCTTCGGTGTGTGTCTGATGTTTTGAAAAAAACGCTGATATTGTGCTTATTGAGTACTCTACTGAAATAATCCAAAAAAATTTCAGAAATCACAAAGAACGTCTAATATCATTAGAAGCACTTCGTATCAAATGGAATCCGATTTGTTTGAATAGGAATGATGGTCTAAAAAAGAATTTGACCTCGTTACAACACCCACACCACCTGTCATGAAATGACAAAATCAACACAAATGTGATAAGCAATTTCATTATGTAAACAAACGCTACTTTTACAATTTTATACACTTATCAAATCCAACAATCTACACCTGGTTTTGTTATCCTTACGCAAGTAGCCAGTTCGACAATGCAAAAATGACCAAATACTGATGAACGACACATAATTTTGTTATAAATAAGCTGAGATTTTGTAAATTTTGATTTAATATTTCTACTCTGATAAAGCTATCAGTAGCAGCATTAAGTAGCGAAACATCAGTAAAAGCAGCAATATCATTTTGTTTTTGATTCATTTGCTGGGAAATACAGAAAACCTTTATTATAATAAACATTCTAATTGTATGTATATGCAGAGCTTCTGTCTAGCGTTTTGAGTGTTTTTGCGACAATTAGAGCTCGCCTAACGATGTCCAGTCTTTTATTTCGTCTGTTCATCCCGGTGGTGTTGTTTTTATTGTTGTTTTTATTGGCGGGCGATTAGGACGAATTACCCAGCGGATTAAGTTAGTGTTCGCTCATAATACTATTTATTTTGTCAGAAAAAGACTATGTTTAACACATTCATTCAAGAAGAGAATAGTTTTTCAAACCTTACCTCTTTCTGTTCTGATTTTGTTTTCGATTTCTACCAAATCCCCTGTAATGTTAAGTGTGTATAAGTAAATGTGTAAAACTTGGGCACTGTGGTAGTAATTAATTCCATATTAGTTTCTTTATTAGATGTTTCACACAGCGAGTGAAACAGTATTATTTACTGGATGAAAAAGTTTCGAACAAAATTTACTGTGGTTCATAATCTTATCAGTTGTAATCACACGACTTCGAAACTTGAGTTTTATAGTTTTCTCTGTTCTCTCCTATTTCTCGTTGTAGGGGTAGTAGAATTTTCCAGATATCTCGGAGAGGTGTTGAATCATTCTTATTACACGTATTTGCAGTTGATTCGATAAACAAAGCTTGTGTTATCAATCTCTCCATCCACTTTGCTGTTACATGACACTTTAATGCTGTCATCTTATCCCATCCTATTTCATGGTTGTGTGTAATTGCATGTAGTGAGTGCTATGGCTGAACAATTCTTTAGATTTCCTATGTTATTCGGGTCAACTAATCTAGATTTTTACAGGTTTTATGCTAGGCTAGTCTGAGTGACTGTCTGACTGACTTCGTTCTACTACTTCGCTCTGTGTATTTGACCTGACAGACATTCCGGCGGGGTATTAGATAAACCAAATTGTATTGTTTAAAAGGCTCCACACGAACAATCCTTTATCCGAGAAAACGTATTTCCAAATCAGTTTGTGGTTTTGAATGCCAGTATCTCTAATTCCTTCCTTGTTAAGAATTCTCCGGTGCAAGGTCTCCGAGGTTCCTTCCTTGTATGGAATCACTTCAGATGATTTAGATTCCTTATTGTTGGTGTTGTCTTGTGCACATTTGACTTTCATGTCGTCATTAATATTATTATTATCATCACTATCATTACCATCATTATTTATTTTTTTTACATTTCCCTACATACTTTGTGACTAATTCATCAGGGTAATCAATACGTTTCAAGGCTTCTCTTATATGTATCACTTCCTGTCTTAGATTTTCCTTGTTACTACTTAGTTTTTGTGCTCTGTCACTTAAACATTTCACCGATCCTATTTTTACTGACATGGGATGGGATGATCGGAAGTTCAAATATCTGTATGAATGTATGGGCTTCCTGTAAACACTAGTGTTTGACTTCCCATCTTCGTTTCTTTTTATACTGCAATCTAACATTGGCAGTTCCCCCTCCTGACTTTGCAATTCATAAGTGAATTGAATTGCCTCAACCTTTGAGTTAGTGTGTTCAAAACATCTTTCTGTATATCGTGTGTTTCAAGTACTGTGAATGTGTCATCTAAATACCTCCACCATACTTTTGGGGTGGGGGTGAACGTTTCAATTGCTATACTAAGTGTATAAGTGAATAGATATTACATATTATAAACTAAGCGTTGCGTTTGACTGCTATTCTGTTAGGTTGTATTCAAATACGCAAGATTATGAGTAAACTGTTTCAATGCAATATCTTGATTTCTGTAAATTTTCTCAAATTACATTTAGATGTCTTGACTACTTCCCATAGGCTTTTATTTTCCTGTTATATGATTTTTTTCCCATACCATTTTAAGACGTTATTCAAGTTCTAGTAGAGGACCTGGAGGGTAAAATCACTTCAAAGTCTCCTCAGTGTCATCGATTCTGTTCACGTTCAGAAGGGAAAAAGGTTGTATTTGAATTTATGTGCTATAAAGCTTTTGCGAACATGGGATGTTTCTGTTTACAGAGTGATGTCACTATTCTTATATTCAATCTTCTCTCTCTTTCTAAGGGTAGAAGCCAACTGGTTCACAGACAGCAATGTTTACGAGTTTGTTTTGATATTAAAAGTGAGTCATCCGCGATAAGAAGACTCCAGAAGATGATGATTTAATTATACTGTCACACAAACTCGAAGATCAACAAGCGAAAAGCAAAAAGTTGGCGGAGTGAGCAGGTTAATACAAAGAAGACCCTTGGGCGGTGAAGATTACCAGCCACCACCGAAAACAACAATGCCAATCACTGGCAACAATCGCTTTAAACGAGAGAAATTCAAAAGAGGTCACTTCCTGAACCAATTGAGGAACTGTTGTTTAAAGTTCAGAATCGGAAAGCCGAGACACACAGCTTCATCATTCTAAGATCAGTTTGGAAATTTTCCCCACTCCACATCACGAGGAGGTCAGTCAGTGATGTCAGTGTTCTATTTAGTTGAGAGACTTGCACTGTGTGTGTGCGTCACGAAGAGCATTTGCAATAATCTATTATAAAGATTGATTTGCTGGTTGGCCAGATGGAATCAGTAATGAGGAATATATTAGTACAAACCGACCAATCGTGGACCTATTGCTCGACAAATATGGAGAGAGGAGAATGGGTTTATATTTAGGGCACAGGTTATTGAGGAGACCATGGAATTACAACATTACGCATCAGGCGATTGGCAGATTGGCACCGACTGTGGAACAAGGAGTGAGTCGTCCACGAGTGACAAGGCGAAATTCAATGACTAGTGGCAAATTTGTGGCTAGGTGAGGAGTAGTTGGTAAAATGGAAATATAACCAGTACGTTTAAGGCATTTATTTTTTTTTATCAAAAAACATCCCAGTAAATTATTCATTCATGCAACGTCTTACATTGATAATCTTCAATAATTTCAACATAATCAAGGATTTCATCTTCAGAGGATATAACTGTAAGAAATTTAAAAAAAACCGTCATGAAATCACATTTTTAGACCTGTCGACTCTTTAGGCTTGTCTTGTTGTCACATCCTGTCATTAAGTGAGAGCATATGGAAATTATTATTATTATAGTTTACTGTGTCCTCTTCTTTTTGTCTCTGGGGTAGTAGAATTTTCCAGTGTCTGGAAGGACAGGTGTTGACTCATTCCTAATACATGTATTTACAGTTGATTCGATAAACAAAGCTTCTGTTGTCAATCTCTCCCTCCACCCTGCTGGTACATTATATTTTATAACTTTCATCCTATCCCATCCTATTGTATGGTTGTGTGAAACTGTGTGTAGTGCTATAGCTGAACTATTCTCTAGATGCACTCTTAGACTTCGATAAGCCGGTATTAAGAGTGGCAAATAGGGAGGTTAGCAATCTAACCCAGGAAAAATAGAAAAATGTCTAGAAAACCCTAATGCTACTGGAAGGATTGAAGCCGTATCTTCCGTTCGGAACGTAAACCACATAATAACCGTAATAGTATTTATAATTATAGGTAACATCGGAATAATATATTTGACACACACATTTATTATGATCATACCTGCTGTTGTAGGTTTTACTTTATTCCAGGCCTCATCTGTGAGTAGAATTCAAAATGAATGTTATTTTTTTAAAAACATTAAGTGAATATAGTAACTCTTCTTTGTACAAAATGCTACATGCCTCAAATCAATTGATGTGAGATTCGGTTAATTGTGCTTCAGTAGTCGAATGGTACAATCTCTACTAACATACCCGTGCAACGGATTTGTTACCTATCTAACACACTTGAAAACTCCTCACTTAGTCGGTGATAGGTCAAGTAAATAAGATAAGTTAGGAGTGTAGTTGACAACCTCACCAAATAGAAACCAGCGGCACCACGACTACTGAAACATTTCTGTGTTTCACTTGGAAAGCAGTAGTATCTCGTATGCATATTCCCTCCAGTTTTGAAGCTCATTAGCTGAATTTACCTGTATGTCGAGTGATGGTGCTCTCCCTGGGACTCGACTTTTGAAAACGCCGAAAGCACTAACTCCATACTAAACCACTTGGCCAATAGAGTCACATCAGACCAATAGGCATCAGATTTTCCTTGTACTTCCAAATGACTACTTATATATATTGACCCACATACTCCACCGTCTTTATTGCCATATCCGCTCCTAGTAAAGATGACTGGAATTTACCGGTTAATCAACTGGAAGTACAGAATAACTTCACCAGATAACTGGTATTCAATCGAAAAAAGGTAATGCTTCGGTGGTTCAGCAGTACAACTCTCTTCGACCCAGCCTCACTTAGTCTGAGTATCGATTCTCAGTCAATGTACTCCAAAAACTTGCCAAGCCGGTAGTAAGGATGGTAAAAGAGAATTTTGAAAATATAAACCACTGCTACCGGAACTTCAAAGCTCTCACTTGAAGCCCTATGTTCCACAGAGAACGTAAAGGAGTAAAATAAATGAAAGAAAGTAAATAATAACCCTTTTCTGGGAATTATCGGCAGTAAACACATCCAACCCCAGGGTTCGAACCCAGGACCTTCCATTTACAAGGCAAGCTGGTAGACTATTCAGCCACCGGGACCCGACTCCTCAATTCTAACTTCCACCAATTCGTGATTTAGCGCGACCCCAACCAATGTCGTCGGTGAGACATCCATCCTCACACTTGACTGGTTAGACCTCACTGGTTAGGACTTCACACTAGAACTCAAAGAAACTCTGCTCTGTGGCAAGTCACTAGAGAAACTCACATACGTTAAAGTAAACGTAGTCGAGGATTAAAACAAACGATTGTTTAATCAAATATTTGGAAGGGATTACAAGCTGAGTTACTAGGATAAGGAAAGAGTGATCAGTGAACACATAATATCAGGTTTAATATTTGATAGCGATCATCGCTTCAGTAAATTTGAAGAGACTTAAGTTTAACTGTCCATTAATAATGTTAAAGCATTTGATAGTGTCTACCTCATGATATATGCTAACAAAGCACTTGTTCCCTTGAGACGTAAATTGTTTGGTACATGTTCAGAGAATCTGAGATATACCCTTTTTTTCTGTTCTCCCTCCCTATTAATATATGTAAAAAATATATATATATATAAAATATTTTATTAGAAAAAAACATTTACTGTTGGCATTCCCCGAGTTTAGACTTTCGTGAACTGCTAACTCTAGTAGGTTGTTTGTTTCAGCTTGACAAAAGAATATAGAAATAAAAATCAAAATATTTATTGAAATTGAATACAATTCAAGTGCCAACACTGGCATAAGAATGGAAGTTGGACACTATGTTGATAGAGTATCATTCTGTTAGGAAGAAAATTTATTTCGATAAAGTCTGACCGTTTTATATGTGTCGGAATATTTACAATTTATCACTGCTCATCTTCAAATCAGGTTAGTGAAAGTAATGAGAAAGAATATAAGGCATCTATACTAGTAGTTTTTTTACCATATAAGACAGGGACATCTGAGACCCCACGTAGTAGGATTCTTAACAAAGCAGGAGTTACAGTGGCATTTAAACCTACAAATCCACTGAGGTCGGACAAGCTTTGCAGGCTAAATGACACCCCCGACTCAATTAGACAAAGTAATTTAAATTTACAAAACACCTTGCAATGACTATAGCTTAAGTCAACAACTACATAGGTGAGTCAGAATAGCAGATTGGGGGTAGTCAGACTGTCAGAACATAAGAATTCAGCTAAGGTTAGACTGATTAACTTCGAGAAGATAAGTAATCTAGAAATATACTCAGCAATTTCATACTTTTCAGAGGTACTAGTTTCATTAACTAATAGCGTGTCATATACTTTCATAATATATACACTGAATATATAAGGCTTACCTTTCTGTTGGTGATATTCCTGTTCTAGTTTTCTGAATTCTGATCGTATATCATTCACATTTTCTACATGAACGAATAAAAGTGAAAGTGGTTTCAATATTATTTTGAAAAAAACAAGCTGAAAAGAATTGCTTCATAAACGAATCTATCTATCTTTGCATGAATTGATTTTACAAGTTTGACCACGAATTGATATCAGTAAGAGAACCATTGAAACCAGCACTGGAGCACTGAACAGCCAGCTGTTTCATCCTGGTTTGGGAATCATCAGCAGTACGCACGCATTGTCAGGGTTTGAACCCAGGATATCAATCCTTGGTCAAACTTGTCAAAACAAATCTAATCCTTACAGATCAAACTCTTGAAATTTAGTCTGATACTCGCTAGTGACTGGTTAAAAGACGTAGTTTCCTGGACTTCTAGTGTGAAGTCGTGACCAATGACGTCCATCCAGTCAAGTGTGAGGATGGATGTTCCACGGATGGCATAGGTTGGTGGTCACGCTTAATGCGCCATGAATTGGTAGAAGTTAGAATTCATGGTATGGCCATTGAGGAGTCGAGTCCCAGTGGGTTTGACTTGTCACTGGAAGGTCCTGTGTTCAAAACCCAGTAGATGCGTATTTCTGATGATTCCCAAACTAGGATGAAACAGCTGGCCAGTACTCCCTCGTGGTTTTCATTGGTTCTGTAATCAAGATCAATCCTTGGTCAGACTCTTAAGAAGAAGAAATCTAATCCTTACAAACCAAACTGTTGAAAATTCACATGAATTATCAATCATAGTAACAAAAATGACAAAATGAGTACATAATCGAAGTTTGAGCACGGAGAGATATAAGTTAGACAACCACTGGAATTCAGAGAGTATTGGGCTGCTGATTCATTCCACTAGTTAAGAACTCATTGCCAGTATGCATTCCCTGGGGATTGAACCAAGGACTTTCCAACTTAAAGGTCAACCCATCTCCATTTCCTTCTACATATCTATCACGTTATAGTTTCTAGGGTGTTTCGTTTCTAGACCTACTTGTTTTCTTTCGTTCTTGCTCGCTGTCTCCTCTTTATTATGGAGCTGACGAAGGCAGATGTTGATTGAAGTCTGATAGCCGCCTGAAATGCTTTTCGTGGCGGACGCCAAATCTCTGAATCACCTAAAAGCATCGACTGACTTGACACTGGTGTTTAAAATCTCAATCAGATTCTTTTTGCCGATTGCGGTAGAATTCCTCACTGATTTTGGAGTATTGATTGTTTGGTTTGCCTCTTCTATGCCGTCTGCAATTGAAACAATTCTACCCAGATAAATGGACGAATCGATTTCTTCCGAATTTTTCCCATCGACAGTGATTGGTGCTTTTTGTTTTTGCTTAGTTAGTTAGCTATATTCATCACCTCTGTCTTCTCTATGTTCAACAGTACCATCCATCGAATCCAGAAGGATATTCAGGGTACCCAAGAGTGAACTAAATGACTATTTAGCCACTGGTGAATTATCCAATGTCTTATGAATGCTGATGAGGAGTCCTTAACTGAGACAGAATGGCTGCATTGTGTTTATTGATTCTAAAATTAACATTTCTTCGTATTGCAACCTAGAAATAATGAAATGTCTGTAAACCGACACTTAAAACTTAATTTTCCATAAATTTAAAACATAATCTACTAATTTACGAAAAGTGTATTTGCCTTACTTTGATTTCCATTGGACACTAACTAGTGTTAAATGCTAGTAGTGAGTATCCAGTCCAAAGTATTTAACACAATCCTTTCAGGAGGTCAATCACAAACCTTGAATAGCTTACTGGTGACATCTCTAACTGAAGAATTCACTGAGTGACATTGGGCTCGAATCACAGACGAGGGAAATGAATTCCACCTTGCAGACTGATGAGTGTTAATAGGTGCGAAACCTGAATCTAGCAAGGCTTCCTTTGGCCATTGACCGCGAAGTAATTTGGAAACAACTCGAGTACTACGGCGTACCCCAAATATTCATCAACCTTATACAACAGCTGTACGACAACGGCACATGTCAAGTGATCCACAACGGATAACTCAGCGAGGCGTTTGGAGTAAACACAGGAGTCAGACAAGGGTGCTTAATATCACCAATGATATTCCTAATTGTGGAGGACTAGATTATGCGTCAGACAGTAGGAAATTAGAAGACAGGGATATCCTGGACCGACGTGAACAACCTAGAAGACCTGGATTTCGCGGGTGATTTATGTTTGATGTCACACAAAATCGAAGACTTACAAGCGAAAACCGACAAAGTGGTCGAAGAAGCAGCAAAGACAGGACTCCAGGTGAACATAGACAAGACGGAGGTTATGAAAATAACCAACCAACAACAACAACAGCAGCAGGAACATCCAGTGCCAATCACCATCAACGGGAGGGATTTGAAAGAGGTTACTTCTTTCACTTATCTAGGGAGCATTGTCTCAAATACAGGAGAAACGGACGAGGATGTCAAACCGAAGATAACAATAATAATAATATATATTTTGTAAAACACTTATAAGAGTTAGTGAATATATAAAGCGTTTTATCAAATAATAGTACTCACAATTCTATAAAGACAATTTGAGAAGTAAGATGACGATACACAGACAAATCGGTGTTCTGTTCGCCATCACGATAAATATGCATGTTACTTCATTCACTTATCTAGGGAGCATTGTCTCAACTACGGGAGGAACGGACGAGCATGTCAAATCGAGAATCGAGAAGGTGAGAAACACATTCATCCACCTTAAATCATTCTGGAAATCTTCATCACTCAGCATCAACAATAAAATTCGAATTTTCAATACAAACGTCAAGTCAGTCAGTTCTTCTATATGGATCAGAAACTTGGCGGGTCACAAAGAATATTTCTAACAGCCTGTTGCAGACCTTTATCAACAACTGTCTTTGCTCTATACTCAAGATCAGATGGCCGGAAAGAATCACCAACACGAAACTATGGGAACAAACGAAACAAGAACCAATTGCCCAACAAATATGCAGGAGAAAGTGGAGATGGATTGGACACTCGCTGAGGAGGCCGCTGGGTGACATCGCGCGTCATGCCAACGCTCGAGTGGAACCAGAAAGGGAAGCGGCGAGTGGGACGTCAGTGCAAGGGTGACATGGAGAAGATCATGTGAAGAGGAGTTGAAACAGTATGGACTAACATGGATGCGAGTGAAAAGTACGGCAGAAGACAGAAGCAAATGGAGATGTGTGGTTGAAGCCCTGTGTTCCACTAGGAACCCAAGGGAACAATAATAATAATAATTACATGAATACTCACCTGGTTGACTGTTTGTCTGACGGTTTGTCGTTAAATGTTTGTCTGAGGATGAAAAAATTAATAACAATAATAGTAAACGTATTATTGTATTTCTGGTTGATCGTTGTGAAGGTTTCTTACCAAGTGAGAATGAAACATATTTGCAAGATTAAAAAGAGCTCGTATTTCTTTTTCGCCTTCATGAAGTTCTGAATCAGTCGTTAACTGCCACCAGAATATGACATAAGTTGTTATAAATGAAAAAAATGTACCCTACTGTTCTCTTGGTTTCGAGTGGAACATACGCTTTCAACACAATACATCTCCACTAAGCGCCATTCTTTGAAGTCTTTTTCAGCTGACTACTCGTCCGCCCATAGGCTGTCATGTCGTCCTCATATAATCGCCTTCTTTCATTTCACTTTAACATACATTTTGAGCGTAAAGCTCAGAGCCATTGTTCGATATATATATATATATATAATGAGCATAAAGCCCATAACCATCTTTCGGGATTTGCCGCCAACCCATAATTTCTAGGAGGCGCTAATCACCGTGGCTGAGGCCAGGTCCTCTCAAAATCCATCCTCTCTACCATAACGCTCCAATCCCGGTGAAGGCGTATATTTCACCTTCTCGAGCAACTAGGGCCTTTCAGTGACTAGCAGCGTCGTGGGCCATTCATAAGACCCTACTTCACGACTTTTATTTATATTTCAAGGGCTGCCGTTTATTTCGGCGAACGACAAGCCATAATTCCACCAGTATTCATGACACCAGTCGTAGCTATATGCCAATGACACTATCCTAGCAGAACCACAACCCGCCACCACAAGTGTTATTTACTTCGAATATTCCAACGCACAGATGGTTCATGAGAAGAATTTGTCATAGTTACCTTCTCCGTTACCTGCAATTGATTGAATTTCTTCACTTTGACATTCAGAGTGCTGGGCAGAAATCACATTGCGTCATAACCGGTCAGCGGACACCGCAATGCTTTGTTTTAATTAGACAGTCGGATTCCCCTGGTGCGTGCCACTTCTGAGTTAGCCGTCGCGCGCCAAACAATGGAAGCACAGCCGCTTGACGCAACGCAGAGCAAGTCCACGCCCGTTGCTAGCCGCACAACACTAACAGCTGAAACCGCCCACAATCGATCGCGGTCAGAGTCCAGTAACTCCACAACAATGCACACCGAAGCACACAAAGCAGCAAAGAAACCAGCCTTCAACTGGACCGACACGTATCTGATCTTGGCCTGTCTGACTCGGCCCACAGAGCCAATCCTTCTCCCAAGGTTACGGATCCAATTTGCCGACTTCCCTTACCCACCCTTATGGATAATCATCAAATTGAACGTTCCATATTCAAATTCCACTAAAGTAATGGCTTGGTGATTGATGTCATCCAAGAGTCTGCTAAGTGGCGTGTGTCCGATCCATCTTCATTTTTCTTCGGGATATCTGTCGTGCAATCAGTTTGTTGATTGGTTCCTTCCAAGGGCTTTGTACACTGAAGGGCTTGAATTCATCTTATCATTTGAGTCGTATATTCTCACTAAAGAACTGGCTTAAACAAGGACAAACAGGAAATGCTTTATCCTCAAACACCTTGTCAATCCTGGACATTAAGCTCGACCCTCATGAATGCTTCACAGTGCTACATACAGAGTTCCTCAGTATCGTACATAGCTAAATCATTAGCTATTAAAGATGGGAAACTGCACCTCAGCGTTTAAAAGCACTACATACATTCACTTGCGCTACCGTGGCCAGAGTAACTTGACTTACTTGCAAATTTCTGATGATATTAGATGACTGAAGGCAATCGGCCCCATAGGAAGCCTCCAACCATCTAATATCATCAATCAATGTACACCGTGATGGATGGTGAGCTACATATAATGGTGCCCACATTGCATAACTGACTTAAAGAATTCAGTTTGCATCAGCGAAAGGACTAGACAAATCACACTGGTCAGTTACTAGTGTCCAATCAAAGTTCCTAAAGTTCCACTGAGAGTTCATAATCGACTAGGTAAGCTGAATCAGGTAAGAAAACAGTTTGTGACAGTGGTTGGCGGTGGCACTCTGTAAATGTGGTGAACTGGAAGAAGAAGTTGGAATTCTTGATTCATCGAATTAGTTCCCATTGGTTGAATGGTCTGAAGATTCGCCCTCAAAACAGGGATGAAACAGCTCTCCAATTACTCACTTCTGGTTTCCCAATAATAACAACTTGGGATTAAGCTTGTATTTAGGTTTTATTTTTAATGACTAACTACCATACTGTGGTTTTATTGACGTCACTCAGATGAGTGACTGATTGCGTAATTTTGTATAGAATAAATACTTGTGAATGCAAATCTTAAGCACTCAGTCAATCCTTTTACAAACATCAGTGAGACCTGTTCAGTAAGAATTCTTTGATGAAATTAAATTCTGAGGACTGCTAATTATTTCTACTTTGATATGTTCATGGAACTTACAGAAGTAGGGGAATCTGTAAAGGTACTAGGTAACGAAAAACTGGGGTATACGAAGACAGACCTGAGATCCAATATCAAAGATGCTTAACTGATATACTAATCCATGACTTTTTCAGTGATGCTGATGTATAATGAAAACTGGCGTGAACTAAAAAAAAAACACACGCTTATCTTCGAAAACTAACCGACTTCAGTGTCAAGGTCCAATCTGCTGGTCCACTTATTGAGTATTTCCTTATTGATGTTGAGATTTTCTGAAAAAGTATTCAAAAATAAATTCATACATGTATATAAATATATATATATTGTCTTCATCCCTGTGCGTTCAGACTTGAACATACGCCCTCATACTAGAGTTTTGAAGCTATAATAGCGGAAGTGTTTTGCTTTGTAGGATGAGGTTTCTAGCTTCCCCGGCAAACTTCCTACCTGTCTAAGTTTATTATTGGTTAGGCAAGGTGTAGAAGCAAGTCGACCAATAAGTGTGCGAGGAATGCAGGCGCAATTGGTGTTCGTTCCACCGCTGAACCCCTGAAGAATATATATTTATATCGTTAGCACAAACTAATCTTCGAATCTTCAAGTGTTGGTTTGTAGGGATTTGATTGGTTACCAGATTTCATCATGAGCTGACATTGGTTAATGAACCATTGGAAAACCTTGCAGTATTGAACACCTCTTTCGTCCTGGTTTGAGACTCTTCATCAGTACGCACTCACTGGGGTTCGAACCCATGACCTTCTGATTACACGGCGAGCTCGTAGACTTTCAAGCCACCGGGACCCATTCGAATGGCCCATGAATTCTAACTTCTGACAGTTATGAGGACAAATACTCGCTTGAGACATTGGCTAGTGGTCGCGCTATGTCGTGAATTGGCAGAAGTTAGAATTCATGAGCCACTGGATCGGGTCCCAGTGGCTTAAAAGACTACGAGCTACGAAGTAGCTCGCCTTGTAACCACAAACACCAGCGGTGCGTACTGATGAAGAGTCCCAAACCAGGATGAAACAGCTGTCCACTACTCTCAGGTTTTCCAATGGTTCGGTAACCAATGTCGGCTGATGATGAAATGCGGTAATCTTTGAATCATATTCACTGTCTAATGGAAACCTTTTCGAGAGAAATTCAACAGCACATCTTGACTTTCCCTAATTTTCTGCATTTCTCTTTATCTGGTCAAACGTTTGCCCATAATCTGTTTTCTTCTCCACCTATGATCTCCTCCATGGTATTTTCAGACCCACACCAAACTCGTTGTTTCCATTCCGGTTCCACTAGACAGTTGGCCTGATGTGCGATGTCATTTGACAGTCTTCTCAGTAGCATGTGTTCAACACACCTCCATTTTCATCTGCATATTGACTGAAAGATAGGTTCCAGATTGGTCGGTTTGTACACATAATTCCTCATTGCTGATACTTTACAATCACCTGACCATTCAGTCTTCAATGTTGAGCGAAGGTGGCACCAGCTGAAAAGAGTCTGCAGTAGCCGATTCGAAATGCTTTTTGTGACGCTCACGCATTATAAGTTTCCAAACTAAATAGAAGCACTGGCTGATTGACTTCTTGATGATGTGAAGTGGGGAAGATTTCCAAACAGATTTCAGAACGATAAAGTTTGGTCTCATCGTTCCAATTCTGGCTTCGACATCTTCATCCGTGCTGTCGTCTGCAGTTGACAGGATGCCATCTAGGTATGTGGAGTGACTGACCTCTTTCAAATTTCTTCCGTTGATGGTGATTGGTTCAGGCTGTTGTTGCTTTTGATTGGTTGATTATCTTCATCACATTCTCCTTCCTCTTTTCTATCTTCACTTGAAGTCTTTGCTGGTTCTTCTGCAAACTTGTTGGTTTTTGTCTGAAAGTCTCTGAGTTTGTGTGACACTAGACACAATCTTCAAGTATTGTTTTTGTAGGGACTTTGTGTGATTGGATGGAGGATTTCATCATAAGCTGACATCAGTTAGAGAACCACTGGAAAGACCTGGGAGTAATGGACAGCTGTTTCATCCTGGTTTGGAGTTCTAGTGGGAAGCCGTGACCAGTAGGGTACAGAAGGTTGAAGATGAAGCGGTAACTCATCGAAAAAGACATTGGGAAATGGTTGTGCTATGCGGTGAATTGGTAGAATTCATGGGTTGGCCATTGGATCGGGTCCCAGTGTCTCAATGATCTATGAGCTCGCCTTATAATTAGAAGGTCCTGGGATCGAACTCCATTAGGTGCGTTTCGCTGGGGCAGTAAACTAGAATATAATTCCATAAATGATGTGTCTATAGGAAATGAAAATGCAGTGATACCGAACTAATAACTGAATGCTGTTTTGAGCAGAATTTATTGTTTACACTCGAATCGGTTTATTCATAGAACTTCGTAACTTGATTTACCTAGGTATCTGCATTCTGATAACCTAACTCAAGCCCTTCTAATAGTCTGATCTGTAAAACTGACCTCACAGTCATTGTCTTGGATATAGCATCCTTTACAACAATTTGAACAATTGATTGGACAAAGTTTATCTCCGAGTGAACTGGTTGATTTAGATGCCCTTCTCCATTTATTCGATAGAATTTTCCATGTATCTTGTAATGTTGTATCATACTGAATTCTGATTGATTGATGGCTGGCTCGTTAAATAAACTCTTCCTCCAACCTAATGGATTCTTAAATGACTAACACTCATATTTTTATGAGTTCATCACAGATTGATATCAGTCACAGAAACATTGAAAAAAAACAAGGGTTACTGGACAGCTAATTCATCGCCCTAGTTTGAGAATAATCGACAGTACACACCCACCCCCCTGTTCGAAACCAGGAGCTTCCGGTGAAAAGTCAAGATCGCATAACACTCAGCCACCTACACGTGACTCCTCAATGCCCAGCCGATGAATTCTAACTTCTACCAACTCGTGACTTATGGCGACCACCAACCACTGTTTGATGCTCACTAGTGATTTGCTGTAGGACTGAGTATCCTGGAGTTCTGGTGAGAAGTCATGACCAGTCAGGTCCATCCATATGTCACATGTAATGATGGATGTCCTACCGACGACATTGGTTGGTGCAAGTCGCTCTAAACCACGAGTTAGTGGAAGTTAGAATTCATCGGCTGGCCACTGAGGAGTCAGGTCTCCCAGTGAGACAGTATTATTTACTGGATGACGTTTCGAACAAAATTTATTGTGGTTCATAATCTTATCAATTGTAATCACACGACTTCGAAACTTGAGTTTTATAGTTTACTTTGTCCTCTCCGATTTGTCGTCGTAGGGGTAGTAGAATTTTCCAGATATCTGAGACAGGTGATGAATCATTCCTATTACATGTATTTGCAGTTGATTCGATAAACAAAATTTTATGTTATCAATCTCTCCCTATACCCTGTGACATTAGATTTTGAAACTGTCATCCTATCTCATCCATCCTATTGTATGGTTGTGTGTAATTGCATGTAGTGCTATCTACGTCTGAACTATTCTCTAGATTTCTTATCTTATTCAGGTTAACCAATCTAGATTTTGCTAAGTTTTTATGTTCAGCTAGTCTGACTGCCCCTATTCTACTACTTTGATCTATGCATTTGACCTGACAACCATTACAGCAGGGTATCAGGTAAACTAAATTGCTCTGTTTTAAAGGCTCCACAGGATCGATCCTTTAACCGACAAAGCTTGCTTCTAATTGAGTATTTTTGTTTGAATACTAGCCACTTGTATTCCTGCTTTATTAAGAATTCTCCGGCGTAAGGTTTCCGAGGTTCCTTCCTTGTATGGAATTACTACTGACGACTTAGCTTCCTTACTGTTGGTGTCGTCATTAATATTATGATTAGTATCACTATTATTATTATCATTATAATTGTTATCATTATCATTGTTATTATCACCTTCGCTATTATCATTATTTATTTTATTTTTACATTTCCTTTACATATTTCCTGACTAATTTATCCGGGTAATTATTAAGTTTCTAGGCTTCTTTCATGTGTATCCGTTCCTGTTTTAGATCTTCATTGTTACTACTTAGTTTTTGTGCTCTGTCAATTAAACATTTCACTAATCCTACTTTTACTGACATAGGGTGAGATGATCGGAAGTTCAAATATCTGTTTAAATGTGTGTACAGGGTATAGGGAGAGATTGATAACATAAAATTTTGTTTATCGAATCAACTGCAAATACATGTAATAGGAATGATTCATCACCTGTCCTAGATATCTGGAAAATTCTACTACGACGACAAATAGGAGAGGACAAAGTAAACTATAAAACTCAAGTTTCGAAGTAGTGTGATTACAATTGATAAGATTATGAACCACAATAAATTTTGTTCGCAACTGTGTCATCCATTAAATAATACTGTTTCTTTACTGTGTGATATATCTAATAAACAAACTAATATGGAATTACCTACTTCCACAGTGCCCAAGTTTCACACATATATTAATATGACTTCGAGTCAGGTCTCATTGGCTGAATTGTGCACGAGCTTGACTTGTCACCGGAAGTTCCTCGTTTCGAACAGTGTTGGTGTGTGTGAACTGCTGATGATTCTCAAACTAGTATAAAACACCAGGTTGTCCAGTAGTCCCCGGTGGGTTTTCAATGGTTCTGTAACTGATATCAATCCGTGATCAGCTCGTGATAACAAATCTAATCCTTACAAACCAACCATAGAAAATTAAAAAACTCACATGTCCTTGCAGACAAGGCCATACACATCAATGATGAATGGTTTTTTACCTAACAAAATTTGATGTGACCAAGTCCAGTCTACCATTCTAAATCCATCTGAATTACTGTGCCTTTTATTTTATGGAAGGAATTTCACCCATGTAGTACAGTACTGAATCCAATATTCTCATCACAGGAATAATAATTAAAACAGATCATATTATTAAATTAGAATATAAATATAAAATTCGAGTGAATCTATTTGAACAACACTATGATAATAAATGTTTTGAAACTGTTAAAAATGAATTTGCTCTGGACATATATGAGGTAATGATTCTGGTTTCATAACTTGAAGCGCCTGGTGACATATAAGGCACAATTTATACACTGCTCATAATCATATGAAGGTATTCAGAAAACTTTCTAACTGCGTTCACATGATTCCACTATTTGTCGAGGTTGACAAAATTTATCAACCGATAAAAAAGAAACCTCACACACAAAGGGCCAAAGTTCAAGTCAAAGAAACCATCAGTTACAATACAAGTAGCCTAGAAGGTGTGAAAACGCACAAAAACAACTAATCACGTTCAAGTTCACCGGGAGAGATGATTAATAAACTCGTGGAGAAATCTAAAAGCTCACTTCAAAGAATTGAAGTATGCGCGGAGGTGTCACCTAGTAGGGTGATGAAAGCTTCGCAAATTATCTATCCAGCTCAGAGAATACAACCACATCAAAATCATCCACCTGAGCTACATATCTTCACCATTGCATGCTGTTGCACGTGTTTGGTGTAGACTCAATGAACAAGGATTCAGTAATCAACCTCTCCCTCTCTCCACCTACCCATATTACTTTATAGTATGTTAATCCTCTCCCACCATGCTATTGTTTGGTTGTGGGTTAATGCATGCATTGCGATTGCTGAGCTTTTTTCTAAATTACTTATCTTCTCTGGGTCAACCATTCTTACCTTAGCTAAATTCTTATGTTCTGACAATCTGACTACTTCCGACCTTCCAGTCTGACCAATGTAGTTGACCTCACAGTCATTGCAAGGTATTTTGGAAATTATATTACTTACTCTAATTGGGTCAACCTACAGAGTCCTTTAACCTACAGAGCTTATCCTACCTCAGTGAGTTTGTAGGTTTGAATGGTACCCTAATTCCTGCTTTATTTGGAATCCTACGTAGAGTCTCGTATAACTGTAGATGACTTATATTCTCTCCTATTAATGTTATTACTACCAGTCGGTGGCACAGTGGATAGGACTCCATGGGTTTCAATGATCCCTGGTTTCTGAGGCAATCTAGCTTTCAATGGTAAGTTTTCACTATAGTCTCCACCAAAAACCGGGGAAAATTTTGAATAAAACAAATGCTTACCAGACATATAGGTATCTAATTGAGAGGGCGTTCTGGCGGCTTTTGCATATTCCTCTATTTTGATATTGAATAGAGAAAATTAATTGATCATTGAAATCTGAGACAGTAAGTGAACACATAGTACAGAAATTCTCAGTGTTGGATGAATGTGTGAAGAATAAACTGTCGCTTTGAACAGGCCACTTCGCAATGTGTGCTTATAATTTCACATGCTCGTGTGGAGCTATTTATATTGGCCTCATAAACCGGCTGCACACTTTCCAAACGCATCTCTGAACATTATGCGTCATGGTTAGCAAAAGGGCAATTCAAGACAATTACTTGCTCAATTCTTGAGCACTTGATGAACTCAAGCCACACAGCTCCACCACAGTCCGTCTTTCACGATCATCTAAAAGGTTAGGCCTAATGGTACAAAAGGCGTTAATTTTTGGATTTTGTGTATGGCGGGGTCGCTGGTAGTTCGTCAATGCAAGTTCGAACTTTGTGTACAGAAGACGTTTGTCCAGTTTCTTATTCTATCTTGGTCTTAACCTCTTCACTAGTGGTTCCCTATAAAAAAAGTTTCATTTTTTAAGTTTCAATTTTACTTTTAGTTTGCTTTAGCTTTATTAATTAATTCATTTTTATCACTTTCATATGTTCTTTTTGTACACTTTCACACCCTTATCACACTTGTTAAATTGACATTCAACTACCACCTTTATTCTCACGCAATAACAATTTTTACCTTATCAAACTTCGAACTTTGTGCCATTGTTAAGTAACACGTAATTTACAACTTTTATTTATTACTTCTAAAGCCAATTCTGAGTAATTATGTCGCCCAGTCTCCTATTACTCAATAATAGACTACTATACATTTTTATTAAATATATATATGACTGTACAGCCTTTGAAAATGATCTGGTCGATGAAGAAGCATTTCCTTTGCTGAATTTGTCTACTGTTTTCTTCATGACTCAATGGATATTTTCGGTAATCCTCAGTGTTTTCACGAGTTGATCATGGATTGATATCAGTCACAGAACCATTGAAAACCAGACAGTACTAGATAGTTGTTCCATCATAGTTTTAGAATGATCGGTAGTACGCATTTACTGCCAGGGTTTGAACCCAGGACCTTCTGGTTACAATTTCAATCCGTCATCAACTCTTAAAAACAAAACTAACTCCTACAAACTGAACTTTAGAAAATTAATCTGATACTCGCTAGTGACTTGCTACTGGATGGAGTTTCCTGGAGTTCTAGTGAGAAGTCACGACTAGTGAGATCCATTCAGATGTCAGATATGAGGATGGATGTCCCATCGACGATATTGGTTGGTGCAAGTCGCTCTAAATCACGAGTTGATAGAAGTTGGAATTCATAGACTGGCCTTTGAGGAGTCGGGTTCCAGTGGCTGAGTTGTATAAGAGGTTGACTTGTCACCGGAAGTTTCTGGTTTCGAACAGTGTTAGTGGGTGTGAACTGCAGATGATTCTCAAACTAGTATAAAACACCAGGTTGTCCAGTACTCCCCGGTGGGTTTTCAATGGTTCTGTAACTGATATCAATCCGTGATCACCTCGTAAAACAAATCTAATCTATGGAAACCAACTCTTTATATTTGAAATATATCGCATTTAATATTTTATGAATGAAATTACCTTCACTTTGTTGTTGTAAAAATCTGTTTCTCGGATCAACACCTGCATCAAATCATCAATAAATAGACGTTTAGACTGGATAAAAGTAACATTATGCAATGAAATTATGCAATGAGAACAACTGAAATTAAATAGTGCTGTATAGCTGTTTCTTCCTAGACTAAGAAAGACTTTTCAGCAGCAGATATCTCTAATCTTCCTAGTGATCAACTTCAGGAGCTACAGATTATGAGGCTAGCCCACTGACGACTATTCAACCACCGGCCTATGAATTTGAAATTCGAGCATACGTTGAGAAAACTGTCTAGTGACATCGCGCGCCGGGCAGTTACTCGAGTGGAATCCAAATAAGAAGTGACTAGTGGGTCGTTCTAGGGTGACATAGAAGAGATCGTGTAAGGAAGAGATATGCATTCCTTCAAGATTTGCAGATTGTTCAACAAATTCAATAAGTTGAAGGTTGCCAGTAATACTTTGATCAATTGATGGCTAAAATTTCTTTGCATATGAGGTTGCTTTCTTGGTCTAGTCACCTGGTGGCTAATATTTTACTCTATGAATGCGATTTATTACTCTTAATCATATCAATGTTTTCACAAGGCTTTTATCTTCCTCTTTATTATTCATCGTAATTTTTTTCTATCCCGTACAGTCGTTGAATCATTTAGACCTCGTGTGTGTACTTTGATTGGACGTTAGTAAATGACCAGTGTGATGTGTCTGGTCCTTTCGTCGATGCAGACTGAACTCTATCAGTCAGGTTTTCATTATGACCACCATTCCAGATAGTTCGCCATCATAATGCATATTGATTTGATGATATTAGATGGTCGGAGGTGATTGGCTTCACAGGAAGCCTTGCCTAACCTAGATTTCGTGCTAGTTGGCGCTCAAATCAATGTCCACTGTGATGGCGAGCTATGTAGAATGGTGGCCACATTGCATAGAATTCTGTCTGTACCAACGAAAGGACTAGACACATCACACTGGTCAATTACTAGTGTCCAATCAAAGTATCCAATACAGTCATACAGAAGATCAGTCGCAAGCCCGAATAGCTCAGTGGTAAACTGTCGGACTTCAGGCGGTACTGAGTGACGCGGGTTCGAAACTCAGAGGAGACATGAGTTCCATCAAGATTACAGAAGCGCCTTGCTGACTGTTGAGTGTCAACTAGCACGAAACCTAGTTCAGGCAAGGTTTCCTGTGGAACCGATTGCCTCCAACCACCCAATATCGTTCATGACCTCATGCGTGTTTACTACTGTCAGCATAAAGCACCTGATAGATCCGCTTGAGAAAAATAATATAATTTAACCAAACACCATGTAATAACTGTGAGATTGATTGTATAGATAACACTAATAGACTAGGATCAATCAGAGGATCGGAACACAGGAATTTCTAGAGGGTAGTTAGTACGGAGTACTTGGTAACTATTTCGTCAGGACCTAGGACCATCCAGTTTCAAGGTAAAGCCAAAGTCGTATGAATATATACGAGCAATGCATTGATCTGGAAACCTCATACAGTTAGTAATACAATATCAAATTTTTAAATCTTTCCATTATTATTATTATTATTATTAGAACAAGACATATAAGCGAACAGTTTTGTCATTTTTAATTAGATCTTCTTCAAGCTTTACCCTAATATACATTGATTTATATACAAAACAGCATTTCTCCAATGACGGTGAGTTTGTGGAACAAATAATAATAATGTGTTAAATGTTTTGAACGTCAGCAGCAACGATGATTGTAATGACAGCCAAACGGAGGATAGGCGAATGTTCCTGAAACTGCTATTCAATGGGGACTTGGCTGGTGAAGTCTTACATCTAACTTTATCGAGAGCAATAAAACGGATTTATACTGCCGCCAACCTTTGTTTCTTGTTCTTCAGACAAGCAAATATGATCGCTCAAGCAAAAGACAAGCTGCCTAGCTGTCCCACTTCTGTATGTATCTACAAATTTAACTGATCCTGCGGAGAGAGCTATACAGGGTGAACAACTAGACAGCTCAAGAAATGTATTAATGTGCATCTTCCTTAGTGGTTCTGTAAAGGCCAAGTGGTATATATAAGAAGTTCCATTTTATGTTCTTTTATTGATAGTGGTCACCAAGTGGACAGAATAAGTGCCTTCAAAGTTATCTGTCGCATTCCATTAAACCTTTGGAACCCGACTTTCACACATAGCCGAAGCTATGTGAACTAATTCTGGAGGACAGTCGTAGTGCCTTTGAATGTAAAAGATGTTTTTTGTACCCTTATCTCTCCCCTGGTTGTCATCAATTGTAATTGAAGCCCTCCCACCCTTTTTATTTTCCATTTTCCTCGTGTTTTATGATATTTATTTAAATTCTGATTATCTATCCACTTCACCTTTATTATTACATAACTTCTAAGATTTGACCTAATTCATTTATTGAATTGTCTACATATACGCATATCACCCACTATCTTCGTTATTCTTATCGCTACCTGCATAAACCTTATTATCAATATTTTTGCTATCATTATAATCATCACTGTTACTGACGTTCAAAACATTTAACACATTATTATCATTGGAGAAATGCTGTTTTGTATATAAATCAATGTATATTAGGGTAAAGCTTGTAGAAGATCTAATTAAAAATGACAAAACTGTTCGCTTATATGTCTTGTTCTATTATTGCATCACTCACTGCATTTCATATAAAGGTATTTTCAACGATTATAAGGAAAAAAGTAGTTCTTAAATTAGATGATTGAGTATGGCTCACGTCTAACATAATCTCTAAACCATCCAGCTTCGTGTATAGCCTCCAATCGTTTGACCTCTTCAAAAGGAAAAAAAATATACGTAGAAAATATCATTCAGATGTATATTTTGATCAAAGGGGTGTCGCCAGTAATTATACAACTGATCTAACAGTTGTACGACAGTGCTGCATGCCAAGTAATCCACAACATGAAATTCACGGAATCCTTCGAAGAAGTGAAGACCGGAGTAAGACTAGCTGGCTGGCTGTCTACTATCTCGAATGATTTTCCTGATTGCTATAGGCTGGACAATGCGACAGAGAGAGATAAGTAAGGAAACAGGCATAAAATGGACTTACACAGAAAACTTCGAGGATCTAGCTTTCGCCGACGATATATGTCCGATTCCCCACAAACTGGTATATATGCAAGTGAAAATCAACAAGTTGGCAGAAGAATCATCCATGGAAGATAGGAAGGACTTCAGGTGAACGTAGAGAAAGCAGAGGTGATGAAGATTCCTGGCCAACAGCAACAGCAACAACAACACACAACAATCAGCCAGCAAAGATGGGAGAAATCTGAAAGTAGCCACCTCCTACCTACCTGTGAAGCATCGTTTCAACTACAGGCGGACAGAACTGATGAGGATATCAAAGCAGCGAGGATCGGGAAAGGAAGGTAAACTTTCATTTCTCTCAAGTCTGTGTGGAGGTCAACAGCACTCAGCATGAAAATGTAAATAAGATCTGGATTTTCAACTCCAATGTGAAATTATTGATACTTACCATACGGATCAGAGACTTGGCGCGTTATGAAGAGCACTTCGAACAAACTACACACATTCATCAACATCTGTCTTCGTTCAATACTCCGCTCAAGATCAGATAGCCGGCCAGAAGATACCAACAACAGGGATCTCTGGCAGCGAACGAACCCAGCAGGAACCGATTGTACACAAAATAAGCAGGAAGGAATGGAGGTGGATTGGCTAGATATACTCTGAGAAAACAGTCAACTGACGTCACACTCCAAGCCTTAACTCCACTAGAACCCAAGCGGGAAGCGGCGAGTAAGTCGTTCAAGGGTGACACAGAGAAGGTCATGTGAAGAGGAGATGAAAGCACGTGGGCAGATGTGAAGCCAGGTTAGATAAACGTTGGCAGAGAACCGAACGCAATGGAGACGTGCAGCTGATCTCTTCATCTCATGTCCGTTCGTGATGAAAATTTGAAAAATTAGAATTCATATAGAATCCTTCTTTTTTCATTCTTTTAAGTCCCTAGTTGAAAATAGAACCTCAGGCCAGAGGTGTGAAGTTTCGATAGCTGTGGTGTTTATATTTACGGCATGGGGTTGCTGGTCTTATGCCCAACCTTTTCTATTTACCAGTCTTATTACTGACTTAGAGCGGTAAAGGAGTGTGCCGGCCCGGGATTGAACCTTGAACCACCTGCGTGGTTGGCGAGCATTCCACCCATGTGCCACCTTAAAAAATCCCATAATCGTTATATCGAGTCGTCGTTTTATTTATTTATTTAACTCAGTTATTCATCTCACCGTTTTTGAACCATCTGTCACCATTTTCCGTATTATAAGATGCTGCTTTTTCGCGTCTGGAGACTAAATGCAGTTAAAAAACACACAGAAAGTTATGAGTACTTGAGATTATTCTTCTATCCTCTATATGGAAAATATACCTGTTATTTTGGGAAATATCCTATCTGAATATATATATGTAAATATATATATATATATATATATATGTAGAGAGAGAAAGACACTGGCAATAACTGACTCAGGATGAAGAGATTCTTTTCAAATGATTTGTTATTATAATATATTTATAAACCTGGGCACTGTGGCATTATTTAACTCCATAATATTTTTATTGATTAGATATTTCACACACACATTGTGAAACAATATTATGTTTTGAACACAATTCATTCTTGTTCATAATCCCACCATCAACTCTAACCACACAGTTTAGAAACTTCACTTTTATAGTTCAATTTGCTCCTTCCAGTTTATGGTAGGGATGAGAGAAATTCCCTGGGACAGATGTGGGATCACTCCTGGTGTTCCTACTCTCAGTTCATTTGATGAATAAAGTTCCCGTTATCAGTCTCTCAACTGTGTTTAGTCAAATTGCATAAAGTGCTATAGCTATGCTATCTTCCTGATTTCTTATCTCATTAAGGTCAACTAACCTAGATTTTGTTAGACTGTTGTGCTCCGCCAATCCCATTGAACCCATCCTACTACTCCACAGGATTGATCTTACAACCGGCTTAGCTTATTTCCAATTGTGTTTGTGATTTTGAATGCCATCCATTGTTATTCCTGGCTGCACTGTTAAGAAATCTCCGTAAGTTGGTTTCCCAGGTTTCTTCTAAATATGGAAGTACTACTGATGATGTAAACCCAATTCTACGTGTTTGCAACTATGCAGGATATTGTTGTTGTATTTTTTTCGTCAAAACTCTAGTCGAACGACCGATATACCTAGCTCCACACGGTCAAGTGAATTGATAAACAACCATAGAGTTGGCTAACTGTGAGATCTTGTCCTACAGGCTTTTTGAACAGAAAT
The DNA here is from genome assembly GCA_944472155.2 of Trichobilharzia szidati. Classification (NCBI taxonomy): domain Eukaryota; kingdom Metazoa; phylum Platyhelminthes; class Trematoda; order Strigeidida; family Schistosomatidae; genus Trichobilharzia; species Trichobilharzia szidati. The sequence continues at coordinate 32,139,074 of OX235273.1, forward strand.
GGTCGACTAGAAAACGCTGTTCTCAGAGTGGCCGCTAAAGATATCTCTTTCAGAGAATATCAGCATCTTAACCAACCTAGAATTCAAGGTTAGTGTGCAGCAGATGTTAAGTCACATTTCAACGGCTTTGAATGTATATTCTTATCCATAAAACATGGAGATAATCTCAATGGGATATTTCCTAGAAAGCTTAACTAATCCTCAACAGCTTCAGGACTATGAATACGCTGAATGCAAGTGGCAAGTGATCGAATAAGGGATTAGATTTTCAACTATTTGGTAACCAGCTGTAGAACTGGCTAAAAATCTTACTAATTCTACCTGCCTTTCAAAAACTCCCAAATAATATGAACCGGTTATCATAAATTACATAACCAACGTTAAAATCGTCAGCTGTCTATTTTAATTCACGCTATTAGTTTCTAAAAATCATTTACACAGATATACAATCGTACAGCCTAAAATTAAATTCTTTAAAAAGGGTAACTTTATATTTTTAACTGAACACTGGTTAGTAACTAGTGTCATGTGTCCTACAGTAGGTCATTCGATAATGTCTCTGACTCCAGCACTGATTGACACGATTGACACGAATCTCAGGAGGTACATGAGCATCTTCGAGATTGAAAGAACGCCTTTCTGATTGGTGACTAAAACAATAACGAAATCTAGGTCAGATATAGCGTTTTATCGATTGCCTCAAACCTTCTTATAAAAGTAATTCAAGGTTTCTTCCCGTTGAAATATTATATAATAATAATTAGTTATCAAAGATGATTGACTTACACTCAGCCGTTTTCGCTTTATAGTAGGCATTGGCGTATGCTTCTATATACTTGTGTACTGATTCTAGGTCGATAAAAGGTGGTTTTATTGTGCAGAAAAAAATTACATGACTTTAATTCGCCTATATAATTGGATATATTTATACAGTGTGTACACATCTATCTGTCTACGTGTTATGTGGCAGAGAGTAGTAAGATTGTAAATTGTATTCTGTGAAATATCTTGATCCATATTCCAAGATGGGTCAGATGGGTAGTCTAGCACAACACCGCAGACTGTTCACCCAGAATTATGATACACACATACAGAATACTGCTTACTAAACATGATCAAGCCATCAGCTGATCAACCGCAACTAGCAACAAGTCCATCAGACTCAACAACACCTGAAAGACATAGTGCATATATCAAACCACTGTCTCCCACATGCTGTACATATCCACTATAGCTGGCTAGTAATACTCTCAACCAGTAAAATGAACCAGTGAGTCAACTAAACTAAGCTCAACGTCCGTTATACCTGATCAGTTCGACTACAGCTGACAGACAGCATTGCCAGGCATGATGAACACCTTAAGCAAGTATACTGACAAACACACCTATACACCCTCTGGTGAGTGAGGCATATGGCAAGCGCACCACGCACATCCACCATACTCAGGCACCCATTGTTAGGCAGACATTGAAAGATTGCTAAAATACCCAAGCACAAACCATACTCAACACGTGAATTGACTATGATCACCGCTCAGATCCATAGGTTTACTCCTAAGTGGTTTCACGCCCTACTTAAATCTCTCACTCTTTCCAAAGTTCTTTTCAATTTTTTCTGAAGGTACTCGTTTTAACTATCGGACTCTTGTAAGCACTTATTTTTGGATGAAGTTTACCACCCACTTTGGGCCGCATTCTCAAACAATCCAATTTGAAGTGTAGCTCTGGAGAAAAATTGCATGCTTGGCCTCTTCCCGTGCAGTCGTCTTTCACTTCCTGTCAGTCAGAATCATATGTCTTACTTATTGCTATGCGTGAGGGAAATCAATGATGCTAAAAACATACTTAAACACCATATTGCCTGAAAGTCAAGTAACTACAAACTTAGGTGTTGCGTTGGTCCCTGTTCACTCACGGTTTTTAGGGGAAACCTTGTTAGGCTCCTTCACTCCACCTAGTGATATGCTGAAGTCTAGTGCGCATTCATATCTGATCTGAGGTCAAAGTAAAACTGACTTGTGCATTACACACCATCGGTGAAACCAAAGAATATTCATAAACCTCCGAGAAAGCTATTTATATAAACATATTTATATATGTAAGTGTATATACGGCACGTCATGTACTCTGCAGCGTTTATGTGAATGTGTGTGTTTGTGAGGAAACCCAATATGCCTACTGGATCAGAATTTCTATACCAGACTAGGCTGTGGCTGGATAAATTAAAGACAACTGAGAACTTTATTGATTCTAATATTACTACTGTGTTCAAGGTGCGAAATCACCAAAGTTTCCTTTTGATCTGGTTGCTACAGCCATGAACAGGCGAAAAGAGCGAACCATGGTTGAGTAAAACAAGCATTTCTCATTGACTTGATTGGTAAAGTATGAATTGTGTCACAAAACTGCTACTCACAGAGATACCGGTGTGTCTCCAAATAGTTCTTTCTGAATACGGAGAAGCGTATCGTTTACTTTATAGTAGCCAGCATCTGACAGTCAATATCTCGCTAGATTAACTGCACTATTTCACTCACTTATTGCGTTCTAGAGATCAAAGCGCATGTCGTAATTCCAAAGTTTATAGGGATTGTTTATTGTCATTGTAAAGGACAATAACTTATAGTTTTTTTTAATAAGGAGAAATGCATACTGTAAACTATTTAATCTGTTGACGTCTATTGGAGCGCATTGAACAGACTTCCCTACGATTACATCATTAAAAAGCTTTTGGATAAGTGGAAACTGTAAAGAGTAATAATATAAGTATATATTTGGAGAACTCACCAGGGATAGGATCAACTTCTTTATTCTGTGCAGCTAAAATATTGATTTATAAACAGTCATCTTCATGAGTGAGTTTCCAAGGATTTCAATGATTACAAATTTGCTTATTCAAAGATATAAGTCAGGGGACCATATTCAAACATCATGCAGTACTGGATAGTTGTTTCACAGGGAGTGAAGTCGAGACCATCAGGTAACGTGTGGGATCACCAGTTTTGATGTGATGACAGATAGGCGCCAATGACGTATGTAAAAGACATCTAAACTGGGACGAAAAATCTGTCGACTACTTCCCACTGATTTGCAATACTTCTCTAATTCATATCAATGCATGATGTAACGGGTAAACAAACATACACGTTTACTGAAAGTCACACTATTTTTTGGAATAGATAGAGACTATAGAACAAGTAGAGAACAGGTATTATTTCGTGTTCATTATACTACTCATACAATTCAAGTAGACAAATAATTCAACCAATATCAGACGAAACATTCAATTACAAAACGAACATCGTCTACGCGTTAACATGTAACAACTGTGGACAGCATTATACTGCTCATAGCTGACGTCCCACTCGTCTTTGCATCAACACGCACATACTGACTGTCAGAAAAACACACATGTCATATCTTCCCTCACAGCAATGCATGCAGGCGAATTATGGATATCAGTTAAACTGGACAAGTGTATATCACGTAAAGAAAGGAAATCCAAAACAGCCAGAGAATTCCTAGAAGCCCAGCACCAAAATTTATTTCACAAACTCTCAACTTCTTTGAGTAATAGTCAAAACGAAACTTTTTCTTAGAAATTAACAAAGGAGAAACTGATGCTGAGGTAGGTGATATTCAGACATGTTTTCTATCACGGTAGCGTTGATAATACAACACTCCTGGACTGAATCAGTTCACATAAGACTAAAGCCTACATCAACATTATGAAATTAGGAGAGTGTGGATTCAGTTTGAGACCATCTGGATGAGATCACTGGTGAACTTCAGATATGAGACTATTTCATATCACGACAGTCCAATGCACAAGCTACTAGGAAAGAAATTGTCAGTTCATGAGACTTATTTAATTAGGTAACTGATAGAAGCCCATCAACACTTTTAGGCTGTAAAGAAAATCACTTCCTACTTAAAACAGTGCTGTTGTTTCCACCCTGTGACTTTAGACTGAGTGCATGCTTAAATCCGCGTGCTTAATAAAAGTGTTCTAGCGATCGATTGAAAAGTACCAGTGTAGTCTGAAAAGGCAAGTCGAACAAACTTTTCAGTTTTATGTAGACATGAAACAATGCATTATGTTGGAGTGATTTTTTAGATATCTGGAACAGGCAATGAATCATTCCTATTACATGTATTTGCAATTGATTCGATAAACAAAATTTTATGTTATCAGTCTCTCCCTATACCCTGTGACATTAGATTTTAAAACTGTCATCCTATCTCATCCATCCTATTGTATGATTGTGTGTAATTGCATGTAGTGCTGTCTACGTCTGAACTATTCTCTAGATTTCTTATCTTATTCAGGTTAACCAATCTAGATTTTGCTAAGTTTTTATGTTCAGCTAGTCTGACTGCCTATATTCTACTACTTTGATCTATGCATTTGACCTGACAACCATTACAGCAGGGTATCAGGTAAACTAAATTGCTCTGTTTTAAAGGCTCCACAGGATCGATTCTTTTAACCGACAAAGCAAGTTTCTAATTGAGTATTTTTGTTTGAATACTAGCCACTTGTATTCCTGCTTTATTAAGAATTCTCCGGCGTAAGGTTTCCGAGGTTCCTTCCTTGTATGGAATTACTACTGACGACTTAGCTTCCTTACTGTTGGTGTCGTCATTAATATTATCATTATTATCACTCTTACTGTAAGATCGATTCACTTCACATCCTTAAATCAAGTCAACCTGTCCCGCATCAGCCTAGCGTTGTTGCAACCCAATTATCCAAGGCTAACGTGCCCCCCTTGTTTAATGAACTGTGTGTGTTTTTACATCGATCCGTTTAGTCAGACCGTTGAACTCATGACCCAATCAGAGTATTTTGTGAACTGTTATTTTTGCTGACCCATGTCTTACTTTGTATTATTATTGTTAACCATGTTAGTTGTAAAGCGGTTGTAAAGAAACTACGAAATGATATCATCTCGCGAAATTTGTCTTCTTAATGCCTTATTCAAATTGTACTATTCTGTCGAGTTTATCTTATTTATTGATCTTCGTCTGTATCAGCCTACCTGGTTAAGTAGCCAATTAAATTCTATCTTTGTGCCTATGCTCTGTCTATCTCATAATCGCTCTCTGTTCTATGCCTTGCCTTACCTGGGTTCATTCTTCTACTGACTGCTTACCTGAACGTTCTTGTCTGATTACGGCTAGTTCGGAATTTTGGCTTAAACGTTATTCCGCTCTGATAGCGGTACCTTGCTTTCTGTTGAGCTTTGTGCTTCGTACTCTTGAAACCGTTAAGGTTTCTTGTGTATATGATTATTGATTTGTTTATTAGTAGTACCGTAGAAACAGTGACCAGTTTCTTGTTTGTTCTGAACCGGGATAGGCTTTATCTACGCGTGACTTAATTTCAAGCGATATTGCACTAACGATTATTATTATTATAATAATCATTATTGTTATTATCACTATCGCAACTTTCATCAAGGAAATGTAAAAATAAATTAATGATAGTAGCGACAGTGATAATAACAATAATAATGATAATATTAATGACGACACCAACAGTAAGGAAGCTAAGTCGTCAGTAGTAATTCCATACAAGGAAGGAACCTCGGAAACCTTACGCCGGAGAATTCCTAATAAAGCAGGAATACAAGTGGCTAGTATTCAAACAAAAATACTCAATTAGAAACTTGCTTTGTCGGTTAAAGGATCGATCCTGTGGAGCCTTTAAAACAGAACAATTTAGTTTACCTGATACCCTGCTGTAATGGTTGTCAGGTCAAATGCATAGATCAAAGTAGTAGAATATAGGCAGTCAGACTAGCTGAACATAAAAACTTAGCAAAATCTAGATTGGTTAACCTGAATAAGATAAGAAATCTAGAGAATAGTTCAGACGTAGACAGCACTACATGCAATTACACACAATCATACAATAGGATGGATGAGATAGGATGACAGTTTTAAAATCTAATGTCACAGGGTATAGGGAGAGACTGATAACATAAAATTTTGTTTATCGAATCAATTGCAAATACATGTAATAGGAATGATTCATTGCCTGTTCCAGATATCTGGAAAATTCTACTACCCCTACGACGACAAATAGGAGAGGACAAAGTAAACTATAAAACTCAAGTTTCAAAGTCGTGTATTTATAATTGATGATATAATTATGAACAATAAACTTTTTTCGAAACGTCATCCATTAAATATATATATTTTATATTTTGATTACAGCTTGATGCCACACCATATCTTCAGTACAAGTATGTCATTTTCAGCATGGATATCGGTAGTCCAAATTTTTCAGGACGACCATAGATATCGGGTGTGCGTCGGTCGGGATCGAACTTGGGACCAAGTGCATATTCGGCGAGAGTCCTAACCACTGTGCCACCGACGCATGTCACTATGTGATATATCTAATAAACAAACTAATATGGAATTACTTACTACCACAGTGCCTAAGTTTGACACATATATTACTATGTTGGAGTACACTGGTAACATCTAAAGTGACTCTACCGTATTTATAAGCAAACTACTACAGATCACTGAAAGTGTTTCAAGGTAGTTTTGAGAACAAGCATCTGACAACAATAACAACAACAACCAATATCTGACTGGATTAACTCAACGCCTTCTAAGGTTTATCGCACTGTGAATATACTGAAAGACATGTTGTAATGCAAAGTATGCAGGAAGCACTCATAAATTAGTATAAAAGTACACAGAGTAGGTATTAATTAAATAATGGTAAAGGTGCAGGGGTCAATGAAACGATTACACTCAATTGTTAGTCATCTAACATTGGAAAGATGAAGACCTTACAGTCACAAAAGATAATCAATATACTCATCAGGAGATTGAAAAAAATTAATTTTTATGCTCACATTATTAACAATTCGTGTGGTTTTTGAGAAGAGTGTGCAGTGAAGAGAAAATTCTATGGAAATCTTTCAAAACTCACCATACTTATTTCGCCGCTGAGTATCCGTTGCAGCTGTCACTATGATTGATAAAGCGAAACATAGTTGTATTCATTCACTAAACATTAAGAATTCTTGTCAAATATGACAAAGGAAATATCAAGCCATCAAAATCCCGTAATTCATTGTAATTTGAAGAAAATACATAAGAAGTAAGGAGGTTTCTAGGTGGAGGTGCACACACGCACACACAATGGCTGATTAAAACTGTTGCCCTGACACAATATAATACTGAATAACTTGAATGAGTAGTTTTATACTCACTCACGCTTTCTCGCCAGTCCGAAGCATGAGCAAAAAGGAAGACTTTAACTTGGGACTTTTTCCCTTACATGACTAAACCTACAAAACCGATTGGGAAACTAAAGCCCACAGAGAATAATTTAGGAAATACAAAACTTCGAAGAACACTAATCTTATACTTTACTTGAGTCGGAGAAGCGAAATGACGCGATAGGGTGATGAAAGCTTCCGGGAAGCCAGTCTGTCAACCAGCAGATGTGTCTTCTTCTCTCGATGGAAGCAGGCAAGAGTAGGAATAGGGATGTGGAATGTCCATACAACGTGCAAGACTGCCTGAGAAGGCTGAACAGGGTGCGAAGTAATGCGAAGAAGTGCCTAGAAGTGCTAGGTATCTGCAAGAGCAGATGGTATGGCTGCGGACTGTTGAATTTGTCGACTGCATAGTCAGTAATCTGTTCCGGTCTGGTCACTCAGACGGCAATAACAAGCACACTGAGGCAGCGGTGAGTGACTATCATGATGTCATCAGTGGTTCCATAGCCCTGGTGCAATGGGAACCAATTTCCCCTTGCATAAACATGAGAGGAAGATCAAACTCAAAGAGACGGAAGGAAGGTCACAATTATCCAGTGCCAAGCACAGTGATACAAATAAGGCCGAACAAGAGAATACTGGAGATTGCTTCAGACTAATACAAAGAGAAACGGACAATGCCCCGAATGTCGAGATCACAATGCTTATGGGCGATATGAATGCAATCCGAACTGGGATCAGATAATACAGGTAGAGAACTCATCATGGGTGGATAGGCTGTCGCTCGGCTGGATAAATGAGAATGGAGAATCATTCTCAGACTTCTTCGTTTTCAATGATTTGGTGATCAGAGGAAGCGTGTACAAGCACAAGGATACACAAAAAGCAAAATGGATTTCACCTGACCGACATACCAAAAACCAGATAGATTTCATATCAGTGCTGTTCAAGGAAGTGGAAATGCAGATAGTCTCCTGGATACAAAGTCAAAGGAAGGGAGTTCACTGATCGCTTACTTAGAGCATCATCTAGTTGAAGGAACCCGCCTACAAGGTGAAGCTGAAATTCGTGAAATAGGGAGTCTCATAATCCTGAAGTGAACAAAAGATGCACCAGCCATGAACAAGCTGGATTCAGGAAAGGCAAATCATGTGCTGATCAAATTGTGAATCTACGCATCGTCCTTACAGAACAAAGGATGAAATGGCAATCAACTCCGCCTCTACCTCAACTCTCTTCATCGATTTCAAAAAGGCCTTCAACAGCGCAGCGTTGACTGATGAGTAATTTGGAAGCCAGTTAAACACTACGGCGTGTATTTCAAAATTATTTATCAACCTCATTCAACAGCTTGATGACAGTGGCATGTGTCAGGTGATGCACAACGGAAAACTCACTAAGGTGGTCGAAGTGCATACAGTCTTGAGACAAGACTGACTGCCTATTATCACCGATGATATTCCTAATTGTGGTAGACCGGATTACACGGATGACTGTGCGTTGGGAACGAGTAGTCAAGAATACGCTGGACGATCGATCATTCTCCGGTCCCATCATTATACATGTATAGCAGGCTGTAACAGTGATAGAAGGAATGATTATGTTAGATGGCTGGAGGCTGTCGGCCACAGAAAATGCTGTCTGACCTAGGTTTCGTGTACGCTGGTGTTCATCAGTCAGCAAGTCATATCTGTAGTCATCATTAAAGAACTCATGTCCTTCATCTGAGATTTCAACACACGTCACCCAATGGCGTGTAGTAGTCAGAGATGTCAGTGCGAATCACTCAGTGGTGGTCACATCTCTGACTGCAGAACTTCCTATCGCCAATCACCCTCAAACTAACTGATAAATACAAGGTTGAATCGTGAATATTATTTATAAAAGAAAAAATTTCCTTATCAACTTACGGAAAATGAGCAGCAATACCAGTACAGCATACATAACTGGAGTATTCTTTCATACAAATTTTACAACTACTCACAGTTCTATTTATAGATACCTCCTCATGGGAATCAGTAAGCAAAGTTCACACAGATCTCATGAAAACTTCTGTAGTACACAAAATCCAGTGAGAATTTCGTTGTTTTTCTCATATTTCTAAACAAGACCTGGTTTCACACTTTTTTAAACTTAACAAAAGTACACTTTTAAATTTACTCAGGTATATGTAGAGCGAAGTGAAATGGAAGCCAGTGAGTGAATGATCCAACGATATGTATACAGTTGTTTTAGTTATGGTAACTGAATTTTCTATTCATTTGGAAGGCTCACACGTAATATTAATTAAACAGTGAACTGTGGAAATAATTTCTAGTGATATCAGTGAGAGTTTTACTCAAGATCAAGGAGTACTGGATAGCTGTTTCTACTTTCTTTCACATTCTTTAGAAGAGAGCACTTGTAATCCCATGGCATGGTGGTTGATTCTGCATATGGAACGGACTCAACAAGCAACACTGACTGGGACGAATGTTATTGCAGGTCCTATCATGTCAGGATGATGGTTGGGATAGCGATTAGACTAAAAGCAGTTTCCGACGTTGTGCAACATCTATATACATTATGCTTGGGTTCTGTGAACAAAATCTTGATGTTAATCAAGTGGGATGTAAGAATAGTAAGGCGTTTGTCTCAGATGACCAGCGTACCAGCCAGTTATGCATTTAGTCCACTCTGGAGAAAGGATGTGACGGTTAGAAAATATGTTAACTCCGTAAAATGATACATCCTTACTTACCCTACAGTGGTTTGTCGTTTTCGGTAAGTTGTTAATATGAAATCAACCATAAAAACCCATTCAAACAGGCTGTGTGTGTGAATGATGTCGAGAAGTTGTCACCTGGACTATACGGTCACAAAACAGTATTTCCACTCATAATAATAATAATTTGCTTTATTCCAAAACAGTACTTGTGATACAGAATGGAATTCTCAGCATTTTTACTACAGTATTGCATCCAGTTAGTACATTATCAGTAAATAGAATTCCACATAGATTAAGGAAATCTCAGTTCATTATGACAACAATATATTGGCATGTCGGTAGCAAAGCCAAACTGGAACAGTGTTTGAAGGTGTTAGAAAAGTAGGTGCTGTCATATTTACTGGCGTAAGCGAGAGAAAGAAACAAAGCAGCACATAACGGAAAAGAGAGAGAGAGAAAAGGAAAAGAAAGAAAGAAAATGTTGTAGCTATAAATGATATGAGTTGGAAAGACGAGGTACAGTTGTTCTACTGAATATTTAATGAATTATAGGTGTCACGCCTAATGCTTTCTTTATCGCACAGAACACGAGCTAAGTAGGGTATAGTTGAGTTTTTTTACCTGCTGGTGCGAGCATATAGTTTTCTATATAGGCTTTTGGTTTTGCCTGATGAGATGCAAGGGGAGAGTTGTGAGTGAAGAGGGTGGTGTGAGTAAGATAAAATGGATTTGGCCCATTTTTCACATGAATCCATGTCCATATTAACAAGCTGGTTAAGTGGCACGTTGCTCACCCTGGTGACAACCTTTAACATCCTGCGTAATATGTTATAATATTTCTTCAGTAGCTCGGGAGAACTAAGGGGGAACAATAGAGAATAATAGGCAGAATGCGAGAATTAACGAATTGTAGGAGTAAAGGTTGGGTTATACCAGAATGTTTTAACTTCTTGATGTAGAAGGTAAGACGGAATATTTTCTTAGAAATCGCCAAGATATGAGACGACCAGGAACGATCAGCAGATAGAATGACGCCTAGGAATTTGATGTCCGACTTGGTTTCTATTTCAGTGCCATCTATGTTGCACTCCTCGTGAGAGCCAACCAGTTTGTTTAGGTTGGATTTATGCCTAAAGGTGAAATTGACTGTTTGGCATTTGGAGGGGTTTAAGGTAAGACCGTTTTCCTTAGACTACTGGCTGATTTCTGACAGAAAGCCATTAAGTACATAGCAGTCACCAGTGTGAGAAGTATATTGGTAGCGTCTACGGAGTTCACTGACAACGAACTATAATGGCGATCGTCCTAATACACGCATTATACAGTAGTTTTGATCCCCTGTTTTCCCTCTTTCGTCTGCATTTGTGTGCTGCAAGCAACGTGTCAACTTGGGTGACAGGCAAAGACACTGTCAGGTCGTCAGCATATTTGACAAAATTGATGTCATTTGAAGATGGTAAGTCATGTAGAAAGAAAGAAAAGAGAAGTGGTGAGAGCACAGCTCCTTGAGGGACACCAGCTTCAGTGAGCTCAGCAGAGGAGGATTTACCTTTGTATACGGTGTACTGCATTCTGTTAGAGAAGTAGCAATGCAACCAGTTAGTGACCCAGGACTCAGTTTTTTTCATAGAGAGCTTATTTAGCAAGAGACATCTAGGTACAGAATAGAAAGCAGAAGTGAAGTCGAGAAACGCGCGGCGGACGTATTTGGCACCTTTATCTAATGATGAGACGATGTTGTTGTGTAAGACGGCTGCAACGTCTAAAGTGCTCCTACCCTGTCTATAGGCAAATTGTTTGGGGTCTTCAAAGCTTTCAAGGGAGGGTTCAAGTTTAAGAAGTACCGGTTTTTCCATATGCTATAGAAACAGGAAAGTGCTGGCAATGGGTCTGAAATTTATGTTCTTGCTGTTTCCAGGTGTAGGGACAGGGACTATTTTAATGTCTTTCCATGCAACAGGTACGACACTTTTGGAGAAAGAAGCATTTAGGATGTTAGTTAGTGGAGAACATAGAGCATCTGCACATTGTTTTAGAGCATATGCAGGTATACCATCAGGGCCAAGGCTAAGTGAGTGCTTGAGCGTTTTAAGACATTTTAGAACATCGAGAGCATTAAAGTCGTGAAAGATATCACCTACATGATTGGTAAAATTAGAAGTGGTTATCGTAGAAGGACAGCGTATAAAAGACTGATTAAGAGCATTAACATCATAAGAGGGAAAGGCATTACAACGCTTACTGTTGCCAGTAATTTCATTAAAATGTTTTCACATGCTGATAGGAGATTTACAAGATAAAAGTGTATCATTGTAGATAGCATTACGAATTTGATTTCAGATTTGATTTGAGAATTAATCTTTTTGAATTCTAACTTATCTCTGGGTTTGTATAGTGTATCTTTTTGCCTGCGAAGTTGTTTGAGACAAAGAGACGAGAAGCGGTCAAGGTGTTTGAATAGTGTTTGTTTGGGACAGCATATATCAAGGCAGAACTTAAGATAATCCGTTATATTGGCAATTGTGTCATCTAATGTACTTTCATGGAATAAATCCCAGTTATTATTTTTTAACATGCACCTTAGATTGAGTAAGCTGTCAGATGAGTAGCATCTTTGTTGTGTTTTCATAGATAAGTGTGAGAAGACTTTAATATGTGTTTTGCTGTATATTTTTGGTAAAACAAGAACAACACAGTGATCAGAGTTAAGGATCGGTGCACGTTTACGTGTTTCATGTACTCCTTCGTCATTAGTAAAAGCTAAATCGAGTGTTTTGTCAAGTCGAGTGGGAAATTCGACTATGTTTGCGTGACCGGGTGCTTCAAAGAAGGAGCAGTCTGAGGAGTTGAAATCGCTAGTAATAGCAGATAGAGAGTTGTCGAAGTTGGCAGCGGCGAACATGGTGAATTTGTCAGCAAAATTTGAAAGATCAGATAGTGAGCAACTGAGAGAAATGAACATGTTTGTAAAAAGATATATTTATATTTGGGGAGATGTTTGGGACGACATTTGACGGTAATGCAGTCTATGAAGTCATTTGAGAATGAAAAGCAAACATTATTAGAAATAGACCATTTGGAATGAATAAAAGTTGCAACGCCGCCCTCCTATCTCCTATTACAACAGTGTCGGTCTTGTCTAAATAGGATGAAGTCCTTTAGTGACAAAAGATTGTCATCATACAGTTTATTTAACAACGTTTCTTGTAATGTGACTGTTGCAGTATTATGATAAGTGTCAGTCGACATCAAAGATTGTAGGTACATTATCTTGTTAGGCAGAGAGCGGCATTTGAAATGTTAAATAAAGTTAAATTCGAGATATGATTTCACCTCTCAAAGGCAGTGAGATAAAGGGATCTGAGCATAGCTAATGTACTAGCAGTATTGAAGTCAAAGCCCATGCTTTGTATCCAATATAAACGCGTGCAACCTTCGTCTTTAACATGGTCATCGGAAACAGCAATTTCACTCAATATGAATGATTATGCTGTTGCGTTTCTTATCCGAAATTTCTGTTTATTTTGTTATTATTGCATTCTAATCCCTGCTTGTAACCATGTTTATTAAACCCTCAACCAGAAAGGATTCTGGAACATTCTCAACCATTTACTATCAACACACCAGTGTCCAGTCTGGTTGATAACTTAGTCGACATTCAGTTGGTGCACTGAGTGAAGATGACATTCTTGGTTTCTGTTACTTTCCTGTTGCTGAAGCAACTCAACAAACAGTTCAGCAACAGGAAAGTAACAGAAACCAAGAATGTCATCTTCACTCAGTGCACCAACTGAATGTCTGATTAATGTTTGAGCATCCACCGTATATATACTGTATCTAGTGTGTGTGAGGGGGGGAATTGTGGCACTATTTCAAATGACCTGAAGTTCACCTCACAGATTTGAATGCACATTTTTTTTAACAATTTTATTTTTCAGCTAACTGTAAAATCGTATTATTATTACAGAAAGAGAAGGCTTTAAGTAGCTGCACTAGAAATTTCTCAGTCAACACTGCACATATGATGATGAGAATAAAGATAATTAAAACGATGTACTTAGGGCGAGGTAGAGTTGAAGTGGATGAAATACAAAACTCTCAGAGATTATTCAATATGTGAACTGGTGTAAAGATTTGAAAATTTCAGGTCAAGTGTTGTTAAGAAAAATAAGCAGTAAGATAATGATAACAATAAAGATAGATAGTGAATGTGAATTGAAGTAGAATGAATTCAGGTGGTAAATTTAAACAGAAATAAAAGAACATTACTATGACCAAGGTGAAGAAAGGGGTTTAACAAAACGTTTCTCAATACATAATTTAGGTTTTCGTCCATGAACAGCTAGAGTTTCGACTATGCATAAGTGAAGAAAATGTGAAGAAATTGTTCTTTTCGACTAAGTTATCAACCAGACTGGACACTCGTGTGTTGATAGTAAATGGTTGAGAATGTTCCAGAATCCTTTCTGGTTGAGGGTTTAATAAACATGGTTACAAGCAGGGATTAGAATGCAATAATAACAAAATAAACAGAAATTTCGGATAAGAAACGCAACAGCATAATCATTCATATTGAGTGAAATTACTGTTTCCGATGACCATGTTAAAGACGAAGGTTGCACGCGTTTATATTGGATACAAAGCATGGGCTCTGACTTCAATATTGCTAGTACATTAGCTATGCTCAGATCCCTTTATCTCACTGCCTTTGAGAGGTGCAATCAGATCTCGAATTTGACTCTGAAGAACATTTCAAATGGAGCTGTGTTCATTCAATGTTCTGTTACCAAGCTACATCAACACACAATTGAATTCTACCACATGCATTTGTTTGCTATGAGTGCACCATTCGATAAGCGTAACCGTAAAAGGAAGTCATTTGCAAGATTACACCAGTGAGGCAAGTGCTGCACATCACTCTCCACCTAGTACGAAACAGCAGGCTATCCCATACACGCCAGATTTTCGATGATTCCTCCACTGATATCAACCCATTCAACATATGTTTGATTGCTGCATTCGACAGCTTGCCTCTTGTATCACCACAATGCGCTGCACAAATCATGGCCTCCCACGAAACAAGGAGTAGTCGTGATGTTGAATTTAGATATATATATGGCGGCGAACATGTACCAATACCAGTGAAACTTAAGAAATATAAATCCTACATATACGATCATTGTCTGCACTTGAATATGTCAACATGTATCTGTCTACGTGATTGCACAATTTTGACGCTTGTAGATGAGTACGAAGTGAAGAAACTTCTGAATAAATCTACTCCTCTGGACACAGGTAATTACTGCATTTTCATTCAACTGTAATTCTTTCCTTTCGCTGTTGATGCAATTATGAAACATGTGAGTGACATACTGATAACACTGACAAGGATGTGATTAGCACACAGTGCGTTCACTCAGTGTTTGACTGCTGAAGTTGAAATATACATTCATTCGATTATACCGAATCCACTGGTATATTTGTATCTCGTATATTTGTCTACTTATTCATATTCATGGCGTAAATACACTCATTGTTTCTATGCATGAAATGGATAAAGAGCATTTCGTTTGTGAAGTTGCATTGTTTGTGGTCAAGTACATGCGAGATATTTGGTGGCAATCCTCACCGTGATGTTCATCCACCCAGCATGATGGTCACACTTCAAACTGGACTGATAGAATTCAGTTTGCAAGAAAAGAGAAGACAAATCGTACTGGATTATTTACTGTCTAGTGTCTAGTGTAAGTAGTCAGACACTATTTGTCTGATAGTTATCAAGTTGAGGGATTTTTCCTAGTGTATATCGCCAGCCCGCTGCGGCATTTCGCTTCTTCAATTCAAGCGAAGAATAAGATTGATGTTTTTCGAAGTGTTGTATTTTTAGAATATTCTCTGTGCGTTGAAGTTTTACTCAACTGGTTTGATAGGTTCAGTGATGTGGGCTTCTTAGTCTCACGTCCATCCGTCCCACTTTACCCGAATTGAGACCAGCTAGAAAACCAGCGGGCTAGTTAACTAGACAAGGTTTGATTATTCACTTAGTGGGAAGGAATCCAGGGGCCCATGGATTCTAACTTGTTTCATCTCGCTGCTTTTCGTGAGCTTTTGGTATCGTATGCATGGTTGTCACTCCCCGACTACCCACACCGTGGAATTACATGTTTACCTGGGTTAATTAAATTATGATCTTGGCGGCCTGTTCGAATTTTTGGGCCTGCTATTATAATATCTACATATTGCATCCAGTCTACTGTTTACTCCTATTTATTTATCACCTAAATATGAATTCTAACAGGATCATTTACCCTCGCAACTTTATTAATCATTTACGACCCAATGACTTTCATATTCTGAAGAAATCAAGGAGGAAGTATCTTGGTGGTTGAGAGAGCTCTCAAACGTACACCAATACCAACTACGGTCCCTGTCATAATGAACACTAACTGCCGCTCTCTGCCTAACAAGATAATGTACCTACAATCTTTGATGTCCACTGACACTTATCATAATGCTGCAACAATCACATTACAAGAAACGTGGTTACATGAACTGTATGATGACAATCTTATCTCACTAAAGGACTTTATCCTATTAAGACAAGACCGACACTGTTGTAATAGGAAAAATGGGGGTGGCGTTGCGACTTAATGCTTAAATTAAATCTGAAATGAAAAATCTTAATGCCATCTAGAATGATACACTTTTATCATGCAAATCTCCTATCAGCATGTGAAAACTTTTGAATGAAATTAATGGCAACAGTAAGCGTTGTAATGCCTTTCCCTCTTATGATGTTAATGCTCTTAATCAGTCTTTTATACGCTGTCCTTCTACGATAACCACTTCTAATGTTACCAATCATGTAGCTGATATCTTTCATGACTTTAATGCTCTCGATGTTCTAAAATGTCTTAAAACGCTCAAGCACTCACTTAGCCTTGGCCCTGATGGTATACCTGCATATGCTCTAAAACAATGTGCAGATGCTTTATGTTCTCCACTAACTAACATCCTAAATGCTTCTTTCTCCAAAAGTGTCGTACCTGTTGCATGGAAAGACATTAAAATAGTCCCTGTCCCTAAACCTGGAAACAGCAAGAACATAAATTTCAGACCCATTGCCATTAATTTCCTGTTTCTATAGCATATGGAAAAACTGGTACTTCTTAAACTTGAACCCTCCCTTAAAAGCTTTGAAGACCCCAAACAATTCGCCTATAGACAGGGTAGGAGCACTTTAGACGCTGCAGCCGTCTTACACAACAACATCGTCTCATCATTATATGGCGGCCTGCTTGAACTTAGGGCTTCCAAATATTCCACCTTTCAACATTTTGCAAAATTGCTTTGGTTTGCTCTTTTAATTTTGTTTTAATTTATCAATAATGTGTCCTAATCGTATTATTTATAATCGCGCATTTTTAATATCATTACAACCTACTGCGTTGTGTCATCCACAGAAATTGAGAAAAATCATCACTGTGGATGGCAGCGTGCACTGAAACGTACACAAATTAATCAAATGACTGTTCCTGAACTCGTTAGCACTAATTGTAGATCCCTGTCCAACAAAATGGATTATCTTCAATCCCTAATGTATTCTAATGTTTATCGAAATGCTGGGGTTTTAGCAATACAAGAGACTTGGCTGCACCAGCATTATGATGATAATCTAGTTTCATTAAATGGATATAAAGTTTTTCGCCAAGATAGAAAAAGTTCTAAGAAAAAATGTGGAGGAGGGGTAGCCACTTTTATAAACACAAGTTGGTCTACATCAAATCACGTTTGCTTCAATTATTCTAATGACAATATAGACTGCATAACTGTCAGGTGTCGCCCAAAACACTTCAGTAAATATTCCTATATATACATAACAAATATTTACATAACACCCAATTGTAGCCTTTCTAATATAGTTACGTTTGCAGATGAATTTACTGAATTCGCTGCTCCTGCATTCGGAAACTCGTTGTCTATAGTCTGTGGTGATTTTAATTCATGTGATCACAGCTTTCTTACTTCACTTGGTCATGAGAATCTAGTCAAGTTTAATACACGTCTGGACAAATCACTAGACCTGGTTTTCATAAACGACCGTGATGTATATGAAACCCGAAGGAGAGCTCCTTTGTTAAACTCTGACCACTGCATTATTCGTATTTTACCGAAAGTTTACGGCAAGTTACAACAAAAATTGTTTAGTCATTTAACAAAGAAGATACATGAACGTTCGTATTCCCATGACAACATTCTAGCACTAAGAAGCATGTTGTATGATACCAACTGGGAACTATTTACTGACGATAAGTTGGATGCTACTGTCTCTAATATGACCGATTATCTGAAGTTTTGTTTGGATATTTGCTGTCCATATGAAACACTGTTTTCGAGATTTGACAGAATCTCTTCTTTGCAGCTGAAAAAAACTTAGAAGACAAAAAGAGAAGTTGTATAAGAATTGTGATAATACTGGTGTCCGTAAAATAAACACCCTTATAAAAATTGAAATAGAATGGTTGAACAGACTATATAATGAAAAATTTTTATCATGTAAAAATCCTTCAAACATTTGGAAACTTTTCAATAAACTTACAAGTAAAACACAAATGTCTGTTGATGCTTATTCTGATGTTAATGCTTTAAACAAATCATTTATCATGAAACAAATTAATATGGTTGTACCTGATGTACCTAGTCAAGATAATGGTCATTTTCCGGGTTTTAAAGAAGAGGATGTACTATTATGTTTGAAATCTTTAAATCCAACACACAGCCTTGGTCCAGATGGTGTACCAGGCATTCTTCTTCAAAAGTGTGCAGACATCGTGTGTCATCCTCTTACTCAAATCTTTAATGCATCTTTCAACAAGGAAACGGTACCTGCTGACTGGAAAGAAATCAAGGTTGTACCTGTACAGAAATCATCTTCTGGAGCAGGTATAAAGTTTAGACCGGTCGCTATAACATCTCCTTTTTTGAAAACTATGGAGAAACTTCTTTTGAACATTCTTAAACCTTCTTTAAAAGCTTTTAGTGACCCTAAGCAGTTTGCTTATAAGTATGGAAGAAGTACATTAGATGCAGCCATTGTACTACACCACAATATTGTTTCCTGCCTTGATAAGGGTGCTAAGTTCGTTCGAGCAGCTTTTTTAGACTATACTGCAGCTTTCGACTCTGTTCCTAGGACACTTTTATTAGGAAAGATGATTTCAGCACAGACAGAGACCTGGGCAACTAGATGGCTGTCTTCTTATTTTAAGGATAGGAAACAGCATACTGTTTTGGCTGGAAAGCGCTCCACTTCTCAGCTAACTGAAAGTGGTGTGCCCCAAGGTGCAGTATTTTCTCCATTTCTTTTCTCTCTCTTTTTGCATGACCTTCCGAACTCACCAAAAGTTAACTTCATTAAGTATACTGATGATCTGACCGTTTCTGTCCCTGTAGTTTCTACATCGGATTGTTCCCATATGAATGGCTTCTTAGCTGAAGTTAAGGATTGGTCTGGCTCAAATGGTCTTAAACTAAATCCAACTGAATGTAATACTGTTGATTTCAGCTTGAGAAGTGAAAAAGACATGCATGGATTGATCCAATCTCATGATTGTTGTAATATTGATGGTAACATGATAGAGAGTAAGTCATGTGTTTCTTATCTTGGCATTAGTTTCTCTTCAAACCTTTGCTGGTCGTCTCATATTCTTATAGTTTCTAAGAAAGTTTTCCGTCTGACTTATTACATAAAGAAGTTGAGGCACTCAGGTATAACCCAATCTCTTCTCATACAATTTATTAATTCATGTGTTTTGCCCATCATTCTTTATTGTTCCCCATTATTCTTCCCTGGGCTACTCAAAAAAGATCATATAATACTACGAAGAACATTGAGGGCTGTAAGTAGGGTCAGTGCTATCCCTTTGACTCAACTAGCTGACAATGTTGTCAATAGGCAAATGAATTCTTGTAAACACTTAGCTAAAGTTATTTTGTCTGATAGTGAACATCCTCTTTATTCACATTTGTTTCCTTGTATCTCTTCGGGTAAGACCAGAAGAAATTTCATAAACATTTATGCTCGTACTACAAAATATAAAAATTCAACCGTAATATATTTGGCACGAGTATTGTGTGAAGAGACAAATATCAGAAAAGAACTTTTACAACTTTTAAATCATTAACTAAACTATAAAATATAATGATGCATATTATTGCATGTGTTATTGGTTATATTATTTATTTATTATTCACTATGACCTAGCAATAGTGTGATTTTGTTGGGGTTTTTATTTTTCCTATTAACTATCAATATTTTAAAATTTTATACATTTATATAATTATAAACATAGCTAAACCATTGCAATATGTTAAAGAAACGCTGAAAATTCCATGCTGTAATTTGTTATTGTTGTGGAATAAAGTGATTATTATTATTATTAACCAAATGCGTAAATAGTGCAGTCTTAGCCCACTTGACAGATACTGGACACTCGACAAAACTTGACTAGGTGTTCTCAATTATTTACCGCGTTCCTAGTAATCTTTCTAGAGGAGCTCGATGACGTCTTCTTCTTCTTCAGCTGAAGCGGTCTTCCGTAGAACCTATTATGCAGCCCAGCTTGTAATTGTCAACAAAGCTAAAAATATGCTTCACTGCAAACCTCAAAAGTGCACAAGTGATTATGTCACACCCACACTATTTACCACACTATTTCCGTGTGTGTGTATGTGGACACACATACATAGGGAGGAATAATGCTACTTTGCATGTGAGGGTGGGAGAGCATATCCCGAAATAGTTAGAAAAACAAATGAATTGTTGGAAACCAGTAGATGCAGGTGTCAGACTACCAACTTCGTCTATAGCTAAACATCTAATCGAGATGAACCATAAGATTGATGTTAACCCAGCGTTTAAGGTCATCCTTAAAAACGGTCAAGGGCGCTTATTGAAACACACTGAGACCATAGCTAGTTATAAACTTAAGCCCCTCCCCAGTGTATTCAAAAACAATTTATTAGTACTCTTAACCTATCTTGGTAATCCTTATTTGATTGGATTACCAAACTTAGTGTTAATCATTCTTAAATCTCTTTTTGTCACTTTGTTTGATTTAATTGCCCTTAATTTTTTCATATATATCGACTTGACAAGTAAATGTGTTAGGGATCAGATTGCTCGAAATGTATAGCGCAAATACATCACATTTTTCAGATAATCTCCGTCTTCTAATAACGCTTTCCAAATTTATAAAAGGGACTAATTGTTTCAAATCATTATTATTGTCGTTATTTTCAATCTTGAACTTATGTGTAATCTACCACATTCATTGGTTTATTTTCTGCAGTATTCATATTGTCTCACACACCCTAATTACACTCCCTCTCGAAACCGGTATTTTGGTTGATTATACTCAAATGTATACACACGCAACATTAAATTCAATTATTTCATCTCATGTTCTCACTGACCATGCATAATAAAAAAACAGCTGACTTTTATTCCATCCCATGTTATACTTGTTCTACGATGCACTTTCTGATATGGCTGGCAATTGTATGCTTAAATTAATCGATTTATAATTGTGGAGCCTGAAGAAGAATTTATTGAAAGCACAATTGTTCGCTCTAACTAATTGGTTATGAACAAATTATGGGAATATTCAAGTTACTGAAATTTATAATAGACAAGTTGGTTAGCAGTTCGCAATCCGCACAGTTTGACTGATGACATTTCACCATTTTGCTTTCCTTTTGAAACCAAGTTATATAGATCACAATGAGTGATCTGCTTGATACCATAAATAATAGTGAAGAAGGCTAACAAATAAGTGGTATGCAACTACTCGTCTCAATCAATCAGTAGTATAGAGTTCTATGCAACTAGGCTCATTAGGATATGCTGATGTCAATGAAGTAAAGTGACTTAACTAGACACTCTCAAATGTTGTTATCCTCAAATGAAAACATTTTGTGAAAATTTGATCACGAATAGGACATGTATGACTGGATGATTGAATAAAGACACAGTAATTAAGCCACACTTCCTTTGATGTCCTCATAATTCATCCCTTGTCTTCATATTCTCCTCACTTTGTAATTTGCACGTTGATGGATACAGGACTGGAGGTATTAATGGCTGTATGACTGAAATCAGAGTCTGTGGTTAGAACGGATAGGTTAGTGAATGGTACTGTTTTGGTTGCAAAGTGAGAAGCATAGTGAGCATTTCCGCTATAGTCACTAGTGGTGAAATTTACAAACAGTTGGGTAACAGCACAATTGACGTTGAGGAATGGTGACGCCATATGGCGTTATTTAGTTTACAATAACATTAACAAACATCAACCAAATATAACATAGATCCATTTAGCTGTCACGTCTTCTCATCAACTGTGTGCAACTTCAGCCCAAATCATCAGAAATCAGTCACTTCATGTGTATACACTTATATACCTAAGTGAAAATAAAGCCTATTTGGTTCAGGGTCAGGTCACCAATTTGCATTACAATAGCGCTAGTTTGTATGACTGGCAATACATTTTCTCATAAGAGATGATAGCAGCACGAATAACGTGAATGAGAGTGTAATCCGTAGGTATGCAACTGAGACAGCGGTTGTTCCTACAACTTTTTCCATCTGGCATTGTTTGCTACTTACCTAGTTGTACCTGTCATTTCTCTGTTCTAATCATCCTCATGTATAGATGCCATATTGCAGAGAATTTTACTCCTCACTCAGTTTATTGTGATATTTCGAATTAAGGTTATTTTGGTTTACAATAAAAGCACCTTCTCTCACCCAATTTGATATTACTGAATGCATTACTGGATTTGCATAAATTTGCGCATCTGATACCTTACTTATCAATGGTGTACCTGAAATATTATCATTAAAACTGAAACATTAGTCAAAGTACACATCAATTCATTCAGATGTGTACTGTGAGTTCATTTATTGAACGTCAGCCAACTTTTCTTCTATTCTGTGCAACTTAATCAGAACAGACTAGGGCCCTAAACAATTCTAGCACTTTGTCGGATGTATCTGGCAAAATCAACCTTAATGTATGTAGATATACACACATATATATGCACTTACCACAGAAGTGGTAAAGTGTAGGTAACCTTTATTCAAATAAGCTCAAGAAGAACAAATGTGATCAGGATGTTCAAAATATGTTTTCGCGAATAAATTACATTTGTCAGATAAATTTAGTCTTCTGATTGACTTGTTGTTATACATTTTGATTTTGAAAAATCTCTTAGCTATTACTGTCAACAAATTCGCTGCATCTAATATGCAGGAGTTTGCTCATCTCTTCAAGCACAAAACTAGTATTATTTGTCAAGCCAATTTATCATTAACATATGTCGGCAATACTTCATAAAACTTGTGTGTTGTATATAATCATGACTGACAACTCAAAGCTGATGACCGACTTAGATTTCATGAAATGAAGATAACAGCGTACTCAGTCAAAAACAGAAATGGAACTCAGATTTAAAGAGTTTTATTTCAAACACCTGGGTCTACACCTGAAATGTTCAGAAGATTTGTTATTCATGAATTCATTTCCACTGTATGAACTCTTAACTTCTAAAGAGAGTACCTCTAAATTTCACTTTGTCTAACAGAATGAAACACTGAGAATATTCAGTTAAAAATTGATGCCTTGCAACTGAAACAGGTTTTTAGAGTCCCAGTATAAATCTCTGCATCCGATGACTTGCAAACACGTTCAAACAATAAATTCTTATTGTCAAGAGACAGAAATCCTCGTTTGCATCAATGTTGTCATAGAAAACAACTAACAACAGCAGTCATTTTGGTGTGGAAAGTTAGGTTTGAACATATTTATTTTATCTCTTTTCATCAAATGAAAATTTCTATTCCGTTAATGGCGAAACATATCATTAAGACAAATAAAATAAAGGTTGAAATTATGCCATGTTAAACACAATCACATTAGAGTAAACGCCACGCAATATTTAATTATTCACTAGATAATTTGAGCATGCAATGACAATGAAAAATAGTACCATGTTCAAAACAGAAAGTGATGATTTAGCAAGAAGTGGAGTGAGCAACCATTAATCATGAAGAAAGCACACATTTAATGTATCAAACAAAATATGTCAGTTTAGATAAATTATCAGTTCAGCAGACGAAATAACTGGCAAAGGTGTTTGTGATTTCATAAGACTTCTCTTCGGTAATCTGAAAAACACAACAGAACATTTTGAAAGCTGTGATGAGGTTTTTGGTGTACCTTGGGGGTATAACGAAAACACACAAGTGAGTATCGTAATTTTGTATGTTGAGAGAAAACTTCCTTTATGTTTTATTGTTCGGTTATTAGCAAAGTGATACACCTGCCTAAGTAATTCTTCCGTGAAGTGTTACTTTCCCCGTTATTGCTGTTGACCGCTACTTACTAACTTCAACTCGCCTTTTTTACTATGGTTAGCAGATAAAGCCGACATTTTATTACTCAATTTATTCCTTTCGAGTGTATGAAGCACAATAGACGAAGAACCAATTCATGGGGGATGTATATACAAGCGATTTGGACAACCCTTGTATCTGTTGTCAATTCATAATTACGTGTTGCATTTTCATAAAAGATATAATATCTAGTATACTTAGCACTGGGATAAATCTTGGAACTTGGAAATACCTTCACAGATGAAGAAGTGAATCAATGATTATATCAGCACACAATGCAACTTCGAATTTCATCAGTGTTAAAAGTATCAGTGAAAGCAAAAGTAACGACATAACTCCCTTTTATTCTACTTTTTCGATTCGGATGCAGATAGATCTTATTTTATCATACTTCAAGTTTGTCTAACAACATCTTTTAAACGGAAGGAGTAAATAAACTAAATACCGTTTCGATACACGTCATGAAGTATTCCCTTTACATCTATCTAACTCGAAGTCAAGCGTTGAGCACATGGATTTATTCGCATCCTCAGAGAAGTGCTAAAACAGCGTACTAACTGATTTTCGTATTACATGAGAAGAAATTTATTTGTGGACATTACAGCTATATTTATTATATTTATAATCAACCTACCCTATTAAATCCTTTAGTCATTGCGGCAAGTTATTTCTGGAAATGAATAAACGATGACTGTGTAAAATCACTGAAAATGCTTATTCAGTAATGAAGAAAACTGAAAGATAATTTTTCGAAGAAAATTCCCTTTATCGATGAAATCACCTTCAAAGAATTAACTGTCGTATTTATACTGACCATTATTGAGCAGTTGGAGGGAGTGATTTAACTAATATAATTATTCAGAAGTGGCTTGAAGAGTAAAAGTAAAAGCTACGAATTACGTAATACTCAGTGGCACAAAGGAAGAAAACGTTGGAAATTTGCTAAGTTAAGAATTGTTATTAAATGAAAAGAAAGGTGGTAGTTGAGTGTCCAAAAACATGTGACAGTGATAATAGTGAATTAGTTATTAAAATAAAAGCGAAGTAATAATTAAAGATAAAAATTTAAAAATTTTTTACAAGGAATGGCTAATGAAGAGGTTAAGATCATGGTAGAATAAGAGACTGAAGAAACTTTTCCTGTATACGGAGTTCGGGGTTGCAATTACGAATTTCCGACGCATCTGCCATACACAAATACCGAAGGATGACTTTCTTTGTACCATTAGGCCTCACATTGTTGATAATGTTGAGAGACGACTCTGATAGAGCTGTTTTCCTTGAGTTCAGCAAGTGCACGAGAATTCAGCTAGTAACTCTCTTACATTACCCTTTTCCTAATCGTACCGATAATGTTCAGAGATGCGTTTAGAAAGTAAGTGCTTTGTGCGGGTAATATAACTAAATCCACAGGAGTTTGTCTTTCACACATCCATTGATCATTTGTCGGCTGTAGATTACTGTTTGGAGTGCAATTCTATAAAAGCAAATTCCAAGCACTAATTTAATCACATGAGTTCTAGTTATTCCATTTTCAACTTTTTCATAATAGTATGATACTAGAGGTATTTTGCAGTGAATCTCACTTATTTCATAAGCACATGTTTATATGTATATGTATGTTCTGACCTTAGGTAGAGAGTTTGAGATAAGTATTTTGATTTGTTTGATAGCGGTGGTTTTTGGAAAGCAAAATACCAGGGTGTTTTTCTTTTCATTTCACCAATAAAGAAGATAAAATATATTTTGACAAGGAACTTACGATTTCCATTGGGAAGAGTGATGACACCTACATTTTTATACGAATAAATTATCCTTTGGAACTAAAAAGTAAGCGTCAAATGACTGAAAACCATTCAATGATCTTAGTTCATAAAAGGTGGATTTAAATGGAAAATATGTTTGCTAGATTGCAACTAGAAAAACAAAGCTAGTGCTAAATCAACTTTCAGGGGGATTTTCGGAAACAGACGAAGATATACATAATAAAGTTTTCTGAAGCGATAGCTATTCGTAGGATTAGGCCCATCTTGTTTGTAAACAAGTAATTTATTATCACACAACACATACCTGCATAATCCTTCTCCCATTATATTATTGGGATTTATGTCAGTTATCATCTTTCTTACTTTTGAATATCTTATTATTTTGTTTACTTTATTTGACCTTTCATTTTCCTATTTTCATAAGAATTGAGTTTACAGGCAGACGTGTGGTCAGAATTGTCGAAATGCAATGCTCATTGTTTCATTCTTCACATAAGTCCGTCAATAAATAATACTACCCAATTGTATTGAAGTTTGCAATAGTTTTAGATGTAAAAAAGAAAAAAATATATTGCGAGCGATTATCCAACTATCTACGAAACATTTATATGCATTAGCCAACCCTTCTTGAATCTTATTCATCTGGTGTTCTACTGAAAATATTCAGGATTACTCTGTCAGAGTAACGAGTTACTAATTGACGATGTTAAGCATGAAACGCCTCTTCTTTTGATGTGTGTTTGTTTTAACTCCGAAATTATTTGGATTCGTCTTCATAAAGAGAAATTTAGAATTTTTCCCAGATTGCTCTAATAGTGTCAACTTCGAAATTTTCGAGGTAACGAAAGTTTTACAGTGAAAACACGATAACTCTACAATAAATTATACAAACTGTGAAAGAAGGTGTTATCACTTTAGTTATTCTGGTAATTTTTTCTTTTTGAACAAACAGTATGGTATACAGAATATTGACTTACTTGTGTCAGTAGTCTGTGGATTCAAACTTTGTTCTTCTAAAAAAATTATATACGATGTTTTATTTTCTATCATGAAATCCACTTGATGTATATTAAACAAATATTCGTTATGACGGCGATTGGCATTCTTGAGTTTCAACGTGTTTTAATTTGTACCACATGAGCGAAAGTAAATGAAAGTTTGATGAGTCAATTTATTCCCCTTACCATCTGCATCGATAATTCTGACTAGTTTATTCATAAGATAACTGGTTGTAAGATTTAAGATATTTGCTTAGATTTATCAGTAGGCTTTACATCATGTAATTTAGCAGCTGCAAATACTTCAAGGTGGCCATCATGCAGCTTGGAACGTATCGATCTACATGTGGCTATACATCACGATGGTTAAACAGTACCGTTAGGAACTTGGAAGGAGCAATACACACTGCACTTATTTTTTAGTTATCTTAGTGATTCAAATTGTTTACAAAGACATGAAATTGGAATAAGAAATAGGAAACATCAATTCCAGGAAATCAAATACCGCTAATAATTTTGGAAACGAAACATATGCATTAAAAATTTATTTGAATTAAATACTCGAACCGGATTATATTTATTAACATTTCTCAGGAAAATTTCGACTCGACCTTATTCAATGAATATGGTTATTATTCGGATATTTTCATTCTGCTTTATGCCAGAAACAAAAATGCAATGGCCGATATTTCGATTTAGCAACTGAGTAAATTTAGCAAGTGACTGAAAAGTGACCTCATCGAGTCTACACCCAATTATGACTATAAAAACACTCGTCTTATTTCCCGTCTGATTGTAATTGATCAATAACACTCATATTAATAATTCCCAATGTACATTATCCTATATTGGTTTTTATTCAAATGTCTTATCATCAATTTCACTCATTTATATAAATGAAGTAAAGAGGTGTGTGAGTAACTTCATATGATTATGAGCAATAGTTTGTGCTCGAAACGTCATCATTTAATATTACTGTATGACACTGTGTGATTTATCAAAATAAAATCTGATCCATAATTGATCCGCCAAAATTCACTTAAAAATAAATTAAGTTAGGCTGAATACTTCTAAGATTATTTAGAGGTTTTCTCTAACGACTTAAAAACAATTTGAAAGCCCTCAAAGAAAGGGGAAATTTATCAAAATTCACTGACAGCACTCGGAAGCTGAGAAACGAAACTTCAAAATACATATTTGCTGCAGTCACCAGGGAAAAGTTGGAGCGAAACCTGTATAACTGTCTTAAAGAAGAAAGCAGAGAAAAGACAAAATATAAGTCTCTACGGACACCTGGAAGATAATAGAGGTGAAAGTGATAATGGAACAGAACATGAACGGGTGAAAAGACGAACAACAAAGGAAGTTAGGTTCAATATCCAACGCACTGAAGTGAAGAAGAATGCCAGTTAATACTAAAGTAAATTTTATAATAACGGCAGTTGAAGCAAATTAGGCTATTATTAGGAGGGACCTCAGAAGACTGTATCAGATAACGAGGTAGCATCTGGGAAGAGATCAACAAAGATGAAACTGAAGAAAGATGATGAAAGGTACTCAACTACCAAAGAAGAGAAACAGAGGAAAACCTGACCTGACTACCTTAAACGACTCTTGAAAAGACCGCCATCTGCAACTCATCTGGATGTGCCACCAGAACTCACAGAACTGAGAGTAGACACCAACCACCTGACAGAACGAAACCTTTTGAATTCTAAAATATTTCTGGAAACCAGAAATGTAGATGGACCAGCTGGTATTTCTCAGAAGGCACTAAACGTAGAACCATAGAACTCAGTGGAAATGTTCATTGCATTATTGGAGGAGGTGTAAGCAGAAAAAAAGGTATGACTGGATTGGAAGAAGATTACACCCGTAGAACTCCCAAGAATGGCACAGTGGCTAGGACTCTCGCCGACCATGCACATGGTCCGGGGTTCGATCCCCTGCCGGCGCACACCCGATATCTATGGTCGGCCTGCAAAATTTGGGCCACCGATATCTAAGCTGAAAATTCCATACTTGTACTAAAAATACGGTGTGGCATCAAGCTGTAACCAAAAATTAAAAAAAAGATTAAAAATCACTTAACCTTTCACAAGAACTAGGGAGGAATGATACTTCTCTCTACACTTAGCCAACTGTAATGTTGCAAAGCCTTAGAGGGAATGAAATCCGTTCAGGATGAGAAACTCCGGCCTAAATAAGCTGGATCCAGAAAATCAGAAGTACAGTAAATTGAAACGCCACATACTATCGTTTAACTGAAAATAGAATGTTGGGGAATCCTCTACCTTAACTTTGTTTTCTTAAAAAAATCCTTCTTTAGTGTCAACTGTGAAGTAGTTTGGAGGTTGTGTCAATACTATGGATGCATCTGTGATTTAATGATTTTGATTGTTGTTATTGCTTAATTTTTGAGGGAATATTTTATGTAATCTAGTTTTATGTTGATTCAATTATGATTCAAAATGCAAAATTATGTCTTACAGCATGTAAGCTGGATTGTTACTACTACCCGCTATCCACAAACAGGCTCACCTTGTTTACCGTTTCCTGTAGAAGTACCTGAATTTATCGAATAGAGATTATTCACTTTCACGACAAAATGAACTAAGCGAAATAAAATCATATTAGATTGTAAACTTTCAACATCAGTTATACTTTATCCTTAAAAATTTTAGATTCTCAGCATTGCATTATGGGGCAGAATATTTGAAGTGTGGAGTGGTGCCTATCGATGCAGGTATGCGTGCTCATCTCATCCGAATGAATCATCTGTAGGCATGGATACTTCATGGAATCATTCACGAAATAATTTAGATATTTAAGAAAAGACTTCAAATGAAAACGAGTCTTACTGAGCATCGTGCGAACGAGCTTAGTGCAGTGCTGTGGCTCAAGGAAACGCCTACTCCTGACATACATCAAGGATTTAAAGCAGTACCTACCAAGTCGTAAAATTTTCGAGTAGTTTCCGTCGACGAAGCTTTTCGTATGCTGCAGAGGATGGAGCTCAAACTTTTAACTTTTCGTAATAATTCTTCGACTTCATTTATCGAGATATTTTGTGGTGAAAAAAATATTTGGAGGAAAAGGTAAATTCCGTTGATTGTCGTTGTAATTGTGTACAGTCCAAACGTAAACCGTCTAATACACATTGCTCAATAATTTGTGAGTTTATGTATAATTATGGAACAGACAACTGAACATATTGATATGGCATTTAGTGTAATTATGGGGGATGTTAATGCATCAGGTGTCATATGTTATCCACTCTCGCGGTATTTTCGATAATGCGACAACATGAACTCTATCAAACAAACTACACAAGACCTGATGTTTCCATAATGCTTCGATTAAGTGGTTAGAAAACATGTAAGTCACTAATATTAATGTTTACTACTTGACTACTAACCTATCATTCACACAAAGGAATGGTCAAACTTACTTGCTGTATTGGAAGCTATTTTGGTGAGTGAATTTCAAATAAAATATTTCCTGAAGTTATCTTCCATACACCATTTATTGGGGAAAGCTATAATGGCAAAATTATTTGAATAATATGAAAGCTTTTCTCAGTACATTTCTTTGTTGTTAGTGGGGCGAAATGTCTGTTTCTCAGTCTTTATACTTTGTTAACACTTGATTGTGATCATTTGATATGATATTCAGAAACATTCTCAACTTATCATTTTTCAACTTGAAAGATGTTATGGCGTAACTGCTGCACATGTTCAACTCGTGAAAAGTTACAAGTAATGTGGCGAATGGAGGAATGATTAAGGCCAGTTGAGTAAATCTGACCTGCAGATATACTGTCGTGGATTAATATTCACACGTTTGCATCACAACATCCAACGGCTACAATGAACATCGTCTTCATTTTCTTATTTTTAAATGAAACTCAAAATGTGAATAGTCCACATTGCTTATAAGTAATGTCATGCAATGTGTACAACAACGATAACCAGTTAGATTTTCAAATAGCGTGACACTCCCAACAGGATACCACTAAAAATTGAAGACAATTTTCAGATAACTCTAATTTTTACTAAATTTCTTTCACTTGATGTATCAGAATACATCATACTAACCAGTCACTCAGACACAATCCACGTCGTTAAGTTATCATATATTTATCCACAGATGTGGTCTTGTTTTCCCGGAGATGAATTCAAAACTCTGAAGTAAAAAGGGGACCTTAATAATTATAGTGATAACAACCCAAGCGATCGTGTGATTCTAACATAACCTTCAAAGTGTTTCGACAGTTTAAAGTACAACATTCACCGGGAGTGATGCACAATGTAGTTTACAGTCATACTGTAGGAATTAAAATTGCTAAAGGTATAATTTCAAAAATCGGATATAGTCAGACAAAAGGTCCTGACATATTTTTCTACATGTTTGAGGCCAGATGAAAGAGTGGTATTTTCAGTGACCTGATAAACGGAGAGATGATGAGGAAAAGCCACGACTAGACTTCTAGTTTCATTTTCGTATCTGGTGCTGGTAATAGTTGAAATTAATTTATGAGCAATTTACTAGTTTGATTACGTGTCAGCCATCTATGAAACAAATTGTATCAATTAAGATACTCCATCTAGTATGATATGTCGAAATGCATGATAAATTTACTAATTCGGGAAAAAACGTCTGGCATATTTTCGTGTTACGAAAATAGTTTAGCTTCATCAGTTTTTCAATCTTAGTGTAGAAAGCACACTTGACACACCACGGAGATTGTATAAAAAATTTTTTAATGATTTTCGATGAGAAATATCAGTCACGTTTGCTACGAAAACAAGAGAACTATGTGTCATCCAACTTCACTGAAATAGTGAGGGTAGTGACACTTTGTTATTCTTTGAAGTAATTTTGGATAGATGCTGGTCCCTGTACTATACTTATATATGTTTTAGTGTGTCTTGAATGGAACACGAATGGGAATAGACGAGTTAAGGATCCGAGAGTGACATAGAAGCAGTTATGGGAAGAAGGCATGAAAGGTGAATTATTTTGATTGTCCTTTTATTGTTTATAGCTCAAGCATAAAAAGTCTAATAAACGTTGCTCACTAATGTGTGAGTTTAGGTATAATTATGAAACACACAAAAGCACCATTTGATATTTCAAGAAGTGTAATTATGTGGGATATTAATTCATCTGGTGAAATATGTTATAATGCACTTTCACGGAACTTTTGATAATGTGACATTATGAACTCTGTCATGCTAACCACACAGCCAATGGTGGTTACATAACGCTTCGTTAAAGTGGCTGGCAAGTGTGTAAGTCATTAATATTACAGTTTACTACTAGACGACCACGACCATTCTCTGAGTTTTTGTTTTCGTATCTGGTGATGGTATTAGCTGAAGTTAATCTATGAGGAGTTAGCTATTTTGATTAGCTATCAGCTATCCGTGTAATAAATTACTTCAGTTGTGATAATCAGTGTAGTATCATGCACAGAGATGGATGAAGAATATACAACGTCGGGAATGTGGGAGGAAATATTCTGACATATAGTTGTGTTACAAAAATAACTAAGCTTCATGAGTTATTCAATCTTAGTGGAGAAACCGCACTTCACACATCACAGAGATTGTATGAAGACTTTTAGATGATTTTTGACGAGAAATATCAGTCACTTTTATTGAAAAACCAATAGAACTATGTGTCATCTAACTCTACTGAAATAATGAAGGTATTGACACTTTGTTATTCTTCAAAGTAATTTATGACTGATGCTGGTCCTTGTACTATACTTATAAGTTTAAGTTTGTCTCTATGGAAACACGAATGGGAATAGATGACTTGAGGATCCGAGAGTGAGATGGAAGCAGTCTTAGGAAGAAGGAACATAAGAGCGTGGTAAGTTGTAGAACCCGCTGAATATGAATGCAAGGTATCGAGTGCAACTGAGACGTGCCACTAAAGTCCTATGTTCTACTATGAAAAACGGTTAAAACAATAGTAATAACATTAGTCACTTCAAACAGCAATTTTACGTGTAGGCGCAGATATTTATCAGAATTTTTTTCCGAAATTCATCAAATAAATGAAACATTCTTATCTGTTCTTAAATGGATACATTTTCTCATTGTGATTATATTTCCACTATGTTCCGAGTGGGACGTAGGGCTTCAACAACAGTGTGCACTTTGTACCATTTGGTGCTGTCCTCTTCAGCTGAGTCCACGATCTCCTCAATGTCACGATTTATTTATTTACATTCTAAGCTTCAACTGTTATATATTTATTTTGATTTTTTATTTTGATTTACAGCTTGATTCCACACTGTATTTTCAGTACAAGTATGGATTTCAGCATGGATATTACACGTCTCGGCGGATCGCCCGGACCATGTGGTGTCGGAGTATACCAATAACATGTACTTTTTAATTCTTAAGGAACTATATCAAGGGAATTTATAATTAAGTTAAAAACATAAGTTCATGTTGTTGTGTATTAACACCTGTCAAGTTAGCTAACATAACACCATATTGTCATCAGATAATTCTGTTATGTTCCACTTACGTCTGTTATTGACTAAGAAGTAATTTGGAAACTACTTCAACACTATGGCGTACATTGCCAAGTCTTTATCAACCTCATTCAACAGCTGACTATATGACAATGCTATGTGTCATGTGATCCACAACGGAAAACTCAGCGAAGCGTTTGAAGTGAATACAGGAGTAAGAGAAGTTTGGAAATCTTCTGCGCTCACCATAAAGAGCGAAATTTGGATTTTCAACGCGGATGTGGAGTCAATTCTCCTATACGGGTCATAAAAATTGCACTGTGCTTCACGAAAAGTTTTCCAAGAAGTTATAGACTTTTTTCAACATCTGCCTCAGCTCCATACAGAAGATCAAATGCCCAGAATAAATTGGTGACAAGAAAATCTGGCAACAAACCAACCGAGAGCTGACTGATCAAACAATTTATTTAAGAAAACTCAGATGGATCGGGTAGAGGTTGAGGAAACCGTCAAATGACATCTCGCACAATGCAGGCTATCGCTCGAGTGGAATCCCAATTATAAGCGACGACTAAGTCGTCCTACGGTGATAGGAGCAGATCATTTGGGAAGAATGAGATGAGAGATTATGGCTATCGTGGGCCAGGTGAAGAGTAAAGCACCAAATAGAACAAAGCGGAGATGTGTTGTTGAAGCCCTATGTTCCACTCGGAACCAAAGGGAACAATAAAAAATGTTACTATTGCATATCATTTTGTTTTGTTTACTTTATTCGGCCTTTTATCTACCCATCTGCATATAAACTGAATTAACAAAAGGATGTGTGCTCATATTAACCGAAGTGTATTGCGTAATTCTTCATTCTTCTGGTAATGTTCCTCATTAAATAATGCTACCCAAATTTATTTAGATTTTTAACTGTTTTAGATTTAGTGCTACTGAAAAATGTAGTCAAGCACTTATCCTACTTTCAGCTACAAGTTTAATTTTATCAGTGTTAGTTTGATCATTCGCTTTGTCCTATCAGTTGTTGATGGGGAACTGTTTTTTATCACAGTATGATTTACAAAAATAATGTGGAATTACATACCCTCATGGTGTGAAGTTTTTGCATACATATAATTAACTATGATTTACGTGTGGAATTGAATAGATGAAGAAGACAAAACATATTTCTAGTTCACACTTATGTTTCTCATCGGGAAGGTGAATGGTACCTACAATTCGACACTAAATTTCAATCTAAAGAAGGAGAAACTTCTGTAATAAATTAAAATAATGAATGGTCTTAGTGCTTAAACCATGGATTGATTCAACACACAACTTATGTTCAGAAGAAAAACGACAGATAAAAGAAAATGAAAAACAGTGGGTTTCAACAAAGATGATGGAGGCACATTGAAGTAATCTAGTGTATCCCGAATTATGTGTACAAAACACAATATAGTCTAACCTTCCCCTACTTCGGACTAATTGATCTACAAAAAAAGCTGTGCTAATTTATTAAATGAAGCCGTCATGGTCTGTGATCAAGTATTTTATCATACCACTTAAAATACTGTGATAATTCTTATTCTATAATATTAATGGAATTTGTGTCAATCACTATCCTCCGCATTCTTGTACACCTTATTACTTTTTTACTTTATTCGTCATTTTATTCCCTTTGTTCCATATAAGCTGAATTTACAAATATATGCATGGTCAGATTTACCAAAGTGTATGGTGCAATTTTACATTCTTCAGGTAGGGGTAGTCATTAAGCAATGTTCCTTAGGGAATATTCTGGGTTATTTATTCTATGAATTGATGATTTCAAATAATTTTTACAGGAAATGCCTGTTCTGTGAATGTATGTTTTTTCATTCCGAAGTCAATTCCATTATTTCTAATAGTTTTCACAGATGTGAGATTTACAATTGATTCTACATTATTACAATAATATCAACCTTGGTACTTTCGAGCTAGCGATATTTGTACAGGGAAAACGTGATAACGAAACAATAACTTATACATACAGTAAAAGTAGACGTTGTCTCTTCAGCCATCATTGCACTTTTGTTGCTTTGAACAAACAGTATGATATTGAGAAAGTGACTTACTTGTGGCAGCGGCTGGCGTTTGTGAATCTTGTTTTTTAAACAACATACCATGTTTTATTTTCAAGCATGAAATCCACATGATAAATGATAAGCAAATAGTCACTATAACGGGAAATTACATTCCTCAGTTTCACAGCTTTTTAAATTGTACCACAATTTTTTTTATTCCTTCACATTCTCCAGTGGAACATAGGGCTTCAAGCTACAGGCTTGAAGTTTTTGTAGCAGTGTTTACTTTTACAGGATGAGGTTGCTAGCCTCATGCCCAACCTTTCTCCTTTACCAGCTTTATTTCTGGTTTAGCGAGGTTTAGGAGTGCGTCGGCCTGGACCATGTGCATGGTCGGCGAGCACCCTTACCACTGTGCCACCGACGCATGTACCACATGAATGAAAGTAAATGAAAGTTCGATGTATACATTTACTGGCGTTGTGATCTGCTTTCATCATTTTGACTAATTTATTCATAAGGTCACTTCTGACTGGTAGGTCGTATGCTCTATTATATTTCTGAATATTTATCAATAGGCTTTACATCCTGTAATTTGACAGCAGTAGATACTCTAGGAAGGCCTGGATATAGCTTAGAACATGTCGATCCCCGTTTAACCTTACAGGAAGATAGTCTAATAATTTTGTTGGGAATTGAGTGGGGCCAATACATAATGCACTTATTTATTAGTAATCTTAGTAATTTAAAGTAATTGTTGACAAACGATGGTATGTATTGCACTTGTTTACATACATGTTTACGAATGTGTTTACACTTATAAGTGTGCTTCAACTGGACCACGAATGGGAGTAGACTAGTTGAGGATCCAAAAGTGACATGGACGTGATCATGCCAAGAAGGAATGGAAGCTCATGGGTAGTTGTAGAACCATCTGAATATGGTTGCAGATTATACAGCGCAGTCAGAATGTGCCAATAAAGTCCTATGTTCCAACAGGAGAGGAAGAATTAAAACTATAATGATAAAAGTATTCTCTCAAAACTACCATTTTATATTTGGGCTCGGGTATTTATCATAACTTCTTCGATATTCACAAAGTAAGTGAAGCATTTTTATTTATTCCTAGACAAATGAATTCTCTCATACTTTATTTTAAAAATATGACTTTTGATTATGTATTGAAATGTGAAGCTGGAGTTGATGTAGGGAAATATGCTGCATCATCTTTGAAACTCTTCAATTCATAGTTCAGGACATGAGTAAAGCTATCTGCTATGACACTGTGTTTAGAAACAGTTTCGCTCAGGTATATGATACTGATCAATTATCGTTCAAATGGCTCCAGTAATAAGTAGAACACTACAGTTCTAGTTGTATCAAATAACGCGACCCCAGTTGTTGCACTGAAACATCTTTCAGCGTTATCTTTGATGTGGCTACAAGTATCATCTTGATAGTCACTTGGTATCGTCCTACTTCAATTTTTTTCATTATTACTTCTATTTTATTCCTGCAAAAAATAATTCGTATTTGATGGGAGAATACGTTGAAATATGTGTCTATGTTGGACTTCTCTGAATGACAAAAATGTGCAGGTAAAAGTTTAAAGTAGGAAGAAAACGATGAAATACTTCACTCACTCGTCGTAATCATCGGCCTCACTATTTTGTGATGAGAGAGTTTTAATTTATGGGAAACATGAAAAGTCAGGTTACAATCATTTTAGTTTTGACAGAAACGTAATAGCCTCAAGCAGGTTTTAGAAAACCTTAGGAAATATCCACCAGAGAACCAGACATTTGTAGAAAATTTTGTGGGAGATAAACAGGTGGCAGAGAACTTGAGGAAGTAATGAGAGTTGTTGGTGATGGTTGAATAGCATCTTCTGACGTAATTGAACGGCGGATTCTAATGACGTGCTCCGCATCAATAAGCAAATAGCACTTAAAAGTCAAAAGCTGTTGACAGTAGTCTACAAATTCCCTCGAAATAAAGGCATTCATATGCACACTACGTGACTGTATGAATGATCTACTAGAAATCTAATTATGTAGAAAAATGTCACGCAAAGTGTACACAGAGAAAGTTTTATACATTCTGCAAACTGACTTCAATACACGTACAGTAATTTTAAACTTCAGTTAAGTCCTTTAAATTTCATTTAAATATACAATATTTTATGAAGTGTTTCAATAAGGTACTTGGAGAGAACATTGTTGAACACACTAATTTATACTTCTTTAAACTCAGGTGAACCGCAGTCAATAGAATTAACTTTGGCTTACTTTCTACGGCTACAATAATACAGTGCACCAATGAAACCGGTAGACAAAGATATACACACTTTAGGGGAAAGAAATGTTGAATATGTTTTGTTTTATGATTAGCAAACGATGGAAATTCATTATTTGCTTCCATCATCGTTCCTTCCTACGAAAATACTGATATCATGAATAATATTCACAGATATATGAGATTCATAGTTACTGATTTATTATTCAATTAAATTTCATACCTAAGCTTTCTGAGAAATTAAAAATTTCCGAAAATGTCAGGAGTTTAGTGGCAATCATCAGTTCATAACAAAAAGTAAGAAGACGCTTTCACAAAATTTAGATACAATGAAAGATTAGTGAAGATAATGAAAGAAGGTGATACAGAACACATTAAAGTATTTAATTATTTCTATGCATATATATGTGCATATAACTCGACATTAAACAGAAATAACTCATTTTACTGGATAGTTTATGACGACAGGTAAGTTCGTTTATTTCCCTCTGTTACTCATTTCAGCAGCTCTGATTTATCAATGAAAATCTTAGCAGACAACCTTGTCAACAAGCAAAGACGTGCACAATTCATACAAGGACAAATTAAACTTGTTGATGTCGCTTATTTTGTAAAAAGAATCATTTCTAGTACGAAGTGAAAATCAAATTGACATCACTCAAGTTTTTAATTAAGCTGTCGTTATATAAAGCAAACTAAATATAATATACTGCCTAGCAAATGAATCGAAAATTAGAACTAATTGATTCGTGATTACATGATAGAAACTCCATTTAACTGTGAATCATGTAGACAGCGAAAACAATTTCATGGTGTTTCATGTACCACAATAGACTTAAAAATACAAACACACTTATGAGTCCTATGTGGATCCGAAATATTGAAATTGATAAAATTAAAGCAAAAGTGTATCAAAGGGGAACGAAGGTCAACAAAGAATAATGGATATTGGCACAGTGAAAACTGTGAAATACACTCAGAAAACTGACTTCCAACTGAGTTGTGGAATAAAATGCGTCATCAAAAAAACGGATTACTTCTTATGACATAACAGTTATCCTGAATGAGAATAAGCGTAAGTGAAGTAATGTGCAGTTTCCTAGCCATTTTCTTAGGTTGTTTCAGTCTGGTCATAGATAGGTTTGCCTAGTGAAATGAAGATTATGGATTCGAATCCTGGTGAGCTGATTGGTGATGAATAGTGTGTATGCTTATTTATTTTACTTTTGTTTATAGCTTGATTCCGTATATTTGGTACAATTATGAAATTTTCAGCATGTGATATCGGTAGTCCAAATTTAACAGCCCGACCATTGGTATTAGGAAGGCGTCGGCTGTTCATCGAACTTTGCAGCATGTGGACGGTCAGTAAGAGTCCTAACCGCTATGCCACCGACGCACCGGGAAGCTGTTATTTGGTTATTTCCTTTTCTCAATGAGTGTCAAGTTGATGTTATTTTGTGATGAATGATACTGTTCAAATCGTTTACTTTATAAACGGTATGATACAACGTGTAATTATAAACAGTATTTGACAAAACTGCGGGTGGAACTGTTTCTGAGATGTGAAAATCAACTGGAAATCATTTCAGTGGTTACTTGGAATGTGACAAACTAACCGCAAGAGATTGAAGGGTAAGTGAATTGGAAATTAGAACTAATTGATTCGTGATTACATGATAGAAACTCCATTTAACTGTGCATCATGTAGACAGCGAAAACAATTTCACTCGCTGAGAAAGATTGCGACAGTATTCATCGATAGTGCAATACGTTAGGTTAACGTAGAAATGGAATGAAATACACTGTGTTCAAAACACAATGTCAGCTTTATCAAATGCAAGCTGAACCAGAAGACGACTTTTGGCGGAAGCAGGAAAGTTGTCACAGATATATCAAGTTTCACCATAAATATTATGCAAATGAATATTGTTATTTACATTTTGGTAAGACCTCTCTGCTAGCCAAAATTAGTAGATAGCAATTTACGTCAACGTTTACGTCCCAAATCTTGGTCAT
Source organism: Trichobilharzia szidati (assembly GCA_944472155.2). Taxonomy (NCBI): domain Eukaryota; kingdom Metazoa; phylum Platyhelminthes; class Trematoda; order Strigeidida; family Schistosomatidae; genus Trichobilharzia; species Trichobilharzia szidati. Next base: position 32,179,105 of record OX235273.1, read on the forward strand.
GGGATAAACAAGAACAAGTACTTTGAGAGGGCGGATACGATTCGAATATGTATGGTATGACCTTCAAATAAATGGCACAAAGAGATGGCAGTTTAACTTTCAGCGAGAGAACAACCAATCAGAATAGAGTGCTTTTCTGTTAACAATTTCCTATAGTAATGTACATAAGAATGTTTAAATATCTGTTAATTTTCTCAATAAAAAGTCTGTTGCCTGACCCTTGGCTTCTATCGTTACAACATTCCTATGCGTCATGCGTAATCGTTTCACACATAATTGTGACTAGATATATTGAGAAAGGACCTTAATTCCCATTTCATCCTTGTGAATTTATTCGCTACGTGAGTGAACCGTATGATGTATTATGTTCCAAAGTAGATTGGAAAAATCTGACCATACCTGTGGCTTCCAAATCGACTGAAAGTATGACAAGAAATAAAAGGCAAAGATTTAGTTGAAACTGTGAAATGTGATCAGAAAAATGACTTTTAACTGAGTTGTGGAGCAAGAAGCGCCTTTAATCATAAACGCATTACTTCATACAGCATAACAGTTATCCTGTATGAAAATAAGCTCTGGGAAATTAATATATAGCTTCCTGGTCGTGTTCTGTGGTTGTTCCAATCAGGTTGTAGATAGGTTGTGCTCGTAAAATGAAGGTGTTGGATTTGAAACCTGGTGAGTTGATTGGCGATGAATATTGTGCATCTAGGAGAAAGCAGTAATTCGATTACTGAATACTTTCAGTGTCTATCAAATTGGTGTTATATATATATTCAACAATGTACTTACGACCTGGTAGATGAAATAAAACAAAATTCGTAATTACTGGTCACATGTTAATATTTAATATATCAAAGGAAACTATATTTGCGGTGTTATTAACAAAATGTGATTGTGTAACACTAATTTGAACAGATGATAATGGACGAAAAGATACTAGTTTATACATCTGAAAATAAAATCACTAGATTATAAGGCTAAATTATTTGAAAAATATGGATCTCGTTTCGCACAACTCACACAAATATGAATACACTGAACTTCAGCATTTATTTCACAATAAATAACCGTAGACTACTGTCTCATTTTTGGTTAGCAAATGAGAGAATGAAGTTCGATTTGTTACTCACCCTCGTGTACTTTTGTACTAAATAGTTCTGTGGACAATATACGTTACATAAGCTTATGATTTCTTTTAATCAATCCAATAAATTATTATCTATGCTTAATAGATTATTTGATGGTATACACGTATTTCGACAAATATGTGCAATAAACTTAGACACAGTGGCATTGTGTAATTCCACATTGGCTCTATATCACATAAGTTGACATAATTATGACCAATTATTTATATTAGAAGTGGAATCGAATGAGTAATACTGTTTCACTTTGGGAAATATCCAGTAGACAATTGAATCCAGCATATTAGGTGAATAATTAGTAGAATTTTCTAATGCATACAAACAAGCACATTCGAGTTTATTTTATTCAACAAATAACAATCAGGAGATTGAAGTGTGGTTCCCTTTCATCATAATCGAGTAGAATTCACCTTGAAAAGTCAACATGTTAATCAAAAAGATACATGAATTCCTGATATTTAGGATAAATGACCGAACGATATTGTCTTTATTTTTCTTTTGTACCAAAACAATTGAAGGTACTTGTATTGTTTGTGATAAGGATTGTTCAGTTGATGAATTCCATAGACAAGTCAGCTGTGGCCACATATCCATAGGCCTTCCATTTCATGACGGCTGAAATTTCACGTTTGATTTCCTGAGTGATATGGAAAAGAAGAAGTGCTTCATGAAGAAGCTCGGCCTAACAACGGGAAATCTGATCAGAAAAGTACACTGAATGCGATAGTTTACTACCTTCAGGTATATACAGAGAACAATCTATCTGAAGTGGTGTAAATTATATGCAAAGGTTTTCTAAGCTTAGGATTCCCTAAAGGGATTCTGTGTTTGAAGCTGTTAGGTTAAACGCCTTAGCTCCAGAATTTAAAAGGGAAAACTCTTGCTTTAGTGATATGCTGAGCCGTAAAAATAAAGAAATTCATATCAATATCCATGTTAGGAAGAGGCAAAACATGCAATTATCAGGTCATCAGTCAAGTTATTATCGCGTTATTAACAAGTCGTTGACATGCAATTGTTCCTGCTTCTGATTGGACGCTTGCACAATTCAAACTCTCAACCGGATTGGTTGATTTCCAGTCTACCTTATTTTCTGTATAAATACAGTCACTTTTGTCATAATAAATGAACCTGGTTTCACAGTTGATTTTCATCGTGTTCTGCTTTACCAGTTAAGTGGGTACTGGTCAGTAGTTAAGCAGTGACCGCGTGACAAAGGAGCTAGCATCATAACAATCCACTACGTGTATAACATGGCAATTTTCACCAACCTATCGTCATGATGGCAGTGCGTCAAGTTTTATGGTGCAGTATATCACCTTCGGGCAAAGTTAAACTTTCGACACCAGTAACAACTAATCAGCAAGCGACCTTGAACGAACCAATCACTGGAGTGGCTCACTCTGTGATGAATGTATCCCAGGAATGACAGTGAATCATAGCCTTTCCACTCGTCGGTATGTACAATTGATCCTGGTTTCAAAAGTCGCTTTATAATAGGTACCATAGTAGTCGCCTTCCTGTCTGCTATTCTTTCAACAAATCCTTTTCGGAGGGACGTGTCGTATAAACCTATGACTTAAATGTTGTTCGCTCTCTGACGACAGCGGTTATATTTCTTCTTCACCAACACTGTCTCATCCACATGGACTACTACGTCTTCCCAGCCTAACAACGAAATAATTCTGTCCATTTTCCATGAGGCGATGTCCCTGCAGTGCTGGTATACCATTGGTATACCACTGAACTGTTGAGACGAGGCTGTTCTCCGTCTCGGAAGCAGCGGCTTTCACGGGCTGTTTTAGTACCCAGTAATTGCAAATGTACAAAATCTGGGTTAGGGAGAGATGCGACCTAGCAAAAAAATTTCCTACGAAATATTACCTTCTGTAATACTAACTCGCTTCCAGCATATTCCACAACGATGTACAAAACCATCAGTTGACCTAGTATAGCTTTTTAGAGTCATTACACCACCACACGAACAACTTCTCTCCTTTAGAAGCAAGCCTAACTCCAGGCAATACTGAAAGACACTATCCTCCTCGAATTGCAAACGATACCTTGTAAGGGCACGCATTGAAATGAATCAAGCGCTATACAACATTGAACTACGTTCGTAAATTTCATTGCATAATTCGACGTCGTTCGCTGACTGGTAGTTATTGGTGTCTAAAGTTTAACTTGGCCCACCTTCGAAATGCTAGAAGTAGTGCTCCATTTCTTGAATAATGACAAATTTGAAAGGAATACTGTGGAGAGGATTTCATAATAACCTTCATAGATCCTGCCTAAAAGGACTAAATTGGAGTAAATGATTTTCACTGTGTTCATATTTCTGAAGAGTCAAAGTTCATCTTTGTCTGATAGATCAAAAGTAATCTACTGGAAGAAGTGTCAAATAATGGGTCGCTGATTAAAGTGACCAGAAGACTAATTCATTTGATTAAAGTGTTTATAACCTCTTAAAACTTGTAATAATGTCATTCAGCACGCCTTGATTGAATTGCATAAGCAACAGTAACTGTTGAAAAAATATATACATTAAATATTTTCACAGAAATTCACCAACTCACTTTCGGCAACTATATTGTGGAAAACACTTGTATATTAATCAGAGAGTTAAGTGAGTTATTTGAGTTTCATTTTATCAGTTGCTAAATGCGGTTATGTTGTTTTCGTATTCATCTCTCAACCATACACACATATGCTTGTGCAACCTTCGATTTTTCATAGTAATCAGTAAAACATTTACTGTATTTTCTTAATTGGTGTCCACTGTCTAAACATGGACCTCTGCTTTGTTAACATATACATAAATGGATATGTATACATATATAACACATGAATTCGCGGCATGGCACTGTGACCTGTATGCATTAAAAATAAACGGCCAGTATAAATAGACTATTTGATTTCAAGCAGAAATAGAGGGGATAGATCGATTGTCACAGTTTTTTGAGATAACTTTTACAATGTCTTTATGACCGAAATTACTTATGTAGTGATGTTTCTCTTTAAAATATTATAGCTTTTTGCAAAGGCAAATTTTGGTCTGAAAAATTAGATCTATGCTTTCTAAGCTTCCAAGTCATATTTTATGATAAAATATTCTTAAGGGATTCAGCTCAGTTGTTGAAATACAGCTGTTATTCTCAGCTTTGAATTTTGAGCATTTCGACTAGCCAAATTTCAATTTATCGGTACTTTAACGAAGTCATAACAATTAAGGTATATCGGAGACTCAAATAGTGTGCCGCACTTCAACATCATTTTCACATTTTCACTAGTGTAAATTCCATTGAATGATTTAGTTGAAAAGCAAAAGTTCATACAGATGACGTTCTCTTGATAAAATTCAGTAAAGTGAAACAAACCAATCATACATTAACATCTGCATTATGTGATTGTGTCACACTCCTATGACCACATCTCAGATGACAAAATGATACTAATTTATACATTTAAAGCAAAGTGCTCCAGGATAAATAATATGAGGCATCTTTTTGCACATCACACACAAATGTGAATCGTAAGCGATCTTCCAACCGTTAATTTATTATAAATAAACAGGAAATACTCTTTCTATTTAGTGTAGAAATAACAAAATTAAAGTTCATATTCTACATACATTCAGCGACTGAAAGAATGACATTGGACGAAATTCATAAAACAATTTTTTTACAATAAAATAAATAAACTATCATTCAAAGTTAGTAGATCATTTCCTAATATGAATGCTTCTCAGTTCTTCTCATTAGTTCACTATCGAAATATATATTAAAGCCAGATGAAGACTTGTTTGGAAACCACAATAATTGCTTGCAGCTTATTTTTCGTTAAAATGCGCAGCTGTCCGAAGGACGATTAGATCTGATATTCGATCTTTGCTGTTTCGCTTTTACACGATTTTTGGAACATTTCTCTATTTTCCACGAAAATAATCCTTAATTGAATGCTTAGGATTTGGTGTTTATGTTCATCCTAGAGGTTTTAAGTTCTCACTTTTCATCATTTCACTAGTGTAGCATTATGTGAAACCTCACACTCTTTAATTTCACCGAACGTGAATACCTGTGTGCTGATATTCACAGTTGATACAGTGCCAGTAATTTAGTCTCAGATGTTTGGACCCTTTACATAACACAATGAAATTAACTCAGTCAGCTAGAATGAATTTTACTCAAACCAAGAAAGCTAATCGCCATTTCGTAGATATTTCTTGTTCAGGAAATACCTGTTTTGATTTTTATTTATTCGATGGAAGACATAGTAGGTTTCCTATTTTGGGAATTCTATTTGTAGTCCTTTTTCCATTCATTTTAACAGGTGACATTCCAAAACATCCTATATCAAGGTGTATTAACTTGAGAATAAAGTGTACATCCACTGTGAATCAATGAGCAGTAATTTGTCAAGTCCATATCTGATAATTTATCTCGTTTAATGCTGTGAATAACAATAGCAACGTATACAAAAATAACTTACACAATCCCACTAAAGTGACAAAAATATCAGTGGAGAAAACAATCAAAGTTGTGAGTATATTTTATGATGCAAAATTCTTAAAGGAAATAAAATTACAATAGACCTCGCAACCTCAGTTTCTAGGAAAAACTTGGTATAGTGATACTAAGACTCAAAGTGAATCTTAAATGTGAGTTAATTCGATTATTGCAGAAAGCATCAAATTTATAAACTTTAGCCTTCTGAGAATTTGACACTATTTGAGTGATTATTACAACTTTACATGTGCCAAAATTTATAATCTTCTGAATCACTGTCGTCACTAAGGTCAAATAACTATCAGAATGTTATCTGCATGTTCCTGATAGCCATTTACTTTTCCTGATACTTTGTAATCCGCATATTTAAATTTACAAGAAGACACACTCACAAGTGACATGACATCCCATTCTATTCACTTACTCAAAAAGCAGAAATTATGAACCCAATGAACAGAACAATACTGATTGTATTTTAGCATTGCACATTCTACCAGTTGATCCTTTCCAGTGTATCATCAGTTGCAATGGTAACTGGAACATTAAAAATGCAAAATCAGTGTATCGATTGGTCTGTATAGTCTTGTGAAATACCCATCGATGGCCGTTAGTGAGATTTTGGGCATTATTCAGGTTTTGAGGTGTATATTTTGTCGAAGAAATGATAGAGGGAAATTTACCTACGCTGAGTAGTCTTTCATAAATTCTTAACCACTCTTCCTCCACGATATTTAATATATCTCCAATACTGAAACAATCGAGGTAAAAGCACATTGATGTAAGCGCAATCCTTCGGCTTTTGAACATATAATGGAAACATAAAGGCTGTTTGTGATGCCGTGACACTTCTGATCTTAAACGTAAATGAGATTCTCTTCCCTAATTGTAACAATCCCTGATCTTCTTCTGCTTTCTTGATGAGTCTCTATGTGCAAAACGTTTCAAAATTCTCACTTACAAAAGTCACCTGAATAGATGCAAAATTTACCAGCAATAATTCCTTGCCTCAAATGCGCTATCTGTTAACTCTTCATTGATTTTTGGCTGTTGTGAGAACCATGCTGAATCAGTTCTGCAGAAATTCTTGAGACACTAAATATTCGTTAGTTAAAATATAATAAAACGGAATATTGTGGGTTTGTTTGTCGATATACCGTCGAAAATTCAAAAGAATCTCAGGCCAGTGTAGAATGTGAAGTTCGCAAATGTTACAAAAATAAGAAAATTAAATCATAGGTTATACATTTCGTGTGCAACTAAATGTACTTCACTACTGCACTAAAATCATGATTAGAAACGTGATATGAATTAATAAATTTTATATAATTTTATATATATTCACTGTGATGTATTCAACAAGAAATAATTGTGGAAAATACTTCCGTGCACAAAATGAGTTGTTGAGTATGCAAGCTAATCTGTCTGATGATAGGTTGCAAATCGCCATACTTACATATACATATATCACTTTAAATATGCATTGTTCAGAATCAGAACCTATGATTGAGATCTACTGGAGGAGATGAACATATACATTGCGTCATTTGTCACATTTCTGTTGGAAATTAGGATGTTTAGCATAATGATGAAACTTTCAAATGTTGTGTCTTTGTGAGAGATTAAGAACTTGAGGTATTTAGATTGTTTGTTGCCAATAACAGTGGTTATCATTCTTTTATTATTACATCTACGTGAGGAAATGTTTATGCAGTGGTCACATAACAATGGAAAATTTTAAAAAGCTATAAACCTCCTCTTTATGTAAAATATGCAAGGCTATTCCATTGCCTGTTAATCACGGTCTTAAGATGTTTTTTATTTCTTCAGTTTCAAAGTAATACACAACAGTGACCACAGAAAACATCTATGAGGGAAACATTTCGTCAGACATTTCAAATGGACCACCTGCCACTTATTGTATACAATTTCGTTTAATCATTACAAACTGAGAGCTGTTGCTGGATATTTTGCTGCAAGCTCCAGACTAAGGGTGCTAGAATAATTTCCTTGGAGCTTTTTTGGGAAAACTGTATCCTGAATTGACTGGAAATTCTCCGATTCGTCACTGAACTTTGGTGAATTGGTTATACACGGGTACTTTTCTGCTTGATCTACGTCATTTTTAACAAATGAAGTGAAGATGGTCATACTAATCTATTTTCACTAGATTCGCTGACTAAATATCCGTGCTCTATTCAGTAGGTAATGATTATTCTATTCAGCTATAAACATAAACAGTTTCTGTATTATAGATAAGATTTTATTTTGATAAATCACACAGTATTATACAGTAATATTAACTGATGACGTTCTGAGCACAAACTATCAAAATGAAATCTTATCTATGATGGAGTTATACTCTACCACAGTGCCCACGTTTTATACTTATATCAATAATAAACAGTTTCTGTTCAACAAACATTGCACTGTATACATTCACTGTTTTTTCCTAAATTTTGTCTTAATGTGGCAGTATAATGTGTCATAATAATTTTTTGAATATTTAAGATTTAATTTAAACGTTTGGTAATCCAATCAAATAAAGATTACCAAAATTTGTGTTAATCATTCTTAAATCTTTTTTTGTCACTTTGTTTAATTAAAATTGCCCTTAATTTTTTCATATATATCGACTTGGCAAGTAAGTGTGTGATCAGATTGTTCGAAATGTATAGCGCAAATACATCACATTTTTCAGGTAATCTCCGTCTTCTAATAACACTATTTAAACCATTAATTTTTACTTCCCTGTCTCGATGCATCTATTGAGCTACTTCATTTTGAATCTGCTTGTTACCTTATTTTAAATGATTGTCGGCTTCAATAACTGTTTCAGAAAAGTTGTCATTTTATAATTATGATCTCATGAAAACCACAAACTCACTCATTTCTATCAGGAAGAGAATATATACAGACGAAGTAAAAGTAAATAAGAAGTTATAATGAATTATGGATTTGTGATTTTTCGACCTCTACACTGTCTGATCTCATTTTTAGCTGCATACATATGCTTAGAAATTTGACAAGACTTTGAGCCATCAGATTAACAAAATGGTTTTTACCCTTATTTTCCATTATTATCACTCTGCCAACCGATAAGTTTGTGAAAACCTTTCAGTGATAAATGTGACCAACAAAATATGATTCTACTGTACCTACAAAGATATGTTGAGTACACAGTGATAGTAAGAAGTCAAACTTATAGGGCTAAAATTGACTTTTAAAGCAGCTGTGAGTAGATGACTGTGTAAATGTGTCATTAGGATTCATTACTGTAGAAAAGAATACTGGGAAATAAGCCGGCTTGAATATCTCCTGTTGTAGAATGACAACCTAAGAATCACTGAGATAAAAGTCAACTGTAAAGCAAAGTATGACTAACTTTTCTTCACTGCAATAAGAAGAAATATGAAAGCTACCGATTAACAGCACTCATTAACCTATTATATTATTATCAATAGAATTATTACTATTCCTACTGTAGCTGTGAATAATTTCCCAAAATTATTGACCACAGCAATCATCACTGAACATTGGATGCTGACCCTCACTGTTTAAGTCGACTTGTTTATCTGAAGGCTTCCGGTCAAGCATCCACGCCATTTGGTACTCCGTCGTGTCACGTTCGTGCACGATCACTGGCCAGCTAAGCATTCACCTCGGTCTACGATTTGGTCCCGAAATATATCTCGTAGTTTGGACGATCCATTGGGGTCTTTTGCTTTGTCTTTGGTCCACGAGGAACGAATACTATAAAAGTTGTGGGTATTAGATCTTGCGTTAGTATACTCCGTACAATTCGCGAACGTCAATACCGTCAGCCTCTAAACTATTATTATTATTTTGATATTCACTATAAGGTTAGGAGATCAACACATTCCACATTAACAAAGTTCATAATTTATTAAATGGAAAATAAAATAGTGAAGCAGATAAAATCTAGCGATTCAAACATCTTCACGTTACTGACATTCAATTCAAAGCGAACGGAAAACACATGTGTTGGATTATTCGAACCGTATAGCGTTTACAAGCTTTCTGGTAATAATGCTATCATACCTCATTCTTTGTACAAACTACTATTTGTTTGTAACTGGACTCAGCTCACTGAGCAACTTTCATCAAGTGCTGCCTAGAAATTTCCAGATCAGTATTCATCTTTTCAACATATTTTATATTTTGAAATTTCGTGTGATGCAAGTAAACCGTGGTCTGTACTTCCTTTTTCCACCTAGACTCACCATACACTCTAGTTTTGACGAGAAAGTGAAGCTAATTGAAGGCGAATATGTATAGACTGAGATTGTGTCCCTTGGATTATGTGAATGTAGGTTCTTTTTCTCCACATTTCTTCTCTACTACTGACTAGAAAGATACTTCGAATTAATACTTTGTTTTCTTTCCAAATGGTAAGAAAGTTTAGAGACCATTTTGAAATTCGCTGAATAATTTTAATTCTATCTCAGTCACTCGGACATTGGTTTACACAGTTTGTTCATTTTACAATCCCATGTGGTGTATGAATAAATCTGATCATTTCATAATTTATCCGCATTTTACTCTGTTTAAGAATATAATTTAAAATAAGCTTCCACTTTTCTTCTCACCTACTTCTACTACAACATAAAAATAAAAACATCAGACAGAAATTTAAGATAACTCATAACATATTTGAGGGAGTTCACGAGTATAAAGCATTCGAACAACCTGAATGTTTGAATAAATTTTTCGGGGAAAATCTCAAGCAGCAGTCGACTGCTTTGCAAGCAGTATTGCATAAATTCATGACAAAATATATGGCTGTTGATGGATCATTAGAGGTAACAAGTGTTCTTTGCGCATACGATTAAATTCAGAGGGTCAAATAGGAAATGTTTAACATGTTGCTTTTCCTTTGGAATTTTTCAACCTTCTGTTTAATATGGACGGTGAAAATATGTTTGCAGAGAATTCTGATGAAAAATTTTGTTTCATCAACGGAGCAATGGCGTATTGGTGTGGCCAGTTATGAGCAGTTCTCCATAGAATTAATCAAAGTTTGTTAGCTGATAACTGCAAAGAAATCAGTTTCAAAACAACAGTTCGAATTTAACTTGATCGGTTCCACAGCCTGGCATATACTAAAAGCAGCAAACATGTTTGGCCTTTTCTATAGTATGACCAATAGTACATCAGAACATTTCGTCATTATCAATATTATTGTCAGAGTTTGTTTGAATCTAAGGTTAGTGCGATCAAAACCAGGTAAGAAATGTTAAGGAACCAGTACTTATTGTATCATCGGTTTCAAACTACAACGTATTTATAAGTCTCCAAGCCGTAGGTGTTACGAACTTCATGGAATAATTTGAGTGACGAATCAGATTGATTCATTATAAAATATCTAACTGCATGACATACGCAATAAGCCTAAAGACATAAGAAAATCAAGCTGATTTTTTTAAACAAAGATTCAAAGTGAAAATTCACGACAATAAATATATTTCACTGATCACCATAAAGCATGACTACTAACTGTGTTTTACACCAAACTCCAGTGGTAACGGCATTTGTGTACAAAAAGTCACGGTGGAAATCATATGCTACTTCTATACAGCTTAGGCTTAGAGCATTTGCTTGAATTAACAAGAAAATGACAGAGATTTGTGAATCAAACATTGGCATGATAACTACAGGTTTCGATTCAATTCCTCAGCTATTTGTAATCATGTGTAGAGATTAAATGCATTACAGAAGTTTAACGTTGGTCGACCACCAAGAGAACGCAATATTCAAACATCTTGCCAGCTTGGAACTGAAGCTAGGAAACTATTTAATTACTTTACACTTCATGACTGTTACTTTGTCAGGCATTCACCTGGCGAGATTCTGACGAAGGAACTGAGAGGCTTTGATTTATCAGCTACACAATCAATCGGATTTTCTGAACAGCTGTTATTATGATTAACAGCTTAACAGTTGCCTTAAACCATCTATTTTTGGGTTCCTGTACCGTCCCACATACGTCAATCTGATAAGCTGAGTAATGTCATCAGCTCTCGCAGAGTGTGTGTTACCTATGGCCTAACACGTAATTAATCTACACCACGTTACTGAGTTTAATCATTGCTATCAGTCTTTCAATGCAAAGTTAACTCATATTCTTCTTACATTCAGTGCACTTTGTTTAACGAGATAATGATGTAGTTTTCACATGTCAGCAGTGTATCATCCTCTCGACCTATGTTTGGTTAGCTTGCACATTATTCAAGTTTCTTTGAATGTCTAAATATTTTGAATTGATTTATGGTGAAGAAATATGCCACCCACCTAAGTATCGTATGACATTCATCAGATCAGTAATATAGCGTCGAAATTCTTTCTTTGGCTGCATCACACACTTTACGCAATAATCTCGAATAAGCTTCTGTTGGGCAAGAGTCTGTTTTTTGGGCTTATTCCAGTGCAAGTAACATTTCACTTATCGAAATTCACTCCATTTTTTAAGTGTGACTGCTGAGAATAGCATGAATTTTGGACCGTATAAATATCAACTAAAAACTTGAGCCTACCTCGTTCTTCTGAATTAATCGAAGTAAATAAACGCAATTTAAAAAATGAGGTACATTTCCAGGGTAGCCACTGATAATAAAGCGTTCGGGAGGTTATTTGGTTGATAGTGACTAGTAGTGAAATCGTCCTGCTTGGAACTGCTTCATATCAGATAGCTTCAAACACCGAAACAGTATCAACTAGACAGTCAAGTGCAGTGTATACTTCCACCACTAATCATCGTGAATCATAATATTGTGACGTCAATCCATCAATATCGTAGAAGCGTACGTGCTAGGTGGCGTCATTTGAGGGCTACCAAGCGATTCAGTCCGGCATAATCAACCAATAGGAAATGGCAATTAGCCTAGAAACAAAAGTAAATTTATATGAAAGTACTAAGCCTTCGCAAAGTGTTACTCACTTTCAAATTTTAGATGAATAAAATCTGATCATGAAACCAAGGTTGTACTTATACTTCACTGTCTGAAGTAGAACGGAAACGAATGAAACCAAGATTGCTGTTCAATTTGCAGCCTACGAGACATATTGCAACTTCCTGCAGATACTTGTATTAAATTATCCCGCTCGTGTGACTTACAATAACCGAATAATGTTTTACTAGAGATCCTTATGTATCTCATTGATGAGTTTCAGCCCACAATTATCTAATGGCCCCAAGACATCCATATCAGTTGACTGCGCCTTCCCTCTCTTTATTGTAACAAATTGCAAAAGATGAACAGGACGACCACTTTGGTTTCGGCTTACTCATTTTCCCACGTTTCTTCACAATTACGTGTTGGTAATCTACTTCCAAGTATTTCGGCAAAATAAGTGAGAACTTTCACTTTTCGAAAATATTTTCATTAAATAACTGAAATGACAGGCGTCCAAAGGATTACTGGTCAAGTAATCTGAATTCAGTAATGAATAAGCTGTTCTGAGACAAATGGAAGATGTGTGTTTCTGATGTCAAAATTAGCTAACCTCATTTCAGAAGGAAGTGATACATTTTTTTGGAGATGTTTGATATAACTCGCTGATAGATGTAAGTAGATGGATGCTGTTCATGTTAACTAGTAGCGCTTGTCTGTCAGATGAAGCTGATAGAAACAACGAACCAAAGTTTTCCACTTTTTTGGCCGAGCTCTTAAGTGGTTAACCGTGTTCGATGAAGATAAATACTTCGACAAAATCAGTTTAAACCAATAAAATTATGAAGGCTTCTAAATTTTACATCGATCTGTGAAATTCGTCAATTGCAAATTTGATTATAATGAGTAACTTTCTTGGATAAACTTGAGAACAACATAATTAACATAGCGAAAATGGCAGTGTTTGAAACTCACTTGGATCCACTTCAGAAAGCAGAATTTTTGAAGTCGATTCTATCAACTGACCAGTAAGCATCCCGTTCCATGAATTCAGAAATTTACAAAAATTTATTTATGGCCCAGTAAGAAAGCGTTCACGGAGCCTGAATTCACATCTAATAAATTGAATAACTCAACAAAAATATAAAGAAGATACTATTCGGCTTTGAAAGTCTTCACCACTAACACTGCGAACAACAATATTTGGAGCTAAAATCATCGGTCAGATATTTCACTTAGATGGTTGCTCGCTCGTATAGAATCAACTGCACTGACACAACTGTGGGCTCCACTATCTTCAGCAGTCGTTCAAAGTGATCATAATGACGACTGCTTGCAATCAATGAATTATGTGGATGTGCAACTCATAATGTGACACTATTATTATTATTGTATCCTTTAATTCCTACAGGAGCATAGGGCTTCAGCCATGCGTCTCCATTGCGTTCTGTTCTCTGCCAGAGTCTTCACCTGGCTCCAAGTCTGCCCACACGTTTTCATCTCCTCTTCACATGACACTGCCACAGAACATATTCACAGCGCGCTTTCATGTCATCCATGCTATTATCTTGAAGATAAGTTGTTCTGTTTATTTCTTCACCGGAGTTATTACAAATGTGCATCCAGTTTAGAAACTATTTACTTACATTTATCTAAAATGGGAAACATAAATGGATGCAGATTTTGTCACATTAAATGAAGCGTACGAAGTTAATTATAATGGCGTCTTCTTAATTGCAGAAAATTATACATCACATCCAGCTCGTTTATGTATCATTGATGCCATTCTGCTGTAATTGCCACAATTAAATAATGAGTGTAAACAGTCACATAGCAATAAACTTATTATTTACAAAAATATAAGCTCACACGTTTGATGATCCAAGATGCATTCACTATTACACATTCATAATAACAACTTCAACAATTCTTTTAACCAAAATTGGAATGAGCAATAGGAGGTATGTATTCGAAACTTAAGGATTATTACTTTATGCTTACCGAATTTGCATACACTCCATTCTCACACGTATTTCGGTCTCTTCATTTGTATTCTGCAGTTTGTACAGCGGTTTCTCTCACTAGTTGGAGTTCTCACAAAACTCCTAAATCAGACTACACATCTCTAGTATTGACGTGGAGTGACTGCAGTCATTTTAATTTCCTGTCATTCCCCGATTACCTCCAGCGAATGAACAGTATAATAAACTAATTCCAGACTGCTTTGAAATAACGTCGAACGCAGTAATTAGTGAGAAATCCAACATTTTTCGAAGACCTTTCCGTCGTAAGAACAGTAAGAGGATGAATTGATCACACTATATCCCATAATATATGGGATTATCATGATATTTAAAAACTTATCAGCCTCTTTATCAAAATACTCTATACGTTCCCATGCTCTTTAGATGTTCAATAATCGGAATTCTAAGAGTGTTCATTTCTTGAATTAATGAGTAACTGATTAAGGAGGTATTTGTGAAGTGGCCGACAGCCTAGTCGATCTACAAGCTTCAGTGGAGTATCGAGTTCTGAGTTAACATTTGATTTGCACAAACTTGTATCATTATTATAATTCGCATGTTTTCCCGACAAGATAGGGCTTCAACAGAACATCTCCAAATCATCCAATTCTCTACAGTCCTCTTTAACCGGCCAAATGATAATCCACAAGCTTGCATCTCATCTCCACGCGGTTTTCTCCATGACACTCTCAAACAAACGCCCAACTCGGTGGCACAGTGGTTAGGACTCTCGCCGACCATGCACATGGTTCGGAGTTCGATCCCCCGCCGACGCACACCCGATATCTATGGTCGGCCTGCAAAATTTGGGCTACCGATATCCATGCTGAAACTGCCATACTTGTACTGAAAATACGATGTGGCATCAAGCTGTAATCAAAAATTAAAAAGAACTCGTTGTCCCCCATTCGAGTGTCACTCAAGGGGCTGTGTGCCATGCGATGTCACCGAACATTCTCCTCACAGTGTGTCAGATCCATCTCCATTTCATTCAGCACATTTGTTGGATAATGGGTTATTGGTTAGTTTACCACCTGCCAGAGACACATATTGATAATCCTCTCTAGACATCTGGTTTTCAGTGTGTAGTCTTTTGAAAATGCTTTATTTGAAGCGTGCTTCAAGCCTTGAAATTAATACCAGAACTCACTTGACTTCAGTATAGAAAATCCATATACTGATTTCAGCAGATTTCCACACTAATTTCAGAATAATAAAGGCCTGTCTTGCTCACTCGATCTTGCATCTTGCATCCTCATCTGGGTCAATGCAGTTGTAACAATTCTGTCAAGACATATGAAGGAAGCTTTTTTTTTACCTTCACGTTCCCCAGTGGAACATAGGGTTTTCAAGCTAGTGGCCTGAATTTTCTGTAGCAGTGTTTGTTTTACAGGATGGGGTTGCTAGCCTCATGCCCAACCTTTCCTCTTCACCAGCGTTATTTCTGGCTTAGCAAGATAAGGGAGTGCGTCGGCTGGGGATCGAACCCCGGACCATGTGCATGGTCGGCAAGCGCGCTAACCGCTGTGCCACCGACGCACTATGAAAGAAGCTAATTAGTTAATATTGGTGTTTGTTGTGATTAGTTAAGTATCGTCATCACAGCTTCCTTCTCTTTGCTCATTTGAAGTTATTTCTATTCTGCCTCTTATGTCAACTCGCTGGTTTTCTCCTGAAAATCTTTGCGTTTGTGTGACGAAAAACATAAATAGTCCGCGAAGTCCAAATCTTTTCAAGTCTTTAATAGTAATAAAGCTTTATTTCAGACAATATGCGTAAAGATGGTACAAAAATATCCAGCGTATTAAGTTCCAAAATCATTTTTTCTTCCTACAGGATTTACATATAAAGTAATAATCTTAATTATTTCTTTATTGCGTTGAAGAATTGCACAGCATTTACTTGGAAGCAAGTTAAATCAGAGCGCAAGTTCATGCATAGGTCATTTGAGATAACTTTATGATTGAAACAACGATAAATCCAGATGGAATTACGGATTTTGTTGGAAGGAAACTTCAGCAGCCCAGTGACTTAAGCTAGCGGCTTTCTTGTCAGTTAAACGTACTTCTGT
Source organism: Trichobilharzia szidati (assembly GCA_944472155.2). Lineage (NCBI taxonomy): Eukaryota > Metazoa > Platyhelminthes > Trematoda > Strigeidida > Schistosomatidae > Trichobilharzia > Trichobilharzia szidati. Next base: position 32,195,761 of record OX235273.1, read on the forward strand.
CCTCTTGCTCCCTAACCACTGCCTGGTGCATGTTTTGGTCAACCATAATCAGGAATATCATCGTCATAATGGTAAATCTTGTCCTATTCCTGTCTTCAACAATATGACATTTCTAAATTGCTGTTTTGTATCACGAGTCATGTAGCGTCATGATTTAGCTGTTGAATGAGGTTGATTAAGGTGTGGTGCACTCTGCAGTTGTGAAGCTGATTTTCAGTATCTTTACTGCATTTGCGAATTTCGCTGTTTTCGCAGGGCAGGCGTTTCTCTGGTAGTCACTTATGGATGGACTGGAGATGCTAATTCGTTAGAGAACCTTTCTATTTGACGAGCCCGTCGTTTCCTTTTATACCCCGTTTTTGGTAATTACGTTCATTTCACTATATGCCATTGGTTTCACCTCTCTTGTTCTCTCCCACAGATCACCAGCGACCTTTATATTTGGTATAATTTTGTAAGATCTCTCTTACCTATAGCCTGTTTTGCTTCTGTCGCCAGCATATCAAAAGACTTTCCTTTATCTTTCACAGCACCCTTCGTTATTTCTTTGTTCAGTGAGATGTAAAATGAACTAAGCTTCCCTCTCTTTTGTCTCTGCACTGGTTCATCTTCTATTTCACTGTCCTCCCCTTCTCTTAGTTTCCATGTGTCCATAAAAGGACATATATTTTCTTGCCTTTAAACAGCTGAACACAATTCCATCAATTTCAGTCTCAGATGACTCATTTCTCTCATACAAGTTTCCTCAGCGATGTCACGTAATGTCTCCGACTCCTCTTTCATGGCTGCAGTGAAGATATCCTCCCGTAGTTCCATCCATCATTTTTTGAGTGTTAGGCTTCAATTGTGGTCTGTCTCCTGATTCTTTGAAGACTTCCAGCCTGACCTTATGTGATCCTTGCAACAGATAATGTTCTGAGCACACATGTGCTCCTATTCTCCATTTGTGTACTGCCGGCTAAGTCACCACTTTCTTGAGACTGAGATGAAGTCTGTCTAACTTTTGGAGTGTACATCTTGTGAAACTCATCTATTTTTGCGTACATTCTTGTGCTTATGCTCGCCACAAAATATCACCGTAGAACTGAATGGACAGGAGTTTAAGATGAGTTCTCCATTCACTTTTATTTCCACGAAAGCTGTTAGATCCATGATCACTTCTCTTCCTGTTTTGTTTGCTCCAGTTTCAGCATTCATATCACCCATTACGACTTTTATTTTGCCATTTAGAATCTTCTCCATTACTCTAAAGTTTCTATAGAGACGGGATTGATTTTCCCGTGTGCAGTAGCTAAGCCACCTGCACGTTCAATCTCAACCAACAAAGTGATTGAAAATTTTGATTATATAATATCCCATTTATTTCAACTAACCCATCAATTCTACAATTCAAGGTATACGAATATATGATAAATGTATTTGAGATGTTATTTCATAAAACACTGCAACATACCTTACATAATAAGAGGCGTTTTCATGAACGCATTATTCGCTCAGGTTCATCACTGCTTATTCGTGAATGTGCGTTCTAATTTCTAATCCATCTATATAGCATATCGACCACCAGAAATACCAAATCATGATTTCAGAGGAACTGAATATTACTTTTTCTAAAAAAACTCTCTACGAAATAGGAATTCAAGGGAAACAGCCTGTGACATCATGAAGAAAAGAATTTCATCATATTTGAGAAGAAAAATCTTTGCGCCGACGCTAAGAGTAGTGTTCTGCAGTCTTCTATTGGTCTTCAGAGGCCTTAAGGGCAATGTCAATGGAAGTGAACATTGAACGTTTGTGTCCGGACGTCTTCCACTTGGATAGTCAACCTGAGAAGGAATGTAGGCGTACTGCTGTAAGTCCTACAGTTCTTCAAGGGTAGCTTGTCAAGGCAGAATCCACAACATTTGACATATTGATTGTACATATGTTTGTGTTAAGTAATTGAGTGGGTTCCGATTCATCTGATTGTTGGTTAATTTTAAAGTTGTCGCATTGTGTGAATCATCTTGTAGTGTTTTTGTAAGTACTTCTGAAGTCGCTTTTAAACTTGTTAACGAATCGAGTAGTGTTAGAGTCAGCGTACGCGATTGGATACGCCGGGGAGAGGATTGTGCTAGAGTGGTATGAAGCAACCAATACTTCGTGAACCAGATCGTTGGTGGTACTGTCGTCAGAGAGCGTAGATCCCACGCGCCGGGGAGAGCGTGTCGGTGTGACGTGGCATGCTTGTTGTGTGTTGGGCTTTTTTGTCTTGCTTTTCCATTTTAGCCTAGTCCCGATTGGCCCAGGTTCTCGCATTGGCAGTTCAGTTCAAGGTTACCGCCGCTGTGGAAAAAAGGGATGGACCCTTTTTTGCCGGGAAGTGTCAATGGACGTGAACATTGAACGTTTGTTTATTGGAACTGGCAGCCATTGGTGGGCAACTCGAAGGCGCGAATGGTTCGATTGCGAGCAAGTTGGACGAAAGCGGAAAGAACACGAATAAAAGTACTTTATAACTTCATTTCTACTAAACATTTGTTTGTAGACTTTGCATTTTGTCTGGCTTTAATTGCCAAACAATATAACTTCGTTCAAGGAATACTGGTGTTTTGGATTTAAAGTTGAAACATATATATAGTATTTATCGGTTCAAAGCGAAGACGTCTTCATTACAATAGGAACTTAGGGCTAAGTTCCTTGACAGGCACGGTCCCACACCTGAGCACTTCTTTGTAAATATATCATTTAACGTGTTACTGTGGAGGTAGGTGCATTGGTTATTCGACGTGTTTTTTATTTAAAAGTGTTTTTAAACACTATCCTTCATGGCTGAAGAGAGGCAGAATTATTATATTGTTATTATTCCCTTGCGTTCCGAGTGAAACATAGGGCTTCAACAACTCTGTTCCGTTTTCTGCCGTCCTCTTTAGCTGGGTGTGTGATTGACCGAACCCTCTCATCTCTTCCTCATGCGATCTCCCTCATGTCACCCTAGCACTGACGACCCTTTCGTCACTTCCCAATGGGGTTCCAATCGAGAGCCTGGCGGCCTCCCCAATGTATGCCGCATCCATCTCCGCTTTTTCCATCATATTTGTTGAGAGATCAGCTCTTGGTTGGTTTATTCCCATAATTTCTTGTAACTAATTATTTCTGGCTGTCCATTTGACCTTCAGCGTAGAGCAAAGTCAGCTGTTGATGAAAGTCTTTAACATGTTGCAAATCCTATTCGTGACAAGCTGACCAAGCTTTTCAGCCGTATACAAGAACCGACTTCACATTGATGTTGAAGATGCGAATCTTGCTCCTTATGCTGGCTGAGTGCAAAAGATTTACAAACTGGTTTCAGATTGATGAAGGCGTATCTTGCTTTTTCGATGCTAACTTTGACATCGTCTGTTCCGCCTGTAGTTGAGACGGTACATCCCAGATACGTGATGGAGGCAAACTCTGTTAAATACCACCCGTTGATGGTAATTGGTGCTGGTTTTTGTTGCTGTTAGTTGGCTGGTTATCTTCTTTAACCCTGTCTTCTCTATGTTCACTTAGAGTCCTGTTTTCGCTGCCCGCCTCTTCAGCCAGTTGGTTGGTTTTCACCTGCAAGTCGTCGAGTTTGTGTGACACTAGACATATATCGTCCAGCGTATTCCTGACACCTCGCCCCAACAATCTGACGCATAATCCAGTCCACCACAATTAAGAATATCATCGGTGATAATAGGCAGCCTTGTCTTACTCCTCTATGAAATTCGAACTCCTCGCTGAGTTCACAGTTGTGGATCACTTGACACGTGGCTTTGTCATTTGCTGTTGAATGAGGTTGACGAAGACTTGAGGTACGCCGTAGTGTCGAAGTAGTTGGATTCCAAACTACTTCTCGGTCAAAGCTGTCTCGTGAAGGCCTTTTCGAAGTGGAGGTTTGACTGCCATTCTATGCTTTGTTCGGTGATGATGCGTAGAGCTGCAATTTGATCACCACATGGTTTGACCTTTCTGAATCCAGCTTGTTCGGTGCTGGTGGAGTTCTGTATCCAGTGCATCCTTTATTCCTGCCAGGATAATGCGACTTAGAGAGGCAGTAATGGCTGCGTAACTAGTGAGATAATCGAACACTTTGTCAACGCTAGTTTCAACAAACACCTCGTTCAAAGTAATCTGTTAATTGAAAAGTCACCCGTCGAAGACCATACTATTCCATATCCTTTGGATTGCTGAAGCCTTAGGCTTTCAGGCAGAATAACTAGAATTATTCATAGAAATGAAGATTATTCAACCACTTATACTATCACGGTAACAACCTCGTAAACACCTGCAGACTTGATTTTTGTTTCTTTTTCAAACACCTACGACTCTTTTATTTCTTTAGAGCTCTTGCATAACTCCGTATTCTCCTTCTATTTTTATGCATTCTAATTACAGTTCACTCATTATATTATTTACCTCATTATGTAACTATATTAGACTTATTTAAATTCTTTGATGAATTGCTTAACATGAACAACTATGTTTATAATGACTCATCACTTTAGTTACTTTCCTCTTTCATGAAAGAATTGTGCAGAAATGTGTTTGTACAGCTAGAGAAAATATATTCACCCAAATTAGCCTCCTCGTCGAACTAAGTGTTTTAATTTCATTAATGAATTTCTGGGGATTATTCATGAATATCCACCTGTGACATGATCGACAATTGAAAATCTAAATATGATGAAGTTTCCAACTTAATACTATATGCTTCACTCACTTTCACACACTAGTATAAGGAAAGTACCAGAATATAATTATGTTCATTAAATTAATACTTATATCATTTATCATTGTTTTCATAACAACGATAACAGTGAGATTACGTTCGTTTTAACCATACTATCAATCTTATCTTCTTATTCTTTACGCTGCGATTGGGACATAGGAATTTAACCTAGAGTTACGGTATCAGTGGCTTTATTTTTACAGGATGGGGTTGCACGAACAACAGTCCCACTTAACCAGTCTTACTACCAGCCTGGAGAAGCTTAAGAAGTGCACCATCCGAGGATCAGGTGTGTGAGTGACGAGCGTTCTACCGCTGAACCACCGATGTACATTACGCCAATACAGCGCAACTTTTGACCGGTTATTCGGCTAGTATTTCCATTCTGAGAAAACCCAGCAGACTGGTTGAAAATGCAAATATTCTACATGCAAAAGAAAATGTACCACATATTACCACCATTTGTGTGCATAAGAGTCCCAAATCAGGACGAAAAAGCTGTCCTGTACTCACAGTCTTTCCAATGGTTATCTAAATGATGTCAACTTGTGACTAGTCAGGTCTCTGTAGACCAGCGTCTGTCAATATATATATATATATGTTGCTTATGGTCACCACGTACCAATACGATTCCACCGATTTGATCGTTAACTAACTTTACAATCAGATGTCTGGTGAAAATGTTCAAACAACCATTATCTGCTTCATACATCAACTGGTTGAAAATGTCGAATTTGCGTCCATAAGTCTCACGAGATCAATATTCTAACACCGTCACATGGATTCCCGGACATTTCATTTCGTGAAAAAGTTTCCCACCCAAGTTAATTGATCAGAACGGATTAAGACTTTATAAAAACTCTTAATTTATTCACATGCATTTCAAATATCCTTTCTGAGATAAGTCTCTATTTCCAGCGACAATAATGACTTCCAAATGGAATTTTGATTTAGTTGACTCCATGTATGTCTAATTCCTTCTTGTATTTCTACCACAGAGTGAATAGTCATTATTCGCTTTACCACTTCAATTGTTATGTCTGTTGTCACTTCAATGGAAGCATTAGACTTGGTCGACATTCATCTGTAGGTTTTCATTTTCTCGAATTGAAATTATCAAACTTCTGCTGATGTCGACAGAGAGGTCTATTTATTTTCATTGAAATAGTATTTCACCAATGGATAGTTAAAGATTTTGTCACCCATCAAGCGTAAAATTTGACTAGAGCTGTTCAATACCAGGTTGTGTAACTGATCAAAAAATTAATGGCACAAAATCACCTTGCGCAAAATCAAGTAAACCCAATGGAGTTAAGTTCAGTTTTGAACAGTTTCATTTAATCTCCTGTGTTATATGTCATTACAAATGTTCGCACAGAGTTTCATGGAATATTCACTATCGCAATCAAACATAAAAGCCCTTGGGCAAAACATTTAATCACTAAGTTTGTTTGCTCCTACAATAAATAGTTTGTCGACAGACGTAAAACCCACATCATAAACATAGTAAAAACCCATATTGAAGCCCATGCAGATTCGTTATCCAGTAAGTTAAACATGCAAAAGAGCTCATTGAGATGTCTGAAGATCTGTTGTACTATTTACAACACTATGACACTGTAAGATGTAACTTTTAGTAATGTATTATTAAAGTCAATTCTCCAATTCCTATTAAATCAATATAGGCATTGACCGATGGTTTCACAACTGCATATGCAGAATATCACACAAGAAAGTGCAATCGATTCAAAATGACGAAAAAGATAAACGGTAAGAAATTCAACTTAATAGTTTATAATAATAGATAGAGAATGAAGCAAAAGCAGAAGTAATTTACTTACAATCAACTAGGTATGAGGAAAAAAATAAATATTTATACATATATGCACAAAAATAAATACCATCTAACTCGACGAAGCAGTGGATTAAAACTTTCGTATAATTATATAAGACAAAAGGATAAATAGAAAAAGTCTGATATTTTATTAGATATTACAAATTATACTGAAGACAGTATAGATAACATATGGCGATACAAAGTAAAAGATCTTTCATGGGCTCATAAAGGCTAGTTGGTGTAGATGGCGATATTTCGGTGAAAATTTAAAGTCATTGTCATTCGAACAAAGTTTTTCTGTCACAATGAAAATGTAGTAATACAAAGCTGCATAAAATATTAATGCGCTAATCGTGTGAAAAACGATATGTTGAAAAAAAGCATCATAAAACCGTTCTAAATATTCAGAGCATTGAATCAATGCAAAAGAAGAATGGATTCAGAAAGTAACTCAAACAAATGGAATAATTATTCTAGATGTTTCTAAAATAAAGTGCAAAAACATACGCCACAAAGTTCCTACAAAACAGTAAAACCAAAACAACAAAAATGAGACCAATAAAAGATATATGAAAAACTTCAAAAAAAATATACCATATGAGAGTAAAAAACAATAAAAAATTTCTCAGCAAAATGTAAAAAATATTCACATCAACAAAAAAATAAAATCACAGTACCATATTGATACGCAACCCATTGATTACACAGATCAATCCTTGATAAGTGAGGAGTCGAAAATTGCCTACACATGTCAATTGTCAGAGTTATAAAAAGTGACAACAAATGACACAGGAACATCTGGTCGATAATGATCACCCTATCTCTATAGCCTCCACCTTCAAAGTCATCTACAAGGCAAAGAGTAATCTACCCAAATCCCTACGTACCCGACTCATCTGTATTGCTGAAGCTTTGGCTATCGAAACAGAAAAGCCAGATCTCTGTGTACAGAAGAAGTTCGTTCAACCCCTCCAACTTTCATGGTCTTAATCCCTCTATGCTAAAGTATGGTAATCCCCAATCATACTTTAGCTCTACCAACTCTCCATTTTTTCATTTTTCATTTTTGTCTATTCAATTTGTATACTCTTCCTTATTAAGTCAATTGTTACTATTACTACTCTCATTTTTAATTGTCCCCGGTATTATTTCACTTGTTCCACTTGTCATTCTAAATCAATTCCTTTATGCAACATTAAATTCTATGCTATTAAATTTCACACAATATTACGTAACGTTTTTATTTTTTCGATTTGTCTACTAATCTTATAATTGCACACCTTTTTCAAGTTCTATCCATCCTATGAATTATTCTATATATGACATTAATTTGCTTTGCCACTTGACCTTTAACTACGATTATAATCACAAACATTTTAGTTTTAATTGCACTTCATATTATTATTATTTCATGCATTCACACCTATGTTTCAATTCCCTCACCGGATATAACTTCTTAAAAACCATATATATACGATTGTACAGCTTGATGATAAATTCGTTGAAAAGAGTCTCTTCGCTGAATCATTTGTTTTGATTTTCTACAGGAACATTTCTCAAAATGCATGGAAATTTCGAGTTCCTGATAGTCACTTGCCACATGAGATAGGCCTTTCGTTCCTGAGAGGTTGTCGGCTCCAAGCTTCACTCACAGAAGATGTGACAGTTCCACGGAGAGGAGTCACACACCTACGACAAGCTAATCATCACAACACACACTCCAAACAACATCAATTGACGCTAAGAGCAACAACCAGACATTTCACCTTGATGATTGCTCGTTCGTGTGGAATCAACTACACTCTCACAACTGTGATCTTCACTATCCTCAACACTCGTTTGAATCAATCATCATGCTGTTTGTTTGCAATGAATGGATTACTTGTGTGTGAAATGCATAGTGTGGCATGACGACAAGATGCGTTTTCACTTCGCTTCCATATCATTTGTGCTATGATACTGGAGACAAGTGGATTTATTCCTGTGTTCACAGTATTTCTGTGAAATTTCTCATGAGTTTCACTAAAATTCCACTCACCTCGAGCTGTAACATGATACGTGAATACGAATGTGGATTTCTTTATATTAAACATAGTGTGTGAAGTTAGTTAATAGGGCGGTATCACAATTGTGGATCAATGAACATGACAAAGAAAATATTTGAAATCTATTATATTTAATGTGCTTTTCCAGAATAATATGAAGCCATTAAAATCATGAAGGTAGTCTACATATTCGAATAGACTTCATCGGCTCGCAATGGCGAGTTGGCGTAGATGGAGATCCTTAAGTGATAATTCGGAGTTATTACCGGTTCAACAAAACGTTTCTGTCAGTTCGAAAATGCATCTTCTGTAACATAGCATGACGCTCAATACACTGCTCTTGTGAAATAAATTATATACCTTCAGGTGCAATTACATTTCTTATTCGAAAACGTTGAAAATGACCGGGAACATGCACAAATTATTGATTCGAGGTATTATGTAAAAGTCTATAAATTCATGTCCGTATGAATCAAAGTATCAGTCTGAAAACATACGCCTCTTCAAGTCTAGGAAAAAGGAAATTAATAAAATATTTGTTTCGGCTTTCAAATAGCACAAGAAAATGTGTAAATAAAACAAAAATTTGTCAGATGTGAATTCGTATGCGTATCGCTCAGCGAACAACTTAACAATAATTTCATCGTGTCACACAGCTGACTCAAAATAACACCGAAAAATCACAGTCGAATTCGCCTCCGATTCATTAGATAGTTGAATCCTTGAGGAGTGAGGAGTCAAATATTGTCTAGATATGTCATTGGCAGAGTTATAGAAAGTGCCATCAAATGACACAGGAACATTTCTTAGAGAGAGAGAGGAGTCACACACCTACGACAAGCTAATCATCACAACACACACTCCAAACAACATCAATTGACGCTAAGAGCAACAACCAGACATTTCACCTTGATGATTGCTCGTTCGTGTGGAATCAACTACATTCTCACAACTGTGATCTTCACTATCCTCAACACTCGTTTGAATCAATCATCATGCTGTTTGTTTGCAATGAATGGATTACTTGCGTGTGAGATACATAGCGTGGCATGTCGACAAGACGTGTTCTCATTTCGCTTCCATATCATTTGTGCTATGATACTGGAGACAAGTGGATTTATTCCTGTGTTCACAGTATTTCTGTGAAAATTCTCATGAGTGGACATAAACTTTCACTTACTTTTAGCTGTGGTGTGATATATGAAAACGAATATAAATTTCGATGTATTAAACTTCGTTCACGAAATTGGCTTTGACCGTGGTATCACAATTTCAGGCTATCGTTTGTGTCACAAACTGAATGATTAGCAATCTACTGGGAACATTGCGGTAATCGAGATTGATATGGAGACAGTTTGCTTAAAAGGTGGACTTACGTAATTGGCGAGAATTCATCAGCTATTAAATGCGAGTTGGTGTAGATTTCGATCCTTCTTTGATAATTGTAACTATTTTTCGGTTAAACTTATTTTTGCTCTCTGTCGGACAGTTCATTTTATCTTGAAATTTTGGTATTTTCGTGGATTCGTTTTTCTGTTTTTATTCATAAAATATTTTTTTCTCAAAGTGGCTCGCTTTATCTATCAAATTTAGCATGCTTTTTCTCTTCTTCATTTTGTTTTTATTATATTGGCTGCATTTCCGCGCCCACTCTTCTTTTGAAACGCATCATCTTCATATATTATATCGCTGTTTTAATGTGATTGATCCTTTTTTGCTTGAACCAATTGCTCATAAATTTGATTGTACGTCAGTTGACGATACTGCACGAGGACTAGCCAATATCTTAGGCGTGTATTTTCAACTCGCGCCAGACCTTCTCCACCACACTTTCAACACTTCCCAATTGGACACGCATAACCGCCTACCCGAATACAGCCAGGCAATAGTGGATGAAAGAAAAATATTCATGAGTTCTTTTTCAGGGATTTGTTTTCTAATAAAATATCATCTTACGCTCTCATCGTTTATAGGACGATCTGATTGTTGTAGTAATTGATGACCAATGGGGTGCAGCAGTTTGGTTGTATTATCCAATACTCACCGGTGATAGTAGCCAAACTTCCAGCTGTCTCATGAATTGACATTAGTAAGAAACAATGGACCACTGCATAGGGCCAAAGAGGTTAACTTGTGTACTATATCACCTTGTAACCAAAATCTCTTCAAATAGAAACATAGCGAGCGTACATTACGAAATGGCTTAAACAGGCACGAAAAATATTCAGAGTACTAAAATGTTGTAAAATAATTCTCAAACCGATGTCAACAGAAAATGAAATACCGTGAAGACTATAATCGCCGCAAACCAGGTTTTCCGAAAAATATGCAAATGAAAATCAAACAGCATAAATTTAACAGAATACAGAGAAAACACAACGAAAGAAGCGATATAAGAATAAAAAAATTCCTCTGATTCCGTACACCTTTCCGCTGCTAAAATGGTAAAGAAAGAAAAACATCAGGCAAGTTAGACTAAGTAGGATATTACCGCCAAGAAAATCGCAAATAATTCGGAATAAAATCATTAAAAACCGCAAAATTAAACTGAACAAGTCATACTAAAAATGTGATGCAATTCCACACAAATATAAAACACTATAATTCTACTCCAATTAATCAGCTAGTTGAATCTTTGGAGAGTGAAGAGTCGAATTTTCTATAGATATGTCACTGGATAGAGTTTTACAAAGTGCACTAAATGCTACAGGAACATTTCCAAGAACATACTCCAAACAACATCAATTGACGCTAAGAGCAACAACCAGACATTTCACCTTGATGATTGCTCGTTCGTGTGGAATCAACTACACTCTCACAACTGTGATCTTCACTATCCTCAACACTCGTTTGAATCAATCATCATGCTGTTTGTTTGCAATGAATGGATTACTTGTGTGTGAAATGCATAGAGTGGCATGGCGACAAGATGCGTTTTCACTTCGCTTCCATATCATTTGTGCTATGATACTGGAGACAAGTGGATTTATTCCTGTGTTCACAGTATTTCTGTGAAATTTCTCATGAGTTTCACTAAAATTCCACTCACCTCGAGCTGTAACATGATACGTGAATACGAATGTGGATTTCTTTATATTAAACATAGTGTGTGAAGTTAGTTAATAGGGCGGTATCACAATTGTGGATCAATGAACATGACAAAGAAAATATTTGAAATCTACTATATTTAATGAACCTCGCCTAGATTACGAGTTTGCTTGTTTTCTTGCCTCTCCCAAGTCTGGACAAAGAAGAGGTTTGGGGTGTGGTGCTAGCAACCCCACCTTCAAATTCTATCCAAATTTCTACAAAAGCTTCAACGCACAAATATGTAAAAATTAATACAAATATAAACAATAAATTTATTTTTCGCTGGAATCTGGGAAGTGAAATGGCGCAGACTAGTGAAAGCCTGCGGGAAGCTAGTCAGCCGATGTGCCTCTTTTCGATGAAACCTATAATAAGGATTGGGACGTGGAATGTACGTACAATGTACGAAACGGGAAATGTTGGCCAGGTAGCCGCAGAAATGAGATGACATAAAATAGAAGTGTTGGGAATCTGCGAGAGCAGATGGAACGGATGTGGAAGGTGCCAACAATCAACTGGAGAGATAGTAATCTACTCCGGTCACCCAGAGGACAACCCCGAGCACACCGAGGGAGTAGGCATCATGATGTCACCGACAGCAGCCAAAGCTCTCATGCAGTGGGAACCAATCTTCTCCAGGATAATGACAGCCAGGTTCAACTCAAAAGGAACGAAAATAACAGTCATGCAATGCTATGTGCCTACAAACGTCTCAGAACAAGAGAAGAAGGAAGTCTTCTACGGACAACTACAAACAGTAATGGACAACGTCCCAAATGGCCATATCAGATTCCTGATGGGTGATATGAATGCGAAACTGGGAGAAGGCAATACAGGAAGAGAACTCACCATGGGTCGTGAGGCCCTCGGTGAAATGAACGACAACGGTGAACTCTACTCAGACTTCTGCGCCTTCAATGATTTGGTGATTGGTGGCAGTGTGTTCAAACACAGGGATATACACAAGGCGACATGGATTTCACCAGATGGACACACCACAAACCAGATAGACTTCATTTCAATCTCAAGGAAGTGGAGACGGAGCCTACTGGACACAAGGTTGAGGAGAGGAGCAGATGTGGGTTCAGACAACTATCTAGTACAAAAGACTTTCAAGCTGAAGCTGAAAGCCACGAGGATACCTGGGGATAGGCCACAATGCAGGTTCAAAACGCAAAAACTGAAGGACACAACCACAAAGGACATTTTCACTGCAATTGTCAGAGCAAAGCAGGAAAAACTACGTGGCACCATTGAGGAATCATCCGTGGAAGACCATTGGAACTCTCTGAAGCTAATTTTCAACGAAACGTGTTCAATGGTTTTAGGAAGAAAGAAGAAACATGACAAGGAATGGCTCTCAACAGACACTTGGAAGCTTATAGAGGAGAGGAGAATGGTGAAAGAGAAAATTATTCAATGCAAAGATGGACGAGAGAAAGAGACGCTGAGCTCAAATTACACAGCACTGGACAAAGAAGTGAAGAAGAGTGCCAGGAAGGACAAAAGACAATTCTACGACAACCTGGCCACTGAAGCTGAGAAGGCAGCAGGCGAAATGGACATGAGGACATTTTATCAGATTATCAAGTCTCTATCCGGGAAGAGATCAAAACAAGTGAAACCCATAAAAGACAGCCAAGGGAACCAAGTTCCCAGTTACTCCTGTCGACTTTAAGTAAAATTCTGAGTCGCATCATCCTGGAGAGAATAAAGGACTCACTGGATGCAGAACTCTGACCAGAACAATCTGGATTCAGGAAAGGCAAATCATGTTCTGACTAAATTGCAACTCTACGCATCATCATCGAACAAAGCATGGAATGGTGATCAAACCTCATCCTCAGCTTTATAGCCTTCGATAGCGTTGACTGTGAAGTAATTTGGAAACTACTCGAGTACTGCAGCTTACCCCAAATATTCATCAACCTAATTCAGCAGCTGTACGACAACGGCACATGTCAAGTGACCCACAACGGAAAACTCAGCGAGGCGTTTGGAGTAAACACAGGAGTCAGAAAGGGTGCTTATCGTCACCTTATTATTATTATTATTAACCTCGCCAAGATTACTAGCTCACTAGTTTTTTAGCCGGTCCCAAGACCTGATAAAGGAAGAGGGTTGGGGTGTGATGCTAGCAACTCTACCCCCAAAACGTAACCAAATTTCTACAAAAACATCAACGCATAAATATATTATTATCACCAATGATATTCCTAATTGTGGTGGACTGGATTATGTGTCAGACAGTGGGAAACGAGAAGATAGGGATATCCTGGACGGACGTGAAGAACCTAGAAGACCTGGATTTCGCCCGTGGATGATTTATGTTTGATGTCACACAAAATCGAAGACTTACAAGCAAAAACCGACAAACTGGTCGAAGAAGCACCAAAGACAGGACTCCAGGTGAACATAGACAAGACGGAGGTTATGAAAATAACCAACCAACAACAACAACAACAACAGCAACATCCAGCGCCAATCACCACCAACAGGAGGGATTTGAAAGAGGTTACTTCATTCACTTATCCAGAGAGCATTGTCTCAACTACAGGAGGAACGGACGAGGATATCAAATTTAGAATTGGGAAGGTGAGAAACACATTCATCAACCTGAAACCAATCTGGAAATCTTCGTCACTCCTCAGCATCAACAACAAAATTCGGATTTTCAATACAAACGTCAAGTCACTTCTTCTATACGGATCAGAAACTTGGCGGGTCACAAAGAATATTTTCAACAGGTTGCAGACCTTTATCAACAACTGTCTTCGTTCTATACTGAAGATTAGATGGTCAGAAAGAATCACCAACAAGAAACTATGGGAACAAACAAAACAAGAATCAATCGCCAAACAAATATGTAGGAGAAAGGGGAGATGGATTGGACACTCGCCGAGGAGGCCGCTGGGTGACATCGCGCGTCAGGCCCTCGAGTGGAACACGAAAGGTAAGCGGTGAGTGGGACGTCCAAGGGTGACATGGAGGAGATCGTGTGAAGAAGAGTTGAAACAGCATGGATTAACATGGATGCAAGTGAAAAATACAGCAGAAGGCGGAAGCAAGTGGAGGCGTGCAGTTGAAGCCCTATGCTCCACTAGGAACCTTAGGGAACAATAATAATAATACTATATTTAATGTGTTTTTCCAGATTGATGTGGAGACAATATAATCATAATTTAAGGACACGCTTTGAGACAGATTGCATGGGCTCATAAATGCAAGTTCTTGTAGATGAAGGTGCTTCAGTGATAATTCGACGAAATTATCGGGTAAAAAAAGATATGCTCTCAGATTGAAATTGCATCGTCTCTCGTTTGCATGATTCTAAGTACGCTATTCTTGTCAAACAAAACACGTGTTGTTCAAACGACATCATGATTGCTTTTCTCGGGATTAAGACGATTTTTTCGTGTATGATTTAATTCATATTTTCAAAACAAATGAACAAAACATAAAAATATATCTATATTTATCTATTATGCAGCAATAGATCCTACCCCACATGCCACCTAAAATAAATCACATTCACAGAAGACGTTACCAAACAAGATTCATAAAGAGTGACAGGATATCCAAAGAAATAAAAGGGTAGACTATTATTTTGTTTTGTAAATGCTACGACGACCTCTTTATCAATCAAGTAACTGTTCGAAATATTTCACCGAAGTTGGATGTACTCTATAGTGGCGCACTTTTAAAAGGCTTCCAAATGGTTCTGTCTAAACTACAATGAAACAGAGTGTTATGATTTAGCAATAACTGCGCGAAAATACCCGTAGGGAGCCGATCACACAAATGATGTACACACTCATAAAATATTATATGAAAAGTTAGCAACATGAGATACAACTAGGAATAGTACACTTAGAGATGTAGAATACAATCGGAAAGCGAACATTGAAAATAAAGAAAATTGTATTCGGATTAACTAAACCTAAAAAACATATGGATAAACAACTATATTTAAAGACGTAATCTAGTTTCATGTGAAGACAGTATAATCATTAGTTTAGGACACGCATTGAGAGAGATACCATGGGCACATAAATGCAAGTTCGTGTAGATGCAGATGCTTCAGTGAAAATTAGAAGCAAATGTGTATTCGAAATAAATTTTCTGTCAGTTCGAAAATGAATTGCATCAAACCTAGTAAGTTGTTATTCCCACACAAGTCATATATTATTCAAAAGGCACCCAGATTACTATTCTCAGTGTTTGTTGGATTCTTTCAAGTAAAATTTAGTTATTATTCTTCAAAAAAAAAATGAGAACCTATTAAAACATAACTACGAAAATTTCTCATGCAGCATTTGAGCTCACCATATGTATCACCTGAAAAAAATTAATTCACCGAAGAAATTATAAAAAAAAGAATGCATTCTTATAAACAAGATGTTTCAAGACATGAAGACGTACACTATGATTATGTTTGTCATTGCTACGACGACATCTCAAAAACCAGTTCATATTTCCACAAATCTGAATCCAAATCTTAAAAAAGCGTCAAGGTTCAATTCACCTTCGATTCATTAGATAGTTGAAACGCTGAACAGTGAGGAGTCGAATATTTTCTAGATATGTCACTTGGCAGAGTTATACAAAGTGCCATCAAATGACACAGGAACATTTCTCAAAATGCATGGTAATTTCGAGTTCCTGATAGCCACTTGCCACATGAGATAGGCCTTTCGTTCCTGAGAGGTTGTCGGCTCCACGCTTCACTCACAGAAGACGTGACAGTTCCACGGAGAGGAGTCACACACCTACGACAACCTAATCATCGAAACACACACTCCAAACAACATCAATTGAAGCTAAGAGCACCAACCAGACATTTCACCTTGATGATTGCTCGTTCGTGTGGAATCAACTGCACTCTCACAACTGTGATCTCCACTATCCTCAGCACTCGTTTGAATCAATCATCATGCTGTTTGTTTGCAATGAATGGATTACTTGTGTGTGAAATGCATAGCGTGGCATGGCGACAAGATGCGTTTTCACTTCACTTCCATATCATTTGTGCTATGATACTGGAGACAAGTGGATTCATTTGCGTGTTCAACGGATTTCTAGAAAATTCTCATTCTTCTGGTTAAGCTTTCACTTACTTTTGTCTTTAACGTGACACATGAAGAGGAATTTGTAGTTTATTATACTGAACGTATTGTGTGAAGTTAGTTAATGGGGTTGAATCACAAATGCCGATCATTGTACATCACCAACGAAAACATTTATAAACTACTATATTTAATGTGGCATTGCAGATTGATGTGAAGACAGCATAATCATAAGGAACACATGCATATTGGGAGAGGTTTCGTGCGCTCATAATGTCATGTTCGTGTAGGTTAAGATGCTGCAGTGTCAATTCGGAGTAATTGTTGTTTCAAGGAAGTTTTCCTGTCAGTTCGAAAATGTTTTATCAATGGAGTCCTTGTTACTCCTAACTCTGTGTTTCTGAATTGACACTTATGATGTTTAAATGCCTTGATTTTTCTATATTTTTACTGTTTAAAACGTTTTTTGGGATTTTCACATCCTAGTTCAGCATGTGACTGAATGTTATTGATTTAAATGGAATGATGGAAAGACAGTTGCAGCGAAGTATATTTTCTTTTTGTACTTTTAACCAATACTCCAGTGACAGAAGCTATATGTTTTCTGTGTGACTTCATCCAATGCAATAACATTGATATCGGATCCCGATCCATTATCTAAATGAGTCGTTACTACTTTGTACCTTCATTGTCTACTTCAGACTCATCGATGAAATCTACAGGCAAACAGATGGCGTATCAGTGGGCTGTCCACTGGGACCCATCTTATCCAGCTGTTCTATGGTCAGCTTCGAAAACAATTTCTTGTCATGGACTATCACTGACCTCCATCTTTACGAGATATACATTGATGATACTTTCATCATTTGTGATGAGAACCTGGACCTTGGAAACTTACTTCAAACCTTCAACAATGCCTACGAAAACATCTACATTACTCTTGAATCTGAATCCGACGGAATGTTCCACTTCTTCGACGTCCATCTGACAAGAAATGCTGACAACTCTCTAAAAAGTTCCATATGCAAAAAGCCTTTATTGAATGAACAACTCATCAACATTCAAAGTTTCGTGCCGCTAAATAGAAAGCGGAACCTGAAATACGCTCTTCCCTCTAAGATTCGGAAGATATGAAGCGAGAAAGTAATTGACGAAGAACTGTGTAATTTCCGGCGAACCCTGATGGAAAAAGATTTTCGGCTCAGGTTCAAAGACAAGAATCTCAAATCAAAGAAGACTTCCGAACAAGTTCGGTGCGTCCCGAAGAAGATACTTCCGCCTAATCTAGAGTTCAAAGGTGACATTGAAGCAGAAATCCTACATAAACGCCTCTGCAAATCTCTAAGGGAAGCATACCTCGTTGCGAGCCTACAACTGACTTTTTATCTGAAATAAACTGTTCAGACAGAACGCGAAAGACAAGCTGTTGCATTGGGCTACATCAGCGTGCATATACCTGTTTACTTGCTAGTGCAGAGATAAGTACATCGGCTGTACCATGTGCCAACTCGAAAAGCGTGCTCGTGAACACTATTCAGCCTGACTCGTTAAAGGGGAACTGAAAGGTGTATACAGTTCAGTCACAGAACATCTGGTCAATTCAGGACATTCAGCACAATTCGAAAAATCTTTCAAAATAATATAAAAGATTTGATCAAAAGTATCAAAGTGAGTAAAGGTAAGATATTTGGGAACAGCCGAGGCACTAGACATCCAAAAACTCAAACCCACGTTATGTAACCAAAAGAAATACGTCCAATCCTTGTCTTTGCCATGGCCATCATAAACGGGCAATTCTTTTATTAGTGACTTTCCCATTGCGTTTTCTATCCAAACTTCCTGTTTATTCATGATATTTTTAAGTTCTTCTGTCTGTCTTGTCATTTTATTATTTCTACATATTTAATATCTGACTGCACAGATAATTATTCTTCACATCACTTATGATCCCACTAGAGTTTTATCCAAACATCCTGCATATTTCGTTATTTCCACATTCCAAAGTCGTAACTGCACAATATGTCAATCTTCTCAGTAATTATGATACTACCTTGTTTGAGAATTATTCATCCCCCTGAGTACTGTGGTATTTCAATTCATAATTGCACATTTATAAATTCGAATCTTGACGGGTATCAGTCTGTAGATTTACCACGCAATTATAAAAAATCACGAGGGTAGAGTCCAGTTGATGAGTTCGTCGGAAAGTATATTTCCTTCGTTGCAAACGTCCCTTAAATATTCCGAATGATCAGATGTGTATAATTAATGATTTTTAAATTTCTCTTCATTTACTTACTCAACTGTACAGCTTCAGGAATAGAGATTAAAATTGGCTATTACTTATGACTTTATGTTAATAACCAATTAGTTTATGATGCCATACATATGTTCACTGCGAGCTTGACTGTCTATTCTCTGATGGAGTATGAATCAACCCTTTCATTGTTTCACAGTCCTGACTCTTATTTTCACCAAAATATCACGGTTTCATTCATCTCTGATTCATTAGATAGTTGAATCGTTGAAGAGTGAGGAGTCGAATATTGTCTAGATATGTCACTTGGCAGAGTTATACAAAGTGCCATCAAATGACACAGGAACATTTCTTAGAATAATAATAATAATTTGCTTTATTCCACAACAGTACATGTGATACAGAATGGAATTCTCAGCATTTTTACTACAGTATTGCATCCAGTTAGTACATTATCAATAAATAGAATTCTACATAGATTAAAGAAACCAGAATGCATGGAAAGTTCGAGTTCCTGATAGTCACTTGCCACATGAGATAGGCCTTTCGTTCCTGAGAGGTTGTCGGCTCCACGCTTCACTCATAGAAGATGTGACAGTTCCACGGAGAGGAGTCACACACCTACGACAACCTAATCATCGAAACACACACTCCAAACAACATCAATTGAAACAAGAACAAATTAGTTCAGCGAAGAGTCTCTTTTCGGCGAATTCATTCATTTAGCTGTACAGTCGCAAATATATATGGAATTAATTTTGTGTGTGTGTACATCAAGTTTGTCAAAATCAAAATAACAGTTAGTGTGGGTTGTTGATTACATCATCAAAATAATTAAGAAATTAAAATGTGTGATTAATAATCAAAGTTGTAACTAAGTAGGGTGAAGATTGGTAAGATGTAAGTAGGGTTACGTAATATAGACATGTTTAGGAAGATTAGATGTTAGTGAAGGAGCATGGAGACAATTATGAAAATAAACTAGATAATAGGTGAACAGATTGAATGGGTCAGTTAGTAAAAATTAGTATACGAAAATTGCAAAAAAATTTCATCAAAAATGTTGATGACAGATAAACTTGAAATTAAACCCACGGTTGTAGGAGAGGGGGGAGAAGTTTCTTCTGTGTGCATAAATCAGGCTTTTCTATTCAAATCGCTAAGGCTTCGGCAATACAAAATATACGAAAGCTTGACGATTTTGGAAGGCTTCTTTTGACTTTATAGATGACTTTGAACAACTTCTCCTTGCAAATCGAATTGAGTATATGCTCAATAATGGCGCTCCTTATTGCTCCGTTGTTACCTTTCCGTAGCCAGGCGAGATAGTGTTCTTGAACTCTTTTAGATAAAACTCGCATCGAACGACCAATATACCTCGCTCCGCAAGAGCAGGTGAATTGGTACATACAAGTTTATCTGTCATCAACATTTTTGATGAAATTTTTTTGCAATTTTCGTATACTAATTTTTACTAACTGACCCATTCAATCTGTTCACCTATTATCTAGTTTATTTTCATAATTGTCTCCATGCTCCTTCACTAACATCTAATCTTCCTAAACATGTCTATATTACGTAACCCTACTTACATCTTACCAATCTTCACCCTACTTAGTTACAACTTTGATTATTAATCACACATTTTAATTTCTTAATTATTTTGATGATGTAATCAACAACCCACACTAACTGTTATTTTGATTTTGACAAACTTGATGTACACACACACAAAATTAATTCCATATATATTTGCGACTGTACAGCTAAATGAATGAATTCGCCGAAAAGAGACTCTTCGCTGAACTAATTTGTTCTTATTTCAATGTATTAATGGGTATTTTTCGCGAACATCAATTGAAGCTAAGAGCAACAACCAGACATTTCACCTTGATGATTGCTCGTTCGTGTGGAATCAACTACACTCTCACAACTGTGATCTTCACTATCCTCAACACTCGTTTGAATCAATCATCATGCTGTTTGTTTGCAATGAATGGATTACTTGTGTGTGAAATGCATAGAGTGGCATGGCGACAAGATGCGTTTTCACTTCACTTCCATATCATTTGTGCTATGATACTGGAGACAAGTGGATTCATTCATGTGTTCATCGCTTTGATCGCCGTTTTCTTTTGTAGGTATTTAGTCAACCTTTTAACAGGGATTTTTCCGACTGAAGCATATTTAAATTTTGTAAAATTTTTTTGAATATTTTTTTTCATGTTTTCCCACTCGTTTCTTTGTTTCAATGAACAGACATCTGTCCTAAGCTGTTTTTGCCTAGAAATACCCTCCGTTATGTTTCAGCTTGTTTGCGCTATTTCATTGTGGTTTCACTGAAATAATTACCGGACTAACATTCTGTTTAATGACACTCCCTTTCCACATATACTTCTTATTAGTTCTACTTTATCTTCGAAGGAAACGGAGGCCGATAAATGTGCGATAACTGTACGTTAACATCCACAGGGAAACTAATAATTCAGAAGATATCTTAATTCTGAAAATTTTATGTGAAAAATCAGTAACACGAGATAAAACTAGGAATTAAACATACAGTAACGTAATTAGAAATCACCAAAAGTTCATTGAGAACAAAGAAACAATTATTCTCAATATGCCTGAAACACATAAAGTTATACATACACCTCAAAACTACTGTATTTAATGCGCTATTGCGAGTTGACGTGAAGACAGTATAAACATAAGGTTAAGATAGTTATAAGGAGAGAATTCATGCACTAATAAATTCAAGTTTGTGTGGGTGGAGATCCTTCGGTGTAAATTGCAAGTAATAGTCAGTTAAACGACATTTTTCTGTCAGTCCGAAAATGCATCTTATCTTAGCTGCTCGATACTTAATACGTTGTTCTTGTAAAGTTAACTAGGTGTTTTTCAAACCTTATCATGTTTCTAATTCTAAGTATTCAGGGAGTTCTATAAGGTTCAGTCGAGTACAGATTGAAATTATTAATATAGAGTAATTTATTATTCGATTACGAATATTACATTTTTATCATAATATCTTACCCAAACTATTGTCTAGATAAAACACATTTCAAAATTTATCGTGTGACAAAATTTACTGAAATAAATATGACTTAAAAACAAAAATTCTCACTTTTGATGTTAGCGTATACGCATCAATGACACTTAATCAACAAAGTAATTGTTGCACGAATCCCACCGTCATTGACACCAAAATATCTAACCGAATTCCACTAGGATTAATAAGCTGATTGAAACATTGAACAGTGAGGAGTCGAATATTGTCTAGATATGTCACTTGGCAGAGTTATACAAAGTGCCATCAAATGACACAGGAACATTTCTTAGAATAATAATAATAATTTGCTTTATTCCACAACAGTACATGTGATACAGAATGGAATTCTCAGCATTTTTACTACAGTATTGCATCCAGTTAGTACATTATCAATAAATAGAATTAGTAAAGAAACCAGAATGCATGGAAAGTTCGAGTTCCTGATAGTCACTTGCCACATGAGATAGGCCTTTCGTTCCCGAGAGGTTGTCGGCTCCACGCTTCACTCACAGAAGATGTGACAGTTCCACGGAGAGGAGTCACACACCTCCGACAACCTAATCATCACAACACACACTCCAAGCAACATCAATTGAAGCTAAGAGCACCAACCAGACATTTCACCTTGATGATTGCTCGTTCGTGTGGAATCAACTACACTCTCACAACTGTGATCTTCACTATCCTCAACACTCGTTTGAATCAATCATCATGCTGTTTGTTTGCAATGAATGGATTACTTGTGTGTGAAATGCATAGAGTGGCATGGCGACAAGATGCGTTTTCACTTCACTTCCATATCATTTGTGCTATGATACTGGAGACAAGTGGATTCATTTGCGTGTTCAACGGATTTCTAGAAAATTCTCATTCTTCTGGTTAAGCTTTCACTTACTTTTGTCTTTAACGTGACACATGAAGAGGGATTTGTAGTTTATTATACTGAACGTATTGTGTGAAGTTAGTTAATGGGGTTGAATCACAAATGCCGATCATTGTACATCACCAGCGAAAACATTTATAAACTACTATATTTAATGTGGCATTGCAGATTGATGTGAAGACAGCATAATCATAAGGAACACATGCATATTGGGAGAGGTTTCGTGCGCTCATAATGTCATGTTCGTGTAGGTTAAGATGCTGCAGTGTCAATTCGGAGTAATTGTTGTTTCAAGGAAGTTTTTCTGTCAGTTCGAAAATGTTTTATCACTGGAGTCCTTGTTACTCCTAACTCTGTGTTTCTGAATTGACACTTATGATGTTTAAATGCCTTGATTTTTCTATATTTTTAATTTTTAAAACCTTCTTTGGGACGTTTACATCCTAGTTCTGCAATTTTCTGAATTTCATTGATTAAATGAAGAAAATGTTTTTATTTTTTTCACTTACTCCACAGTTCAGCTGCAGGAATAGAGTTTAAAGTTGACTATTTCTCATGACTTTATGTTAATAACGAATTAGTTTATGACGCTGTAGGTGTGTCCACTGCGAGTCTGTTCGTCTATTCTCCAATGACGTATTAATCAACCTTTTCATTGTTTCACAGATCTGACTCCTATTCACACCAAATTATCACTTTTGAATTCACCTCCGATTAATTTTTTTTCCTTCACGTTCGCAGTGGAACATAGGGCTTCAAGCTAGTGGCTTGAAGTTTCTGTAGCAGTGTTTATTTTACACGATGTGGTTGCTAGCCTCTTGCACAACTTTTCCTCTTCAGGAGCATTATTTCTGGCTTAGCAAGGTAAAGGAGTGCGTCGCCGGGGATCGAACCCCAGACCATGTGCATGGTCGCCGAGCGTCCTAACCGCCATGCCACCGACGCACCTCCGATTCATTAGCTAGTCAAATTGTTGAAGAGTGAGAAATCGAATATTGTCTAGGTATTTCACTTGGTAGAGCTATACAAACTGCCATCTGTTTTCTTATGCTATTGTTGGTGCGTTTTATTTTTTTTCTGTAGAATTATATCTTTCACTCTACTTTGTTCATTTTTTCATGTTTACCTTTGACTTATATCGTTTTCATTTATTTATTGCAGTTTAAGTATATTCTGTGAATATTCAGTGATCCTTGCTGAAAGTAAATTTTGTTTAAGATGTTGACTTTTTCTCGATTGTTTGTTAGTCATCTGATCCTGATTTTTAATTCATGTGATCATTGGAATTATCATACATGGTGTTTGCTTACGTTTTTCTTCAAAGTACGATAAAAATGAATGTAAATTTGGTTAATTTAAAAGTTTTCTTATTCAGTAATTTTTTCATGATGGAATTATTTTAGTATGTGTCTTGAGTTGCCATTTTACTCATGACATCTGAAGGGCTTTCGGAGTTTACACATGAAATGGACAATCTGTTGAATCTTGATCTACAATTTCTTATCCTTTATAGTTTTGTGTATATTGTAATGTGTAGAATAGACCGTGCAACCATTAGCCACCTTCGCGATTATCTGTGATTTCACGTTATGCTCTGTGAGATGAATGCAGAAATCTCTTTTTGGGAAATCTCTTGGGGAATCACAGATAAACTACGGTGATTTCTGGGACATTCATGATTGAAAACTGCTCCATTCCAACTCAAGTGAAATGAAATGAAACACTTCTTATCACACTGATGCATGCTGTTCTCGTTTTATCAGATCTTAGACAAAATGCCTATAGAAACTCTTATGTGCAATATAAATTGTCCACGAATGAAGAAAACTTTTGTGGAAATACGAAGCTACTGTCATCAAGAGAACATTTTGTTGACGTATTATAATTTGACTTAAACATTCACAGCATGCGACCAAGGGTAGTGTGTTTCCACCTTGTAGTATAAGTGATGCTTTTAATTATTCCAACGAATCTGTCGCTAATAACAATGCTAATCATAACATGAACCATAGTTCAGGGACAGGAATTCAATGAGATTTTAAGTAATTGGACTAACTATCTAGTCCTATTTCAGTGTAGTGACGCAGACCATTTCATAACGAGCATTTTAAATTATCTTCTTGATCAAACGAATGAAAATCCAACTGTAATAATCCCTGATCGAATTCATTCGGATGAATCAAAGATAAACTAAGAATGAATGATAATTCGCCTGGGTGGAGTTTCTTGAATTACACCACTAAGCCAATCATATTATGTTGATAAACATTTACTAATTCAATTAACTAACAAGTGATTTCTGGACCAGACATCTCAGATAGATCCAAGTGAACGGATTCAAGTAAATGTGACAAAAATGTTAAACGAAATTAACGGTGAATCATTCATTAGCACACAAATATATTAACTAATTTATCTATCCGGTTTTAAAACTCGGTACATTGATGGCTCACCTAGAGTTCACAAACAAGGTCTTATGCTCCATCCATAACCAAATATGATAAACTCTTCACATTACTCAGTCGTGAAGTAGCTGTTATAGGTTTGGAACCAGTTAAACAGAAGCTGTCAAGAAGATTTGAATTTGTCGATTAAATCATGAATGCCACTCCGCTAGTTAGAGAAGTCGACAGTTTAGACGTCCTTACTTTCTCTAATGAGATCTCACTAGACAAAGAAGATCATACATATCTATGTGATCTAAGCCAATCCAGTAATGCAGATATTTGTATGTCTATTTGAATCCTGAATTAATTCTTTCTGAGATTTAGGACTACTCTTGGCCGATTGCTTAATATCAAGCCTATAAACCTTATCTTAAATGTAACAATGGATGACTTCCATCTCTCTCCACTGACGATATTTCCATTATTCCAGATGGAAATTTGAGTCTAGGAAACGTGTTCCAGACCTTCAGTAGTCTCCACTCAAACATCAACTTCATTTTTCAATCAGGACAGTTTGCATGATGTCTGACTGCTAAGGAAGGGTGATAAATCACTGAGGAGATCTACCTGTAAAAAGCCTACATAGAACAGAGAGTTTAATAATTTCCAAACCTATATACGTCTAAGCGGTACAAAGAATCTCATCGATCCGTTTTCCTCAGGAACCACCAAGTAATCTGTACTCCAGTATGTTGACACTCTCTGAATTATCCGGATGGAAATGGCTTCTCACTCAGATTAATACACAGGAACATGAAATCTTCAATCATATCCTATATTTCAGAGATAGATTCAAGAATAAATCATCTTGTTCAATCTGGAACCTAATAGTGATATCAAGGCAGAAACTATATGAATGTCACACCCAAACTCAGCTCTAGTTTTGAAATCCTTTTAATTCTCACTTTACATCCTGTCAAGCTTCTCATAGGTAGCGAGTTCAAATTATCTAATTATGGTTGAAACATGAGTGATGTGAAATTTTAATGCGTCGCTATTATCCATAAGAAATAAGTTGGTTTTCTAAACCATATATATGAATGAAGAAGTATCAAATTGTTCCTCTCTGAATGGAAAGCAATATACATAGTCTAGAGGTGAAATCTCAATGGTATTTCAGGGATTCACTGTCTGATGTTATATAAAACAGATAGGCACTTGTCAGTTCGCAGTATTCAGGCTTATCTGAAGGTGGATTTCACCACGAATCCAAAGCAGTTAGTGAAACACTTTACGGGTTTCGCCCACAAATCTTTGAGTTTTGTGTGACATAAAACAAATATTCCGCGAAGAACAAATCATTTCAAGTATTGTCATATTCCTGGTATGGGTTCGGTGAACTACGTAGTGTTGAGATAGTCACAAAATTACTTCAGGGTCAGTCCTGTTGAAGGCCTTTTTGTAGCCAGTGTAGTTTAGATAGGTGTCTAACTGCTACTCTATATTATCGATCTCGACATCAAATATTACTGACAAAATTTTCATCTACTATTTGTCATATCAGATAAATCCTCAATTTGAGCGAGTTAATGCATTAGATGCGCTTTTGATGGAATAAGCCATCTACACAGGCATTAAACCATGTAAAGTCAATTTTATCTGTTTATCTCGTACACGTGTTGAAGTATGTCTACAAAGAGAAGTTCGCTGCTACAGACTAGCAGGAACTCTGTACACTTCCAAACAAAAACTTCATATAAATTCGACGATACTGAATTTAGTGTTAAAACCAAAGAAATTTATTACTAATATTATTACGTCAATTTGGCGATGAACTACAGAGCTGCAATAAGTATCGTTGTCAGGACTAGCTATAAACCCACTCTAAACTTCACTTTATGAGATGTTCCTTACACTCGTGAAATTTGATTGGTGATCCAATGATCATTTTTTTCAAACTGATCTAAAATCATCTGACCTTGAAGAACTCTTCGACAAGTAAGCAATATCTGATTACACAAAGCAAACAATAACTTTGGAAGGAATTTTCTATGACTCTATTCATATTTTAACTCACTTAGAATAACTAAAAGTTAAAAATCTCAGAATTCAATTATTTTCATGGAAGCTTCTTTTGGATATTATATAATCTCACAATTTTCTGAGGGAATTCAGGTTCTTCAAATGATGCTCCAAAATTCCCTTCGAAATTATTGGTTCACTGACGGATTCACTTGGTCTACATGGTGAAATCTAGAGGATGTACCGAGGCAACTATTCTCAGCAGCCCTCATGTTGAAGCTTTAAAAACAAACGGTCAAAAAACATTGTTCTAATATCAAGACTGGATTGTCATCTTGGGTCTAAAGTTGTAGGAACAAACACACCATAAATATATGATCTGCTTGAAATTCACTAGTCAAACTGGTCAATGCGTTCAAAATTAGGTATATGTAATGCACTATATTACGAGGTAGCCCAATGGTCGGCAGATACACTGAAGCCACTACAGCTGAAGCAGGCTAAATATATTTTGGTAGATATCGCCAGAAAGGTCAATGGTGAGACAAAGTATTATACAGAATTTTCTTTGCGAATCATTAATGTCCTCCATTTATAAAATACCATTGATGGTATTTTTGAACCTCTGTTAAGTAATGACATGAGGCTACAGAGAGACTGTATGATGAATGTACGATTTCATATTAACAACAACATTTTTACTCAGGCTGAAGGCGTGCAAATAGACTCCCTTATTTTCACTCTTTCAACCGATATGTGTATCATTAATAAATGCAGTCAATAAAATACAGTTTTACTGTACCTTCAAAGTTACGCGGTGTACGTACTAGTAATCAGAAGTCAAATTTATCGGGGTAAAGTGGACTTTTAAAGTAGCTGTGAGTATGTCTCTATGTAAAAGTTTCTTTGGGATTCATTACTGTAGAAGATAGAGATACTGGAAAATAGGTCGGCTTAAATATTTCTGGTTGTAAAATGAAAACTTCTAAATTACAGAAACAGAGGAAAACAGTAGAACAAAATCTGACTCACGTAGGTGTACTAAATCTAGTAAAAATAGCAGAGTAACGAGTAAACAATATTTATTAGCTCATTATATTATTTCGAATACTATTGGTAATATTTTGATATTATTGTCATCATAACTAATTCTTCGTCTAAACTATTATTTGTTTGCAACTGGATTCAGCCCATTGATCAGATCAGTATTTCACCTTCCAACATGATTTAACTTTTGAATTTCGTGTGATTCAATAAACCAAGTTTGTGCTTCCTTCTCCCATTCAGATTCATGAAACACTCTAGTTGCAACGAAAAGGAGAAGCTTATTAAGGCCGAATATGTATAGACTCGAAAAACATTATTAACGGAATGGTTCACGTGTTTGATAACATTTAAATAACATGTGGTGCACGAATAAATATGAGACAGTGTTTCGTAAATAATATACAGTTTAATCTGTTTGACAATATGATTTCAAACCAATTTGTACTCAGTTTTCAGGCTACTGTTCTTCTTACCTGCTCCTTCTGAAATTAGAAGTATTTACACAAAAATAACAAATAGAAATCCAAATTAGCTCATGTCATTTGTGCGGAATTGACGAGTGTATGGCATTCAAATAGCCTGAATATTTTATCAAATTTATGTTGAGAAAAATTCGAAGCAACTTTTAACTACTGAGTCATTTAGTGTGTGACAAGAAGTATGGCTGGCGAGCGGACATTTACATTCAGAGGGAGATATAAGGAATTTTAAATATGTTGGGTTTCCTTTGGTTTTCTTCAGCCTTCTTCTTAGTAAAGACGGTTAGAATATGTATACAACGTATTCTTGCGAAAAATGATGTTGCACTGAGAGGACTAATTCAAACAACGGAGTATTGACTTGGCCCGTGATGAGCAGTTTTCCTCAAACTACATGCAAATGATTGTCAAATGATTTTTACGAATGAATCAGTTTGTAATAGACCTAGTTCAAATAAAACTTGTTACCTTAGACGGGCTGGCATATACCTGAATTACTAGATTCTGATTCACAGTGAAAGATTCATGAATAAATTTAAATTCCTTTTGCATGTGATTATACGCACTTATCTTTCTTGCTCTGATCATAGTTCGCTTAATAACATTTCTTTGTATTTAAGGACCACGGAACTAGGAAAGCGTGTGAGCTACTTTGTTACTTTCATTATCTATACACGCTTCTACTGAGTGATTCATATTCTCGCCTGTTTGGTAAGACTGCTGGAAAATGCATATGCGATACTTTACTGATACATGTTCGAGTCTCTGATAGCTGGCTTAGTTGTTGTAAATAGCAAGAAATACGTACACAGATATACTGATTGGAAAACGCATCAATTCTTTTTGTTTTGTCGCTACTTCCCAAGGATATATTCTGGAATGATTTACCTTGTAATTCGTTAACCCATATTTGTTTTCTAAGAATTCTCGGTGTGTTCTCTGTGTGTGTTTTAGCGTATGTGATCACATGGCTGTGTGATCCCTATTCATTCTGACTACTCTCTATAACTCATAGTTTAATCTTAACATTTAGTAGGTATATATTCTTTTCGGCAAAATGGCAAGTATGATGTACAGGAAGCTACTTCTTATTATTACAAAGGATTGAGAGAGCACCTTCATATAGCAATAATCCTTTGAATAAATTCGTTGAAATATATTTTACTTATAGAATATTACTCAAGTTATTTGAATCCAATAATGAATAGTTGTATGTGAAGTAAATTAACAGTGTATGGACATCGGGTAATAATTAGTAAGTATTGGTTAGTAAAGCTGAAGTCAAAATTGTTAGGAAGAGGAAAATAAAATTGTTGAGAACTCACTTGCTTTATTGACTGGAAGAGAAGAGAATTTTGGAAAATTCCTCAAAATTGAGCTGCTGGTTTCGAGTTTTAAATGCACGCGAAAATTTATATCTGTTTTAATTTTTTTCGGTCGGTTAAAATTAGTTTAATTTAAAATTCCACAATACGCTTTTCATGAATCTAACTAAGACTAGTCGATTTCGTGTATAATTGTCTCCCTTTTAAGCCAAAATGAACGTAGACGTAGACGGAGTGACTCTACGTGTATAAGCTAACCTTAAGCTCAACAATTTCTTATGTAGTGTCTTTAACTGCTAATTGACTGAGATATCACTCAAATCAATCAGTGGTGTTTGATAGCCTGATTTAAGTGTCCTATACAATTGACGGCAACTTCGCTCGTTTAGGGACAGACTCATCAGTTGTGTACTCCATCTGACTCAGCTCGAAATATCTGAGTAGTTAAAACCACCCGAACTCTGGATAGCTACATGGATGAACTGGTGATACAGTGAAACAAATTCTATCGCAAAATTTCACTGAAATATATTTTGCTTGCAAATTGCTAGTTAATTTTAAATTGAGAATATTCTGGTGTAGCTTATAGACACCTTATATTTTTTTGAAATCAGCCACAACCCAACTTATTAATCATTTTTCCCCAATCGGTAGGATTCTTCCAAATTTCACTCCTGCTCAGAAGTCAAATAAATAATTTATTCAGTGATGAAAAGTAACTGGAACACGTGTCCACAAAGCCAGAATCCATCACTGATGCTTCGTTAGGCTTATGAATAACTCGACTAAAATTGAAATCTCTTTAACTTTCAAAATTATCACAACTGACAAAGAAGAAAACAACAGAAGAAGCTACAAATATCTGTCAGAAGCTTCGCTTCTATGTGTGCTTGTTGACGCAGTGTCAGCCGTACTTCCACAATTCTGGCCTCCACTATCCTCAGTAGCCTCATAAAGAAACCATGATGATGATTCTTTATAGCAAATAAATGCATTGTTTCTGTGTTCACCTTGTATTGTGAAATGGCGATTAAATGAAATCCAAGTTAGCTTTCAAAGCATGCACTCCATTATGAGAGTTTTTTCAGTGTTTTACTGCCAATGCAGTGGGAAATGGTAGTAAAATAATTACCCACAAAAAACATAATCCTACAACTGTCTGACATTCCAAAAGGCAGTCAGTGTTTGTGCATCAATAACACGGGTTTTTTAATTATTTCAGCTAAGTATGAAAGGGAGTGTGTGAGGTATGTGTTCTAATTTTAAGAAAATCAGAATTATTCGAAAACATGGAGTTTTGGTTCCCTGAGTGGGAAGAATCATTAATATCAGGCCATTAAATTCTTGTGATTCTCTGGGTGATCAGGAGTGCTTATCTGGTTGATTAACTGTTTACTTACGTAATACTTGAACATAACACGTACAAAATGAATAAAATTTGCATATTAACCAAGTCATTCGCACTAGTTATAACTATGAATATTTTAACGATATTTCCTTTTCCTCTATCATCTATTTAGATATTCAGTTTATTTCACTGCGCAGAGATACAGTTAACAGCTTATGATTATAAAATATTCCCATAGTCCATTTTCACAACACGCATTTTCTAAAATTCCTCTTTGTTCTGAAATCTGTACAGAGTTTTATCTCACCAGCTATTGTACGAATTCTTATCCGAATGGAGCCTATGCATCCCATCAATCGATCTGATATGGTTGCTGCTACTTTCGGGTATCCTTATTACTTGATCACATGTGGATTGTTTGAGGAGTATAAATTGTCTTGATCTAATGATAAATGCAAAAGTTATTAAGAGATTGTATAGTTTTTACGAAACTTTCGTCTCTAGAACATTGTGAGGATGAATTGGCAACATTAACTGAGAATACTAATGTGTTTAACATTAAATCGGAAGACTGATTACTCTCCACATTGAAATACCCTCAATCCTCTATGCCACCTTGATGTGCAATAAACAGAATTTCAGCTTTATTCATTTCGTAAAGAGTTATGAGTGAAAAGTGATTGACATCCCAACAAACTTTAGTACAGTATCAATTTCTAAATCTACTTTAAATTACATCTACTTCACTTAGTCAGATACTCCCGTCTACTTATTTATGAATTTCAGGTGGTGGGCAGGTAATTACAATTAACGAGGTAAATTAGAGTAATGTTTTCATTATACTAACGTTGTCATCGGTGAGTTGGAGACCTTGGAATCACTAAAGTGAATTGAGAATTTAATAGGCATTACCCGCCATTTTGTGCATGTTTAAACTGACCTGTCAATTCTACAATTCAAGCAATGTGGAAATATGGTAAATGCATTAAATTATGACTTTCTGTCAGTATTTCTACTCATGATTGATAAGTCTCGAAGATGCCTTCTTCATGAATCTGTAAGTATCTGAACATCGAAATCGTACACGTTATATGAAGAAATGTCGCAAGATACCTTCAGAGTGAAGCGCGCTTTCGTGAATACACCCGTCATCCAGACACAACTTTCAACATTTCGAATCAAAGACTGATCGCCTGATAGCATCAATTTATGAAGGGATAAACATTTTAAAAAAGTGTATGATAAATACGCAAATTCAGTAAGATTTGCTTTACTAACTTTTACATACTAGAACGAGATGAGCATGAAAATGAAATTATGTATATAAAATTATGAGTATTTAATTTCATAGAAATGTTCTGTTTGAATATTTATATATCTACCATCAGCACAGAGAGTAGAGAACCCACTAACCACAAATATATATATATAATTATATATATAAAGAGGATTAGTGTTTGAATGATAACATGACATTGTATTGCTGCTGATAAGAAGAGACTCCAAATAGCACATCCACATACATTTTAGGGCAGAATTCGTCGGCCTATATCTAAGTGCAACAACATTAGTGTATATCATTATGAATCACAAGTATATTGGGAAAATGGATGAATAGATGTTATCACTGTGCACAAAAGCCATTAGGTAAATAGTTGACAGGAAGTTAAAGTACTTCTTGAAGTGTGAATGTGTGACTTTGTACGGTTGACTGTTACAGAAAGATGGGTAAGATACGTGAGCAGACATCAGTAAAATAAGTAGCATGGATTGAAATATGTTCAGTGAAAGGAAATAACAAAGAACAAAGATGAGTGGGGAAATTTCTTGGATTATGAGGTAAAACTAGGATCAAGGACATGAAAAAGAGCGTACAGATTTTGTCTTCAGCCAATGGCTTTTCTTGATTTTATACAGTGTCACATTTTCCACTACGTGAAGAAAATGCACTACCTATAAGTAGCAAGTAGTATGAAGTTAAACGAAAGAAAATATAGTAGGAACAGTAAAGAAAGAGTTCACACAGTTCCTTTAATAACAGCCTAGCTTTCCTTATTCCATTTTCTGAAAAGTCACCTAAAAGGCACAATTAAATCTATCGACGTGGTTAACAAACCTCGTGTAGTTTGTGAGCTCGCCATTCCGTGTAGAATACAGCTACAGTAAGACATTTCCAGTGTACTCTGCTATCCACAGTCACTTTCAACCAGCTCTAAAACTACCCACAAACTTTCATTTTCTAACTTTTATCGACATTCATTTCTGTTGCACACTAAAGTTTGGCGTGTGGTATCACCTGAAGATCTCCTCAAAGTTTATTCACAGTAATGCTTCAACAATATGCTTGGTGATGAACAATGATCATATATCTGATTGCCTTATCTCAAAAAATCGTTTAATGGGAAAAAGTTGACATTTCCAGAATAAATAAAACAGAATAAATTATTTCCTTATATATTCATCAGAATTTCTATACATGGATTTCACACTCATTGTCTACAATGAGGAGGACATTTTCAATACTTTAAGAATTCTACTATTTTATGGGAAGATGAAGTAAGGAAAAGGCGTAAACACAGAAGAAAATTTTCTTTTCGACGATTCATTTTCATGAGATGTACAATCGTAATCATATTAAACAAAGAAATCTTTAGACCAGTCAGATACTGGTAAACTTTGTCCTCGAGAAATGTATTACACAATGTAAGGTGTAAGAGGGGATTACTAATTGTAAGTTAGAAAAGAGGCAGAAGTTGGCATGATGTAATTAATGTGAGATAATGACTAATCAATAAGCTCGTGTTCCTAAGAAAACTCTCTTCATGATCTCAGAAATCGCCTTTCCTAATATCTGAAGAAGACATTTCCAACAACCACCTTACGTATCACATTCTCCAGCAGACAGTTAATCCAGTCTAACATCAAGGATAAGATACCGCTTTTGGCCACTTCAATGTGTATTTATTTACTTGCTCGTGTGGAGCAAAGTATATCGGCCGTACGCAACTTCAAGTCCACAAACGTATTCTGGAACAGTGTCCAGCTTGGTTGGCCAGGGGAGAAAAGAAGAATAGCAGCAGATCTATCCTCGAACACCTTGTCATCTCCAGACATCGAGCACCCTCGCATGAATGCTTCACAGTGCTACACAGAGTCCCTCAAAGGGACTTCACATACGCCATCTGTACATAGCTGAAGCATTAGCTTTTCGAGATCTGAAATTGGACCTCTGATTTCAAAAGCGATACATACATTCTCTCTCCCTACCGTGGCCAGAGTAAAGTTCTTACTATAATTTTACTTCTTTTTATTAAGTAGGTTCACTATTATTATTGTTATTACTACTAATATTTATTATCACTATTATTCCCATCATCCATATTTTATTACCACTCTATTATTGTTTATTGATAACATTGCTTTTTCATACAGATTTTGTATAAAAACACTTTATCACCTTTCCACTAGTTCCTGTCCACTCTACACGAGCTTATTGATTAGTCATTATCTCACATTAATTACATCATGCCAACTTCTGACTCTTTTCTAACTTACAACTAGTAATCCCCTCTTACACCTAACATTGTGTAATACATTTCTCGAGGACAAAGTTTACCAGTATCTGACTGGTCTAAAGATTTCTTTGTTTAATATGATTACGATTGTACATCTCATGAAAATGAATCGTCGAAAAGAAAATTTTCTTCTCTGTTTTGCGTCTTATGACTCAATATGGGAATATTTTGTTCATTGAAGATGAAATAAACCATGAAAACGTCTACGCAAATCTTCACAAATGATTAATTTAGCCTTAGCCCATCTTTTCATAGGCTAACTGACTATTTTACACATCCTATTCCATTGCGCTCAGAAGACAACACACGTTAAAATGATCCTGACTGATGAATCAATATATGTTGAGAATTGAAAAATGGAGGAAGTGTTCACCCACTTTGTGAACTTCGTCTAGTAAAATGACATAAGATGGCATCAAAAGATGCAGAAAAATACTCAAAATGACCGGAAATCTGAATTCCTAATAGTCACTCGCTACATGAGGCAGGCTATTTCTTCCTTCCAATGAAGGTGTAAGCCTTACAATTTTCCCACGGAAATGTGAGAATTTCACACAGTGAAGAAATTAATGGATAATGTAAGGTCAGAGTATATGCAAACCCACTGACTCCACCTCTGAATGAAGTCTGCTTATTATGGAAACTTCCCGTGGGAAGAAATGATTTGAAATGAATCACACTTATTAATAAGAAAAACTAAGAAACCTAAACTTAATTGATTCAGAAGTTTGAAAGGATGCAAATGGTACGCTTTTCCAAAAACGTATTTTTACACAGGTTTTATAACTGTAAATACGTTAATTATTATTTTTTTATAGTGCTGAATCTATCGTGTTCCCGTTAATGTCTGGCATAATTCAGTCTCCTTGGGATTATCTGGTCTAATGATTTTCTTGAAGTCTACAGGGGCATAATTCCGCGGTAGTTGTTGCTTTGAAATACATCATCTTGCTTTGTCACTTTCCTAAGGTAGTATTTATTCAACTGTCTGTGCATCGCATGTCCCACACCGCCTATACTAGTGTCGTTGTAATTAGAGTTGACAGTTAAAGGAATCAACAGAGTATCCAAAATGTGATATCTAAACATGCTAAATTTCCCGGGTAACCCACATCTTTTCATAATGTTAACCAAGTTATTAGTTAATTTCAAGCATCATTCCAATGCTAGCCATTCTGATATCTTGTGATTGTGGCATAGCTGCTAATTTACTCTCAACCAAGAGATTTTCAATCATTTACAGTATTAAAATGCTGCATATCATGGCAGATAACTTGATGACATACTGGTTGAAAGATAATTATTTTTAAATCCTCGTCAAACTTTCAACTTTGTGTTATACACTGTGATAAAGTGTATGCGAAAAATATGATAAACTTCCGATGGAAGATTGCTCATGCTATGAACCTTAGTGGATTTCAGTCGACTTTATTGTTCAGGGAGACAGAATGTGTCCAAGAATTCGTCATCAGTAAATATGGTATTAACTTGGTCCAGTGGACACCAAAAATTGGTGAACACATTTTCCGGCTTAGAAATGGATGCAAAAGGAAGTTAAACATTGGGTAAGTTTAGAAAGCGCAAACATGAATGATTATTACTCTTAGATATAGCATATCAAAAGGCTTTTCCTTATTCAAAACACAGATACATACATGGTGTTCACAATTCAGTTCAAAAACCCAGTTTCTAGATATTAAACACATTATTCCTTGCAGAGACAAATTGCAAATTACGGTGACAGATAAGGATCAATATATTATCCCACTCCGTTTAGTAAAACACCTCTATCGGATTTCACTTAAGTAATTCATTTCGAAATTAAACTCGTCACAGATAATTTTCTTTTCGAAAGGATTTACATCTATATAATAATATCAGGATCTTCTACTTAATTAAAATTTCCAGTAGTTCCATCAAATATGTACTGGAAAGACGTCTAGGGACTTATTTTGAAATGATGCCATAAGTCAGCCTACTACAGTGCTCAATACAAAAGATAACAGTAATTAAGCGTGGAAGAAACTCTTGACTGCGAAAGTTATTCCAAATCTCAGTTAATATAGACTTAGATGCATTAGTAAGGGGACATAAAATATTGTAATGATTAAATAATCTGCACTAGTTAACTGCAGCAACATATTACTAAAGACAAGTGGTATTGATGATTTATATCAGAAGCATTGAATTTCCTATACGACATCCATGTTACAGTTTCCTTCAACAGAAGATATAATATCGTCTGGTGTGACAATTTCTTGGGATTACAAATACTAAGAAATGATCGCCTTGTTTGCCCTGAGTGTTCCTAAAGGGATGTTGACCAATAGGAGCGGAATTTGATTATTTTATTTTTTAAATTTTGATTACAGCTTGATTCCACACCGTATTTTCAGTACAAGTATGGAATTTTCAGCATGTGATATCGGTAGCCTTAATTGTGCAGGCCGACCACTGATATCAGGTTTGCATTGGCAGGGGATCGAACCCCGGACCGTGTGTATGGTCGGCGAGAGTCCACAGAGGGTTTGAATTCTACAGCTCTTAGCTGACACTACGAGAGCTTCAACGAGATTAGTTGAGTTGATCCTAGGCTGGAAATATTCACATAGCAAACACTCAGTAACCCAAACTCATAAGTTTTAGAAATGATAAGAAGCGGATTCAAAATGCATGCTTTATTTGATGCAGTCTCAGTCATGTCCGAAGGGCATCGATAATCATTAGATTGTGTTCTTCCAAATGCCACACAGCACATGAAGCTTCGGATTATTTCCCTGATTCAACATTATCATGATCCCTGTACAGACGGTTGGCTAGAAAATATTCATATCATTCAAACTGTCGATTTTATCATCACAATATGCTTATCTACATTGTAATATAATATTTGTCAGTCAGTGTTTATTAGATATATAAGTCTTTGTGAGTGATTGAATTATTGTTGATGGAGAGCAGAGGGATCAGAAGATCTATGGCTTTCATATTCATAGAACCACTATACAAAATATGTGAAGGTTGTGCATCTAAGGTGCAGAGACAATCAACTGGCAATTACTAACAAAAGTATAGGTGATTTCAATGACCAATAGTGTATATTGTATTAGTTTTCAATCGTATTTGCGGTAGATATCCCCCCACAACTACCTGAATTCATTTGTCGATGAGAAACGAATTCAGTTTAATTATGACAATTTACTTAATGCATTCTTAAAAATAGTGTCGAAAATGAGACCGATTTTCTGTTTCTATATTCGACAAGTGTGAGGGATACCTTTTGATACACATAAACTGCAATTAATCGGAAATAAAATCAAGTGTCTTCTGAGGAGTTAATGAAAAGACAATGATAGGGCTGCAGGTTCTCGTACCAGATGTTGTCAAAGGAATAACGTCAGGAGAGCATTGCCAATTATTCGGTATATCAAAAAGCATTCGGACTATTCATACA
This sequence comes from Trichobilharzia szidati, assembly GCA_944472155.2. Classification (NCBI taxonomy): domain Eukaryota; kingdom Metazoa; phylum Platyhelminthes; class Trematoda; order Strigeidida; family Schistosomatidae; genus Trichobilharzia; species Trichobilharzia szidati. The sequence goes on from OX235273.1 coordinate 32,234,357, forward strand.
ACCAATATTTAGCATAACAACATGTTAATAAGCTGCTCATACGAAAACGAAGAGTTTGTGGCCGAAATTCACAAATGAAGGAAAGTGGTAAGAAATGACATCGAAAATCAATGATGAGAACTGAAAACATATCAATCATTTAAGTAACAGCCTCTGTTTAGCCTCCTCTCCATGCAAAAGCATGCTGAAAAACTGTGCTCCTAATGTATATATACGAAAAAACATCATTAATGCAACAGAACTTCATTTAATTTCCTAGTCACTACGAGATTTAATAATTTCGGATGTTGCGAGCAGTGGAATCTGGGACACGCGTTCTTTCCTATTCGTTATATACATGCTCTCTACTGAAATCCAACAAGCACGTAACTTATACTGGCACAGCCAATTAGAAGTTGCATCATTAGTCCACGATATCTTACAGCGCAAAAATCTTCCTATTCAACCTCCAATTCACTTGTTGATGACCAAGGAACACCACACAAAAATTGTTACACATTCACTTTGTGAATCCATGAAAGTAATGACGAACAGACAGAATGATTTTCTGTTGCCATACTCCACTGATTGGAATCATATGTCACAACACGTGCACCATATTTATTGCCTTATTTCTTTCCATTCCATGTGCTCCATGAAAATGGAATATTGTTATGTCTTGTGGCATAGCTCCCACTGAAAACAAGATATTTCAGAAAGCATTCAATCTCCAAGCATTCTGTCAACTCATCCTGTCAGTTCGCGTCTCCTTGCAATCATAAAACTCGTGTTACTCGTGACACGAAGACTAACCCTAAATAAAAACAGTTATGTGCAAATCAATAGGAAAAGAATACTTCATGATTTTGGGGTAACATTTCGTAAATGCAACCCTAATTAAGTTTACATTTCACAATTTTAGATAGACGTTCGATTAAAATTTAACTCAAAAAGCATCAAAACTTACTTAAGGTACTTTCGGTGTTGACCAGAAGGGTGAACAAGCAGAATATAAAACACAGTAACATTTATAGTTCTCTTAAATCGAAGTCAAATATTGTGAGCATTATGTACTTCTTTGACTATTTATACTCAGTCTAAACGATATGTCACGTGACGACATTTAGAAAATAACCACTTTAAACGATTCTTACTACTGAATGTGCAAAAACATTTACTGCATCGAGATACGCCTTTAATAATAAAAAACAGTTAGTTCGCTTAAAAAGCACAAACTAAGAATATAAAAAAATTTCATAGATTTGTACAGTTTAAGATATCTGAAGTTACAACTTAAACGGTGATTTTGAAAGAGCATATGATATAGACAGAAGATTTCACTAATCTCTCGTGATCATACAGACAAAATATCATCATTCTTATATCTCAAAAAAATTATCATCTAATATTAGTAACCTTTTTGAGAGATTTATGCATTTCTATTGAGAATACAAAACATCAATTCGAGAATAGAATTTAAACATTCTGTACTTCTGTTAGAACTACCTTTATGCTTTATAAAATTGTTCAATATATCACTCACTGTATTGAATCAAGTAAAAATACTCTATATTGAAATGAAAACAAGATTTTGAGCGAACTATTGTTTTCGATAACTTTTTTCTTCAGGCTCTACATTTATAAATCCATGACTAATAGAGTACATATAGCCAATAAAGGCAAATGAAAATAATATAAGAAACTGTATTGGGGTGCATGTGTAAGTTGAGATGATAGTCCATTAGTTAACATAGTCAATCAAGTGTGTATAGGGTATATAGTCAGAAAAATGTGATGAAGTGTGAATGAACAATTCGGTGATAGAGTGTTGTTTTGTTTTGACTATAAAACAGTTTCTGATATTATTTTCATTTGCCTTTATTGGCTATATGTACTCTATTAGTCATGGATTTATAAATGTAGAGCCTGAAGAAAAAAGTTATCGAAAACAATTGTTCGCTCAAAATCTTGTTTTCATTTCAATATAGAGTATTTTAACTTGATTCAATACAGTGAGGGATACATCAAACAATTTTATAAAGAATAAAAGAAGTTTTTACAGAAGTACGTAATGTCTAAACTTTATTCTCGAATCGATGTTTAACATTCTCGATAGAAATGCATAAATCTCTCAAAAAAGTAACTTCTAAAAATGATGATTTTTTCGAGACATAAGAATGATGTTTTTTTCTATTTGATCATGGCAGATTAGTGAAATCTTCTGTCTATATCATATGCTTTTTCAAAATCATCGTTTAAGTTGAAACTTCAGTTATCTGGAACTGTACAAATCTATGAAATTTATATTCATATTAAATTGGTTTGGATTATTTGATTTTACAAATACCTAATGCTCACATTATTTTGCCTCTATTTAACAGAACTGGCGATTTTACTCTCTATTATTTTCCACTTATTCGCCCTTGTGGTCAATACAGAAAGTATTTTGACTCAGATGAATACTTTACATGGTTTCGCCTTGCACTAACACTAAGGAGCGCCTTCGAATTGCTGTCATTAACAAGATGTTAGGATGAAGTTCGATCCTTCTGTATAATGCACACAGTTTATTGCTTGAATCTGTTGAACATTCTTCGAAGGCGACCTCATTTTGAATGCATGTTCGGGATGTTTTTGAACCTGCAAATGTCCAGTGTCTTTGCTTCACATCGAATATTTTGTTTACTTTCGCTGCTACTATATGAGCAAATATTTTTTATTGGTTTGTACTTTTGTGTCAGTTTTGGAAAACTCACATAGTTAAACTACTCCATGCTCTCGTCTTAATGATAGGTTTTCCACAGCAATGTAAATTATAGTTAAAGATTCTGCCGTGCGATAATTATAGTCACAACATAACTGAAGATTCACTAGAGAAAACGAGCAATTCATGTAGATTTTTACACATAGTGACTGCATCCGTTATACACAAAGATAAACTACACGACTTGAATGACAAGTTTAAACAGACACCTTCAGAAATGACTGCTAAGGATGTGTGAACAGCCCTCTGAAATAGTTGGAAATCACCACATCATGATTAAATATGGAAAACTAATGAAATGCCAGTTGATCATTCTGTTCACATCTGCAAAATATTTGGAAGGCATCGTTAATTCCTCATTCACTAACAGCAGACACAGCAGCAATCATTGTACATTATCATGTTCAGAACACCTCACAAACATCTCATGACCGGGTAAATTTGCAACACACATTTACTAATAGCCTTAAGAGTACAATATTCAATACTGGTATGGCGTTTCTGGAATAGGCTTCGCAAAGAAGATTGATTAGTGTGCATATTGTAAGAGATGGTAATGGTTACACTTTTTATCAAATGAGCATCAAAATTTTAGAAAGAGCTATTTCAAGGAAAAATTTTAGAGTCATGGTTTTCAGATGAAGCTGTGAAAAGGTCATGGCAGTACTTGATAAGCCTTCGAAACTATTCTCTTGAAGTGAAGACGAATTTCAAAATCATTGTATTAATCTGTTTTCAAATAAAAGACGGTGGCGAAAGGTGACGCAATGAAGTACACATGCTCTTCAGCATTCGGTTTCCATCAGTAATCATAATCGAAAAACGATGATTCAAAAGATGAGTTAAAAATTAAACTCTGACAGAAATAAATCCATGTAAACAATTGTGAAAGACAAAGCAATCTTGATGAGTATGATATCCAGACTAATTCGGTCACATAAAAGCTAAGAGCAGCACTGCACTTAATCAGGTGCAACAATATTGCCAGTTTAACAGCGACCTTGTATTTATGCAGATTCTTCAAAAAAGAAGCCAGTTTTGGTACCTTTGGAATGGATAGTTAATATCACTTCCGTTTCTAGGTTTTGATTGAGGAAACCCTTTTAGATGAATGATTCAGAAGATTCCTAATGAAGGACTAATTCGCTGGGCAACGCCCACTAGTTCTGTATGGTCGCCTATCTGATGCTAGATAGGTATAATGCTTTTCTTACTAACATTTGAATATATATTTCTCTGTATTTCCTAAGTCACTTTATTTAAGGGAAGTCGGCGGAAACAAGGCATATTGAATTTCGTCACTGATATTGCAATCACTACTTCACGATTGATTTTTCTGTGATTGCCCTCCACATGTGAATACTATCATTGGCGAATCGTTAATCGTTACGTCTCATCAGTTGTTGAAGTGCGTGTTTTCATAATTCTTGAAACCAGTTCTTTACAAACCTATATTCTTATTCTTGTCACAGACAGTTGAACTGACGACTCATTCTATCACAAGCTAAAATTTGGCACTATAAATAAACAAAAAAATTCCAAATCACGAAATTCGTTGAAGCCGTCTAATAACTCAGAGTGACTGTGTGCCATCGGTTTATCTGATTTAACGCAAGTTTATATTCTTTGTCCAGTATCAAACGAGCCTGTGTCACATCACGCAACTCCCGCACTTGATTCGTCACAAAACTACTGATAAACTATTGGAGAAACAATAATTCAGGGAAAATGAGTAGACCTTCGTGTTGATATCAGCAAAAACTTGGTAATTTTATTACCAAAGAACAAAAACGTATGGATAAATGTCAGTCAGATATCACGATCTTAAATTCTCTCTTGGAATTACGATAGAAATTATGTATGCAGTGAAATAGCTAACTACCTCGTATCACTGTGTCGTATTTCCAAGAAACAGTGAATCGTATATGAAGTCAACTTAATCAGAATTTCACTGAGGAACGTCTATTATTGCTGCAAACGCAAGCTAATTACAGAACATTTTTGAAATGCATGTGTATTTTTGGTACGCAATCATACAAATATTACAGACTTATGCAGATGAATTAGTGATGTTTTCATGATATACAGTGTACTATCGCCGCTGTTATAAATAACCTCCACGAATGTGTATCATATCAGCGTACATTTATCATAGAAGGTTGAGACAGTCTGGGTAATGCTACAAAATCCAACAATGTTGAAATGAAATATTTATTTTTATGGAATTAAATACACATTATCTGATATACAGAATTTTATGTTTACAACCACCTCATTTCAGTAATTCAGTGGTGAATTGGCGGTTTAATCACACGGTGATGTTTCAGGTGTCCACCCAGTCATAAATCAATATCACGAAGAGACTAGTCTATCATTATAATGCCTATTTACAAACGTCAAATGTTCTGTCTGATTGACTGATTCATTCATGAAAACGCCCTTCAACCAGTAAGGTGTGTCGCAGAAACTTGTATAAAACATGTTAAACTTTATTATGACTATAAAAACACTCGTCGTATTGCCCATCTAATTGTTATGGATTAATAACACTCGTACTATTATTTCCGAATGTACATTATCTCATATTAAATTTTATTCCAATATCGAATCGATTCCACACATGTATATAAATGAAAGAAAGAAGTTGTGTGAGTAACTTGATATGATTATGAGCAATAGTTTGTGCTCGAAACGTCATCAGTTAATATAACTGTACAACACTGTGTGATTTATCAAAATAAAATATTAACCATTATGATGTTAAACTTTAGTTTTCAGACATTTACAAATTGGTATGAGGGCGTATTCTATTATAATAAAGATTTTTGTATTTCCCAATGAATGAAAAACAAGACGATATTGTTTTTACTGACGTTTCGCTATTTAATGCTAATAGCTTTACCAAAGTATTATTAAACCGGAATTTACAAAATCTCAGCATATATATAACAAACAGTTAGGGGGTCTGATCTAACACTAATATTGTCGGTTAAGTATCTTCATCACGATGCCATTGTCATGCTCAAGTTAAATATACATAATTATTATGAAATATTTTGCGAACAACTGTTACCTAATATTTCGGTCAGTGCCGTTTTATTTTATTTCGGATTGTCAACTAGATGACCCCACATCCTCTTCAGTGAGTGATGGTGTTCCCAATGTGACCAGCAGCCGTCAGTTCACTTATTACCCAATTATGACAATTATCAGCCATCCAGATGTTTATATCAATTTCAATCATCACAGTGTAATCATTGTCTATCTGTTTATGTATCTATCCACGTGTAGTACAAACAACCAACCCGAATTCTTAAACAACTCGACCATTAGTGCTGCATAATCAGCATACATGGTAATACTCGAATGTTAACTGAATATTCAACTTAGTTTTTTTCGTCTTCCCTGAATATGTGACCCATAAATAAATCGTTACAAGCAATCCCTCGTTTTCAGTGCTGCAAAAATGAGTAAAGCACATACTGACCTGAAAGCATGTGTACAACTGTATTCGCAATACATAGTTAATCTGATCAGTACCCGTCTTTCAGTGATAAAGTGAGATTGAAAATTCCTTCTTATATTTCGTGAATACTTCGTAAGTCAACTGTTTCCTTAGTCAGTAGAAGTTTATGAACACGTAATTTATGTTATCGCATTGAACACTGCTAATTTCTCCATCATAATGTTGAGAGATTTGAAAGTCAGATACCAGCCGGCATAGTTCCAGTAGGTGTGGCATAAGCAGGAACATTACAGCTGCAACGATAAGCTTAAAGAATAGTCAAAGTAAACGGTTGTGAGCAAAATGAATAGTCACTGACGCTTAATCCCTATTACGAATTTATCAATGGACAATATTACGCTGATATAATCTGGGAGTCTTGACTTTTATTGTCGGTCATATGGTTTCAATACATGCGTCGTAACGTTACTTCATCAGGGTTGACATATTCTGAACTTGATCACTTGTGGAATAATAATGATAGTTACCATGATTATGCACCTTTGATTTCACACTAATATTAATGTGACAAATAAGGTTTCGATATGTCGTGCAACTATTAAGCTACTATTTAAGGATGAATCATTATAGGTTTACTGTGACAATTGATTCCCAAGCACCATTACATCTGTGACCATTTTATAAGTAAGGTGGGTATTACTAGCAAGAACATGTAAGTAGTATGTATTGCGTGATGTCTTTGGTGGATAAAGGCGGTACTACTTCAATGGTGATGTAGAGAAATGAAAGATCCTTGTGAAACAAAGGAAAATCTGAAAGCATTACAATGGAAGTACAATATGTGCAGCATATTGAAATAGAGATTTTCACATAAAGTGTATGCATTCTCCCATATCTGTTCATAAATTCGCCAATACACAATTCCGTCAGCGAAAACTGTTGTATTTTACTGTTACCTAACTATCCTATCGAGATGTTTACTTCATCCGTATTTCATTCAGGAGGTACATACAACGAGTTAGTCACAGTAATGTTGCATCAGAAATATAATTTTTCAATAAGGCACAATCCTTAAATATCATGGGTGATACGATAATTTTCCTCTGCTTTCTTAAATTTAATATCCAAACTCTGCTCATGTGGAGTACGATTCTATTTCAACTCCTTCCCTCCACCTTCCCTAGCATAGCATCTTAGTAGCCACTGTTCACTACAGTTGTCAAAGATAACGAAATATTTTTGATAGACTAGCATATAAACTTTTAGGTTCGTATTAGTTTCTTGAGGGCTATAAACCGTAAGCCTTGAACCTAGAATTCGAGCTCGTTGAAAGAAGAATAAGCCTAACAGGATTAAATGAGCTGATCATTATTATTTCATGGTTGCAACCAGAACAATACGAAAGTACCGGTTGAAAAAACGTTTCGAGATTCATAGGAACTATAAGTAACGCATTCCTAGGATGGCGTAAACTGTTAAATTATTAGGAGTTGGAAGCGTGCGCAGTGGTGACCAGCCACCTACAACTGTGAACTCTCTGCAAACGTGACTGAAAGAATACAGCCTACCGCACCACCAAGGACTAGACAGATCATATTAGTTACTGCCTAGTAACCAATTGATGTATATTACATTCATTCTTCAACAGAATTAACGTCAATTTTCTCATTCATGCTTTGTTGCATAATAGTAATCTGTCGAAAATAAAGTGAATGATTGTTCATTGACCTTCTATAATTGTCTCATACTCAGTATCTCTTGTACTTGCAAAACATAGACTATGGTTCCGAAAATATATCTGTTTAGTGTAAATTGTCATCATGTAGTAAGGTAGATGACACTTACCACTTGACTAGTTCCTATTGGAGCAGAGGAATCTCGCGCATCCTAATCTTTCCAGTACATTCTACAAAAATAGTGTGGCTGTTTTTGGAAATGAATCCTATATTCCTTTGTAGCTGAACTGAAATATTCCAATATTGATACTTCATAACCTCGTTTGCTTCAACCAAAATAAGACAGGCGATAATACCATATACATTTCGTGTGTTATCAATTGTATTTCACTAGAGGGTAAATTAGAACATCAAATTAATGATAATTAAAATATGATCAGAACAAAAAGTCTACTTATTCACTCATATACCACGAACACCTGCTAAACAATCATGTTAACAAGGTTAATAATATCTGAAATGAATCTGAAAGAATTCTGCTGATAAACCAGCCAACAACCTAGTACGCAACAAATACGTTGAAGGAAATTGATAAAGGCAACAACACACACCAGGACCTCGAATCGAATCCAAAAGAAAGAAACGATGAGTTGAGTATCTGAAGGTGACATGGAGATCAACTGAAAAGGAAATAAAAGCGTATGGGCAGTCTTGGGGTCAAAGAAATATTGTGCTGGAAAGGTCGCATGGAAGATTATCACACCTGCATTCCAATTCCCTATTAGTTGTCTTCAGAGAAGTAAACACTCATCGCAGTAGAACGAAATGAGATAATCGTAAGGAAGAACAAGTTAGTGCTTTTATAATTTTCTCATTTTGGCGAAATATTTGGATTTTTTGTTTTAGTGTAAAGAAATAAGTGGTGATATTAGTAGACAAGGTCATTGACAACATGATTCCCACGTTGGTCAGGATTCTGAAACTAGTAGAAAATACTTGCAAATATGTTTATGGAGGTTACCACTTCCTGTTCATGCTTCTAACATGGACGAAAATGAAAAAACAACAAAACATTTATTGGTAACTTCCGATAGATTGTGATGAACAATAAAATCAAGGCATCAGTATGCTCCTGCAGCAAATGACTGGCCAAACGAATACTTCACCGCGTACATTCATTTACCAGGGTAGATCAGTTTCTCTGAGGTTGCAGATATTCTCTGATGAAGAAGAGTAATATGTGTGTTGCAAAGAGACAGGATATTTAGTCGAATGCATTCAGTCACCCAGCTCATTGTTATCTTTAAGTCATCCTGACGAGATGCAATTCATCTCTATTAATTAATTAATTAATTATTTCTACACTGAATAGATGGATAATCACGTTCAAACTAAAAAAGCATAAAATGATGTTTTTAATTCTGTTTAGGAATTATGAAGGAAGTCTTACACTGACTGTTGATGAAAGTAGTTCCACTTTGCCATTGTACTCCGAAACAATGCAAAGTAATTCGCAGACTTGATGAGTGACAAAAGGCATTTGGAACAGTCTGCCACAGACTTTCATCAACACCTGCCTTTTGCTGGCTCGACAGTGAAATTCAGAAGGGCCGAACGGAACACAGAATACTGAATACATGACAACGAAGAAGTGGTCACCCAACAAATACTGAGACTCAAATGGACATGGACTGAATGTACGATGCTGGGAACGTTATGCGATATTGCGCATCAGGCCTTCAAGTAAAACTCGAATGAGAAACGACCAGTTGTGTGTTCGTCCGAAGCTGACATGAAGGATATATTGTGGGAGGAAATGAAGCCATATCGGTTACTGATACTTCAAAGTATGAAGCTTGGCAGTGTTTCTGAACGCAGCATTTATCTCATTATCTTCCCGAATCATACAACACTGAGCAAACAACTTTATGATGGAGATCGGAAGGGAATAAACTACTCGGAAAGAATTTTATCCAACGTCCAAGTAGCGGTAGATTTTATCAGAACTTGGAGATCCTTATGCCGATAACGTTTTGTGTGATATAAGGAAGGATATCCCTGTAATTTCTGCAATGGGTTTACTCAATGGTGGTTGATCTAGAAAGCAGACACCTGATCAATAAGGGAAAACCAAGTATCTTTCTACTCAAAGTATAACAATAATAATACTAATGAAAAGAACAAAAGTATAGATCAGCGAAGCTATTTTCAGGGAATTTATTTTCTCTAGTTGTGCAATGGGATTTATATTGTATTTTTAACAAAAGAGGATAGTAACACAATTGATGAAATCTCATAATCACAGACTGGCAGAGGCTTGAATTCATGGGCCATTGCGCCTCGAATCCGTGCCTGAATGGTCTACCAGCTCGCCTCGTAATTTGAAGGTCGTGTGTTCGAGACCAGTGGTTCTGTAGTGCAGAGGACCACCAAAATAGGACGAAAAATTATGATAACATTTCAGTGGTTTACACACAATGATAATTTTTCTGTTTGGGTAATATTTCTAACAAAATACTGCCCCTAATCGCACCAGCTGTTGGAATTGTTATGTTTTTAATTCACACATTTATGATTTGTACTCATATTTATATATATATATACTTCACTTTTTGTTCATTCGTTTTTGTGGATCTACAATTATATTCCATGTTGTTGACAGTTGTGCTGCTGAGTCACCCTTGTTTCATGTATCCGGTGTGACCTTAATGAATATAGATTCTGTTATATGTCCCTCTCTCCATCCGTTCCAATCAATATTGTGGTTTCTATCCCATACATGTGCGGGTAGAGACGAAATTTTTCTAAATTACTGTAAGCTTTTGTTCCTGTTGGATGACCTTTAGTTAGGCGTTTATGTTCATTCACTCTGATTTTGAGTCATCATTCTTGTCATTCCTTATTTTTATCCTCATGCCTCTTCTTTATATAATCTCTAATAAGTTCTTCTGGGTAATTGTTATCGAGTAACATTTTGAATGAGACAATTATTTCCTTTCTTCGGTCATCTAGTGTTATTCTAAGTCTGCGTACTCTGTCCGTAAGATCTTGTATTAATCCTAGATTTACCGTGAATGGATGAGCTGAGTGATAATCAGGGAGTCTCCTAGAATGTGTAGTTTTTCTATATAGCGTCGTTTTTATGCTACCATCTGTTATTCTTTGAATTTTGCAGTCTAACACAGGCAGTTCCCCAATTTCATACTCTATTTCCATAGTGAATTTATTGAGTCGACATGACTGTTTATGTTCAAGGAGAATTTCTCAACATCGTTTTTTTCATTATTACTAACGTGTCGTCTACATATCTTTACCAACATTTTATTGATGACCTGAATGGTTTGAGTGGATTCTCCTCCCGAAATTCCATGAATATGTCAGCTATTATTGGTGAAATGGGCGATCCCATGGCTACTCCTTCATTTGTTGACATATTTTCCTTCAAATGTAAAATATGTTGTTGTTATACAGAATTCACTGACTTCTATCATCTATTCTCCTGATAATTGTGCCATGTCTTTTAGGTCATCATCTTCGTTTAGTCTCGTTTCCAGTGCATCCGTGGTCATCTGAATGGGTATTTTGGTAAAGAGATTGTGCTAATTCCTTTCTCAGATGTTTTTCCTGTTCTTTCTTGTGTGTTCAACTTGATGTTACTTAGCATTAGTAAGTAGTATGAATATGTTTTATATCTTATAACCGACGTTTTTTGCTATTGAGGTTTAACTCACTGAATATATTTATGCTCTATTTGATTATTGTAATTATTTTCTTATATTCGAACATTATTTGATGTAAACCCTTTATTCGAGTACCCATTACTTTTGAACATTGTCTTTCCGTATACCTTTATTCTGTGTCTGACATTCGCGAGCTGTTTGAATAACACCAGAATCGCCTTCGACACAGCTCTGTTGTTTTCACTTATTGATGCACATTGACTTTGTTTTGACGGCATTCCACCACAGATACCTCACAGTTGAGGTTTGTGTATTATATTTCATATTTTATGTTTAATATAGTATCATATTTTAGACGAATCCTGTGTTTTCGGATTTTTCGCGTCACTCTACGTGTGGTTTTAATAATCGTTCCATTATCGCCCCTAATTTCTTTTGGAAGAACTTCACAACTCCATGTAGCTCTCTTCTCCAGCAAAATATGCATAGTGTTGCTTGATTAAAGGTCAGATAACAATGAGTTTGACAAAGAGAGCAGGTAAAACAAAAAAACCATTTCAGCCGAGACGCTCAAATCAAAGAATAAGAGATGCAAGTTTGAGAGTAAACATCACTGACTCGTATTTCACATGGCGAATAATATCATTAAGACAAATAAATTAATGGTTGAAATTATATTATGTTGAACAGGATCGTATGAGAGTAAACTCCAAAAAACATTTAATTATTCACTGGATAATTTAAACATGCAATGACAATGACAGTTAGTAATGTGTTCAAAACAGAAAGTTAGGTGAACAACTGTTACTCAGAAAGAGAGTACAAATTTAATGTCTCAATTAAATGAAAATATGTCAGTTTGGATTAATTATCAGTTCAGCTGGAAAATAATTAGCAAAGGTGGTTGAAGTTCCAGACCGCTTCCCTTCAGAAATCTAAAAAACACAACAGAACATTTTTTATAATCTTCAGTGAAGATTTAGTGCACGCAGTTGTTGCAACAGAAAAATATAAGTGAATACCGCACTTTTGCATGCTGAAAAACTCACTCCTAGTTTGATTGTTCGGCTGTTATCAGTGTAGTACAACCACTTAATTGGTTCTTACATGAAGTGTTGCTTTCCCGTTATTTCGTATAAGATATGAAATCTAGTATACGTAGCACTGGAATGAATCACAGAATTCGTGTTTAATTACAATTAAAAGTATTACTGAAAACAAAAGTGACGGTGAGCGAAGTTTGTATTGCAAATATCATCCATCAAATTGATTGTCATCCTCATGTGCTGTTGGTCGAGCCAATCAATCTGTCTACGACGAATCGACTAGATTTCGTAGAATGAACTCTGATCGGCACGATTTCGAATCTCTCTCTCTCTCGCTGGCTAGCTCGCTCACTCACTTACTTACTTACTTAATGACATACCTAATTACTTAGTGTGGTGTGCCAGGCATTGACTTGCTAGCAGCAATGCCCTAATATACATTCATATACATATATATGTGTATATACGCAGCAGCAGCATCATCATCATCTATGATCTTTAGATTTTATTCATCCAGGATGAATTCCAGCCAAGACATCAATCAATCAATCAAGTCAACTCTTCTTCTACTCACTCATCCTCTTCATATATTCTCTGGTTTTATCTTGTCAAATATTTCTCCATATCGATAAGAGTCTTCATTGAACATCTTCATTGCTCAGCTTACAAGTCGATGCATAAAAACGATGAATTCGAGAGGGAGTTAGAGAGTGAGATTGAGATTGAGAGAGACAGAGAGAGCGAGAGCGAGAGCGATAGAGAGTTGGAGACAGAGAGACTGAATTGGAAGGATGTGGTGAGTGTGTGAATGGTTTGTTGATGCATGTGAGATGTAGAGACGGAGGGAGGAAGGATTAGAGGAGTCAATGTTTGTTTGTTTGTGTGTGTGTGTGTTTGTGAGTGTGACTGGCTCACAGATCTGGAATGCTTTCAGTTCACACCAGGATTTATAAGACTTTCAGTCCTCAGATTTCGCTGGAAATTTTCACACAGAGAGCTAGCCAGCTAGCTAGCTGGCTGGCTATTGCATTTAAGAATTGCAGAATGCAAAGTGCTTTCCAAATTATCCATCTCAGTCAGGCAGGAAGGCAAGCAGGCAGGCAGGCAGTCAGGCAGGTAGTCAGTCGATCAACCGATCAATTGAAAGTATTCCAAATCGGAATTAGGACGCACGCATCGACCCACTAACTCAATGAATAACCAACGAGCTGATGAACTATTCAACCAACCAATGTACGGACGGACGGATAGAGGAACGAAGGAGATGCAATGACGGGCTGAGTCGCAAATACGAATATGATTTGTCTATTCATCAGAGAGAGAGAGGGAGAGAGAATGGGTGGAAGGGAAATACGAACTGCCTGGCAAGTGGGCAAGCGAGCAAGAGAGGGGGCGGGTGAGCGGTCGATCGTTCGAGTGAGCAAGTCAATCAAACCATTTCACATTACGCGTACTCATTGATTCTGCCTATTGATTAATGATCAGCTGACTTCGAGTGTGACCACGGGTTCGCTCGACAGGTTAACTTCGAGGAGTATAAAAAGCACGGTGTATGTGAGTAGGTAGCTTCAAGTTGACAGTAAACAGTTGTTGACAGTAAACGACAATGCAGATATTCACTGTATGTTGGAATACTCTGGTTGTATAACATTGTATGCCTTCCTTCCCGATGGGCATTTCCATTTCAGCTCGTCTTAGTTGTACTCGTTGCATCGTTGGAATTCGAAATGGGAGGTAAGTCTTCTTCCCACGCCTCCTCATCCTCCTACCCCTTGCCACTCCTGATCATCATTAACATCGTCATCAACATCATCATCACCATCATCATTATCACCGTGATCGTGATCATGGTGAGCATCATTAGTTCACATACGAGAAGCTATATACAATGCAGATAGACAGTTGGGCAGACAGACAAATAACACATTCACTGAGTAGAAATGACATAATTAATTAGTGAATTGGTTGATGAAACAATGAATGAATGAGTGAATGAATGAGTTAATGAGTGAATGAATATTTAATTGTAGTGTTTTGTTGTTTTGTGGTTTCAGTTATTGCAGGTCCAGTTCCAGAACCTGCAGCGGCGGCAGCAGCAAACAGTGGTTGTCCTGGCTGTCCTGGTGGATGCCCTAAATGCCGTGGAGGGTGTTGTGGATGCCGTGGATGCCGAGGTGGAAATTGTCCAGGAGGCTGCTGCAAAGGCTGTCGAAGACACTAAACATTATATGAGGAGACAATAATTAATTAAACAGAACACCCCATTACTCATGCAAGCTTTCCAACGTGAAGAAAACGCTGTCATCATTGATTTGAAGACGGCGACCAATGTGTACTTTTAGATCTCGTCTATACAACTTTCTAATAATAAATACACTTGTTTTATCCAAATCACACCTTTCAGACTTGTTCTTCTGAGTCAATTGTCTGTGAATCAGCGCTTGTCTGTCAATTAGCGAAGCCTTAATTCTCCCCTGCATTACCCTCCCTTCGCCTCCCACTCACGGGAATCAGCATTCAGACATGTTGTGTAAATTTCTGTATGTTGTTTTAACCAGATACTTCGTTGCTTCGTTGGCTGGTTATTTAGTCAGTCAGTCAGCCAGTCAATGAGACAGTGAGCGAGTAAGTAAGTGATTAAGTAAGGAAGCGAGTGAGTGAGTGAGTCATGGAGACAGTTGGTCAGTTAGGCAGGCAGTGAATGATGCGGCGTGTTAATTTCTGCCAGTTGAATTGAGGCATAAATCTCTAACGAATGAATTTTAAAGCATACGGAAATCTGATTCAGATATTCGGGCAAATAAACCAGCATCCATCCAACATAGTAAGACAGTCAGTCAGTCAACAATCAAGTAAGCAGGTAAATAATTAATTAATTAATTAGTTAATCAAGTAGGTAAGTAAGCGAGTAAGTAAGTGAGTAGTAGTAAGTAAGTAAGTAAGTAAGAAAGTAAGTAATCAAGTGAGCAAGCGAGTATACATGCATCCATGCATGCATGCAAGCAAGTGATTATGCAAATAATCACGTAATGAAATGTGTAGACTTTTAGTTGAGCACTTATTTCGCTGATGAGTAATCATTACGTGAATTGTGTAGGTGCTTGTTCACTTGAAGAATATGTCTTCAGCGAGTGATGTTCACGTAAACACCCTACCCATCATTCTTGTTTGTTTTGCTCTCCTCTCTCATTTTCTTCGTCTCATTGAGGAGGAAATGTCTAATTGTACTTTTGTCAATTATTTAATGAATTAATGCATTATTACTAAGTCCGCTGCTAACTCATGATGATGCTGATAATGACGATTGCATCATTCAATGCATGAACGAATGAATGAATGTGTATAAAGGCTGATCGTATTTCGTTCTTGCACACGACTAATTTAACCTCTACTACATACAATCTGTCTTCTTATTCTTCTTTGTCAGTGTGTGTGTCTTGTCATCCTGCGTATAAACAAAAATGTGGCTAGAACTCACTCACTTACTTACTTACTTACCTACTTCACAAATATTCTCCTACAGATCTACGAACTACAAAATAGGAGAAAATATCTTGTTTATTTAAATACCCCACACTTTTGCATATGTATATGTAGATAGCTAGATATAATACAACAAATGTACATGTATGCACACGTAGATTGACTAGCATACAAGATGAAGTCACTCACTGACATTGACACTGACACTGACACTGAATTCTCTGCACACTCACACTTTCACTGACTAATATTCAAACAAATCACATCTTCCTCCCTCACTCTGTCTCCGTGTCCCTCTATCTCTCTCTCTCTTTCCCTCGCTCTCTCTCACTATCTGTCTCCGTTTTGCATCGATGGCTCGCTCGCTGTCGCTCAGACACACACTGACTGACTGATACTCACTCACACTGACTGACACTAGTCAATCAATCTCCTTGCTGCTGCTTCACGTCAACAAATATTTTAAATCTTTAAATATTCCCATTTTTATTATTAGAACAAGACATATAAGCGAACAATATTGTTTTCAATTAGATCTTCTTCAGGCTTTCCTCTAATTTACATAGATTTATATATAAAAATTTTTAACCAATGACGGTGATTTTGTGGGTAATAATATTGATAATAGTAATAATAATTATAATTATAATTACAATTATGATTATAATAATAATGTGGTAAATGTTTTGAACGTAGTTAATAACGATGATTATAGCGATAACAAAATATTGATAATAAGGTTTATGCAGGTGGCGATAAGAATAACAAAGGTAGTAATATGTGTATATGTGGACAATTCAATAAATAAATTAAAATTGTCAAACAAATATTCATGCAAGACAATGGGTTATGAATATCATGTTCCGTTTATTCACAAACAGCATTAACGTCAGTTTTCACCTTGTCTCGTTGTTAGTTTATGGTAGTCTGTCAAAAATTTAGACAAGTGAATGATTATTCTGTAGACTTACATAGATAAATACCTATCGTGCCATTTATTTTTCTTTCTTTAGCGTTTAAAGTTATGCTACTCATCCTTAGTTAGTAGTCTGCTGTTATGTACTGATATTTTATAACCGTGAGTGTTGTTTTCTCTTGAAGTTATACTCACTGATATATTAATGCTCTATTAAATATATATGGTAACTGCCTTCTAACAGTTAAACGGTATCTGTTGTACGCGCTTTATTTATATACCTTTCTCTATTGTTCGTTCAAATTCCCTTCATTTTTGGTTGGCAGTCAAACGCTGTTAATTCTTAACCTGGATCACCTTTGACGAAGCTTAGCTGTGTTTTCTATTGACGCTTACTGACTCTGTTTTCAACAAACACTCAGGCACAGATATCTCACAATTTAAGGTTTCTATACTATATTCCATCAATTTATGCGTAACATGGTACTTATTAACAGACAAATTCGGTGTGTTTTGGATTTTACGTGTAAATCAACGTGTGGTTCAATTCATCAAATGGCATTATCGCTCTGGATTAGTTAGACGACATCCACACGACAATTGCCTCGTAATCTGGACTTTTTGCACTTACGAAATTTACACTGTGTCAAGGGAAGGTAGGTGACACTTCCTCCTTGATTAGTAACTATCGGACCAGACGAATCCAACAATTTTCGCCTTCGCATTGTATTCTACAAATAATGGTTTGATTGTTTTTGAAAATGAATCCTATATTCATTCTTTGCAGAAGTCAAATATTTCATTATTAATTTATCATAATCTGTTTCGCTACAACATAGATAAGGCATGGAATACTGTAGCACGTGCATGGAGTAATACAGGTTGTATTTCATAGGAAAGCAATTTTGAACGCTACAAACAATTATCAATAAAGATTATCAGAACGAAAATCTCTTCAATTTTTGTCTATACTTCTAACTTGGACGGAAGTACGATGATTACTAAAATCGGTGACGACGTCTGTCACCAGCTGACAGGTGATAAGGAATAATGCATTTTCTATTTACCTACTGGAAGTCACTGGTGGGATGAATAGCTGAGTGGTAATATATCCCTGGTGCCCGGCCGACGGACTCCTTCACCTCGCTAAACCAGTAATAAGACTGGTAAAGAGGGAAGGCTGGGCATGCGGCTAGCAACCCCATCCCATAAAAAACAAACACCACTGCTCTCGAAACTTCAAGTCTCTAGCTTTAAGCCCTATGTTCCACTGGGAACGTGAAGGAATAAAAAATTATAATATCTCTGATTGCATCAATTTTTGACGCGTGTTTGGGTTTGCTAGAGGTTATCAGTTTCCCTTAGGTTGCAGATATGTCTAAATCATGAGTTTTAATACGTGAGGTACATAAATCCAGGACGTTGTACCAATTGTCCTCAACCATCCGACCCATTGTAATGTTTAAGTTTACCTATTGAAATGGAATTAAGGTGTGTTTGTTTAAGTTTTCTATACTGTAGAGATAAATAATCATGTTCAAATTAGAATGGCATAAAATAATGTTTGTACTTCAATAAAGGAATTATTATGAATAGTATACACTGACTGCTCTCGAAAATAGCTCCACTGTAGTATGAACTCTAAATAAATGCAAAATGCAATCGTATACTTGGTGCGTGAAGGAAAGCATTTCCAACAGCCTGCTGCAGACTATCATCAATAGCTGGCTTCACTGATTTGACATCAAGGTTCAAATGGGCAGAAATGATAGGAAACACGGAACTCTCACTACAGAAGCGACCACCAAATACATATGCAGAAGCGAATGAAGATGGATTGGACCTTAAACTCTGAGGATATCGTTGAGAAAAATCGAACGCCGGCTGGTTGAGTGGATATCGAATGTGAAACGTTGAAGTTGACATTCGTTATAGAGATATGTGGAGGAACTCATTTGGGGAGGAACTGAAATCGTGTGTGTATCCTTGCAGGCAGAAATAGAGGACTGGGGAGAAAGAGAAAAGCTAGGGGTGTTTTGTTGAAAAACTATGTGCCACTCAGTACGATAGGAAATCAAAATACTAATATCGGTATTAACAATAATAATAATAACAATCCAAAAGTCCATATGTTCACTGAAATAGTCTAGTAACCAAAGACGCCATGGAGCAGAAACATGACATTACTCAATCCCTGATCACTGTTTAATGTATCCGTTGCAGTTATGCATGAAGTCGATCGTGATCTAAAACATCTTAGCAGTAATGCTACTGAATAAGGCATATGTTAACGTGAGTGCTAGTTCCAAATGGGACATCAGTTCCCTCATTTTATCGAATTTGCCTTGAAGATGAGTACCAGCAAGCACGAAACATAGATCCTGGGCGTCCTATTACGTCAGAATAACTCACATTTAATATTTATGGTCGCAGAACTGAGAAAAGGTTTTAGTGTTCCTGTGGTAATCGCCAAAAAAGGTATCCTACAATCACCTGAATCGTAAGACATTAGGCACACGAAATCCATGACGAAAAACGAGAACGAACAAATGTACTTTTGAAAGCGCCACATGAAGAAAAAAATTGACACATGTAATTTCCTGAGAGGCATTTACCTACTAATGAGTAGTTCAGATAAATCGCAGACATTTTATCTACAAGGAAACGACAAATATAATTGTTCTCGAGGTTGAATAAATAAGAACGATGAGATTTTTAACATCGATAATATTGAGAAGAGAAAAAAAGTATTTCACCAGAGTGGCTCTTTTCAGTGAAATCATTTTCCTTAGCTGTACAATCGCATTTACATAGAATTTTCCACTTAAGAGAATCGTAACAAAATTCAAGAGTGTCATACTCACAGACAGCAGCAACAACGACAACACCAAGCACCATTCACAATCAAATGGGGAAATTCGGCAAAGGTTAATTCATTCAGTTACCAAGGAAGCATCGTTTCAACCACAGGCAGTCGGCACGACGAAAATACAATAGCCAGAATCGGGATGTCAAAGTACACCTTCAAAACTCTGAAATCAGTGTGGAACTCTTCTGCACTCATTCAGCACAGAGAACAATGTCAAGGAACTTAGCAATAAGTTCCTATTGTAACGAGGACGCTTGGAACCGATAAAGACTATGTATTTTTTCAACTTTAAATCCAAAACACCAGTATTCCTTGAACGAAATTATATTGTTTGGCAATTAAAGCAAGACAAAATACAAAGTCTACAAACAAATGTTTAGTACAAATGAAGTTATAAAGTACTTTTATTCGTGTTCCTTTCCGCCTTCTTCCATTTTGCACACGATCGAACCATTCGTGCCTTCGAGTTGCCCACCAATGGCTGCCAGTTCCAATAAACAAACGTTCAATGTTCACGTCCATTGACAAACAAGATTCACATTTTCAAAACAAATATTGAATCTATCGGTCTGTCCATATCGGTTCGAAACTAGACCAGTGTGTCATGATGTGTGGCCATTTACTGCTATTCTCCTTAATTTAATATCGAAACAACAAGGAAATGGAATATACTTCTTTCTAACT
Organism: Trichobilharzia szidati; assembly: GCA_944472155.2. Classification (NCBI taxonomy): domain Eukaryota; kingdom Metazoa; phylum Platyhelminthes; class Trematoda; order Strigeidida; family Schistosomatidae; genus Trichobilharzia; species Trichobilharzia szidati. Next base: position 32,254,920 of record OX235273.1, read on the forward strand.
CCTCCATTGTCTGCTTGTCTATATTTATCAGAACTTCCTCATTATTTTTCTTATTATTACTGTATTAATCCTCAATTGTTGTTCGTTGAACTCTAGCTGTGAACAGTTCTTTCTTATGTCAGTATAACTAGAAAACCGAGTTGATGACTTTTTCGAAAGGAAATACTTCCCTTCACTTCAATTGTCTTTTTGTATTCATGTGAAATCAGTCTAAGAGTTTGTTTTACGAACTATGGTTTCAGACAGCTTAACTGTTATTATTATGATTCCATTTGATCAGAATGTAACATGGCTCTTCAAGTACACACCCTTACGCTATCCTGTACCCTGCAGTCTTGTGTTGATTAAAGTCTACAGCCTGTTGGATAATCCCTCGGTGACGCGTGCATCAACTTTATGATCTAACAGGAATATTGTCGGTTAAGTATCTTCATCACCCCTGTCTTTTTCATGTTGAAGTTAAATAAACATAATTCTTATGAAATATTTTACGAACAACTGTCACCTAATATTTTGGTCAGTGCCGTTTTATCTTATTTCGGATTGTCAACTAGATGAACCCTCATCCTCTTCAGTGAGTGATGGTGTTCCCACTGTGACCGTCAGTTCACTCTTCACTTATTACCCAATTATGACAATTATCAGCCATCCAGATGTTTATATCAATTTCAGTCATCACAGTGTAATCATTGTCTATCTGTTTATGTATCTATCCACGTGTAGGAGAAACAACCAACCCGAATTCTTAAACAACTCGACCATTAGTGCTGCATAACCAGCATACATGGTAATACTCGAATGTTAACTGAATATCCCTATTACTAATTTATCAATGGACAATATTACGCTGATATAATCTGGGAGTCTTGACTTTTATTGTCAGTCATATGGTTTCAATACATGCGTCGTAACGTTACTTCATCAGGCTTGACATATTCTGAACTTGATATTAATAATAATGGTAGTTACCATGAATATGCACCTTTTTATTTCACACTAATATTAATGTGACAAATAGGGTTTCGATATGTCGTGCAACTATTAAGCTACTATTAAAGGATGAATCATTATAGGTTTACTGTGACAACTGATTCCCAAGCACCATTACATCTGTGACCATTTTACAAGTAAGGTGGACACTACTAGCAAGAACATGTAAGTAGTATGTATTGTGTGATGTCTTCTGTGGATAAAGGCGGCACTACTTCAATGGTGATGTAGAGAAATGAAAGATCCTTGTGAAACAAAGGAAAATCTGAAAGCATTACAATGGAAGCACAAGATGTGCAGCATATTGAAATAGAGATTTTCACATAAAGTGTATGCATTCTCCCATATCTGTTCATAAATTCGCCAATACACAATTCCGCCATCGAAAACTGTTGTATTTTACTGTTACCTAACTATCCTATCGAGATGTTTACTTCATCCTTGATAGATTATGAGCAATAATGTGCTCGAAACGTCATCAGTAAATATTACTGTATAACACTGTGAGACTTTATCAAAATAAAATTTACCCATAGTGGAATTACTTCATCCGTACTTCATTCAGGAGGTACATACACCGAGTTAGTCACAGTAATGTTGCATCAGATATATTATTTTTCAATAAGGCACAATCGTTAAATATCATGGGTGATACGATAATTTTCCTCTGCTTTCTTAAATTTAATATCCAAACTCTGCTCATAGGGAGAACGATTCTGTTTCAACTCCTCCCCTCCACCTTCCCTAGCATAGCATCTTAGTAGCCACTGTTCTCTACAGTTGTCAAAGATAACGAAATATTTTTGATGAACTTGCATATAAACTTTTAGGTTCGTATTAGTTTCTTGAGCGTTATAAACCGTAAGCCTTGAACTTAGAATTCGAGCTCGTTGAAAGAAGAATAAGCCTAACAGGATTAAATGAGCTGATCATTATTATTTCATGGTTGCAACCAGAACAATACGAAAGTACCGGTTGAAAAAACGTTTCGAGATTGATAGGAACTATAAGTAACGCATTCCTAGGATGGCGTAAACTGTTAAATTATTAGGAGTTGGAAGCGTGCGCAGTGGTGACCAGCCACCTACAACTGTGAACTCTCTGCAAACGTGACTGAAAGAATACAGCCTACCGCACCACCAAGGACTAGACAGATCATATTAGTTACTACCTAGTAACCAATTGACGTATATTACATTCATTCTTCAACAGAATTAACGTCAATTTTCTCATTCATGCTTTGTTGCATAATAGTAATCTGTCGAAAATAAAGTGAATGATTGTTCATTGACCTTCTATAATTGTCTCATACTCAGTATCTCTTGTACTTGCAAAACATAGACTATGGTTCCGAAAATATATCTGTTTAGTGTAAATTGTCATCATGTAGTAAGGTAGATGACACTTACCACTTGACTAGTTCCTATTGGAGCAGAGGAATCTCGCGCATCCTAATCTTTCCAGTACATTCTACAAAAATAGTGTGGCTGTTTTTGGAAATGAATCCTATATTCCTTTGTAGCTGAACTGAAATATTCCAATATTGATACTTCATAACCTCGTTTGCTTCAACCAAAATAAGACAGGCGATAATACCATATACATTTCGTGTGTTATCAATTGTATTTCACTAGAGGGTAAATTAGAACATCAAATTAATGATAATTAAAATATGACCAGAACAAAAAGTCTACTTATTCACTCATATACCACGAACACCTGCTAAACAATCATGTTAACAAGGTTAATAATATCTGAAATGAATCTGAAAGAATTCTGCTGATAAACCAGCCAACAACCTAGTACGCAACAAATACGTTGAAGGAAATTGATGTAGATTTCATGTATATTGATGAAAAATTGAGGCAACAACACACACCAGGACCTCGAATGGAATCCAAAAGAAAGAAACGATGAGTTGAGTATCTGAAGATGACATGGAGATCAACTGAAAAGGAAATAAAAGCGTATGGGCAGTCGTGGGGACAACGAAATATTGTGCTGGAAAGGTCGCATGGAAGATTATCACACCTGCATTCCAATTCCCTATTAGTTGTCTTCAGAGAAGTAAACACTCATCGCAGTAGAACGAAATGAGATAATCGTAAGGAAGAACAAGTTAGTGCTTTTATAATTTTCTCATTTTGGCGAAATATTTGGATTTTTTGTTTTAGTGTAAAGAAATAAGTGGTGATATTAGTAGACAAGGTCATTGACAACATGATTCCCACGTTGTTCATGATTCTGAAACTAGTAGAAAATACTTGCAAATATGTTTATGGAGGTTACCACTTCCTGTTCATGCTTCTAACATGGACGAAAATGAAAAAAACAACAAAACATTTATTGGTAACTTCCGATAGATTGTGATGAACAATAAAATCAAGGCATCAGTATGCTCCTGCAGCAAATGACTGGCCAAACGAATACTTCACCGCGTACATTCATTTACCAGGGTAGATCAGTTTCTCTGAAGTTGCAGATATTCTATGATGAAGAAAAGTAATATGTGTTGCAAAGAGACAGGATATTTAGTCGATTGCATTCAGTCACCCAGCTCATTGTTATCTTTAAGTCATCCTGACGAGATGCAATTCATCTCTATTAATTAATTAATAATTATTTCTACACTGAATAGATGGATAATCACGTTCAAACTAAAAAAGCATAAAATGATGTTTTTAATTCTGTTTAGGAATTATGAAGGAAGTCTTACACTGACTGTTGATGAAAGTAGTTCCACTTTGCCATTGTACTCCGAAACAATGCAAAGTAATTCGAGACTTGATGAGTGACAAAGGCATTTGGAACAGTCTGCCACAGACTATCATCAACACCTGCCTTTTGCTGGCTCGACACTGAAATTCAGAAGGGCCGAACGGAACACAGAATACTGAATACATGACAACGAAGAAGTGGTCACCCAACAAATACTGAGACTCAAATGGACATGGACTGAATGTACGATGCTGGGAACGTTATGCGATATTGCGCATCAGGCCTTCAAGTAAAACTCGAATGAGAAACGACCAGTTGCGTGTTCGTCCGAAGCTGTCATGAAGAAGATCGTGTGGGAGGAAATGAAGCCATATCGGTTACTGATACTTCAAAGTATGAAGCTTGGCAGTGTTTCTGAACGCAGCATTTATCTCATTATCTTCCCGAATCATACAACACTGAGCAAACAACTTTATGATGGAGATCGGAAGGGAATAAACTACTCGAAAAGAATTTCATCCTACGTCCAAGTAGCGGTAGATTTTATCAAAACTTGGAGATCCTTATGCCGGTAACGTTTTCTTTGATATAAGGAAGGATATCCCTGTAATTTTTGCAATGGGTTTACTCAATGGTGGTCGATCTAGAAAGCAGACACCTGATCATCAACGGAAAACCAAATATCTTTCTGCTCAAAGCATAACAATAATGATACTAATGTAAAGAACAAAAGTATAGATCAGCGAAGCTATTTTCAGGGAATTTATTTTCTCTAGTTGTGCAATGGGATTTATATTGTATTTTTAACAAAAGAGGATAGTAACACAATTGATGAAATCTCATAATCACAGACTGGCAGAGGCTTGAATTCATGGGCCATTGCGCCTCGAATCCGTGCCTGAATGGTCTACCAGCTCGCCTCGTAATTTGAAGGTCGTGTGTTCGAGACCAGTGGTTCTGTAGTGCAGAGGACCACCAAAATAGGACGAAAAATTATGATAACATTTCAGTGGTTTACACACAATGATAATTTTTCTGTTTGGGTAATATTTCTAACAAAATACTGCCCCTAATCGCACCAGCTGTTGGAATTGTTATGTTTTTAATTCACACATTTATGATTTGTACTCATATATATATATACTTCACTTTTTGTTCATTCATTTTTGTGAATCTACAATTATATTCCATGTTGTTGACAGTTGTGCTGCTGAGTCACCCTTGTTTCATGTATCCAGTGTGACCTTAATGAATATAGATTCTGTTATATGTCCCTCCCTCCATCCGTTCCAATCAATATTGTGGTTTCTATCCCATACATGTGCGGGTAGAGACGAAATTTTTCTTAATTACTGTAAGCTTTTGTTCCTGTTGGATGACCTTTAGTTAGGCGTTTATGTTCATTCACTCTGATTTTGAGTCATCATTCTTGTCATTCCTTATTTTTATCCTCATGCCTCTTCTTTATATAATCTCTAATAAGTTCTTCTGGGTAATTGTTATCGAGTAACATTTTGAATGAGACAATCATTTCCTTTCTTCGGTCATCTAGTGTTATTCTAAGTCTGCGTAGTCTGTCCGCAAGATCTTGTATTAATCCTAAATTTACCGTGAATGGATGAGCTGAGTGATAATCAGGGAGTCTCCTAGAATGTGCAGTTTTTCTATAAAGCGTCGTTTTTATGCTACCGTCTGTTATTCCCTGTATTTTGCAGTCTAACACAGGCAGTTCCCCAATTTCATACTCTATTTCCATAGTGGATTTATTGAGTCGACATGGCTGTTTATGTGCAAGGAGAATTTCTCAACATCGTTTTTTCATTATTACTAACGTGTCGTCTACATATCTTTACCAACATTTTATTGATGACCTGAATGGTTTGAGTGGATTCTCCTCCCGAAATTCCATGAATATGTCAGCTATTATTTATTTTTTATTTTGATTATAGCTTGATGCCACACCGTATTTTCAGTACAAGTATGGAATTTTCAGCATGGATATCGGTAGCCCAAATTTACAGGCCGACCAAAGATATCAGGTGTGCGTCGGCAGGGGATCGAACCCCGGACCATATGCATGGTCGGGGAGAGTCCTAATTACTGCACCACCGATGCACAGGTGGGCGATCCCATGGCTACTCCTTCATTTGTTGACATATTTTCCTTCAAATGTAAAATATGTTGTTGTTATACAGAATTCACTGACTTCTATCACCTATTCTCCTGATAATTGTGCCATGTCTTTTAGGTCATCATCTTCGTTTAGTCTCGTTTCCAGTGCATCCGTGGTCATCTGAATGGGTATTTTGGTAAAGAGACTGTGCTAATTCCTTTCTCAGATGTTTTTCCTGTTCTTTCTTGTGTGTTCAACTTGATGCTACTTAGCATTAGTAAGTAGTATGAATATGCTTTATATCTTATAACCGACGTCTTTTGTTAATGAGGTTTAACTCACTGAATATATATTTATGCTCTATTTGATGTATTGTAATTATTTTCTTATATTCGAACATTATTTGATGTAAACCCTTTATTCGAGTACCCATTACTTTTGAACATTGTCTTTCCGTATACCTTTATTCTGTGTCTGACATTCACGAGCTGTTTGAATAACACCAGAATCGCCTTCGACACAGCTCTGTTGTTTTCACTTATTGATGCACATTGACTTTGTTTTGATGGCATTCCACCACAGACACCTCACAGTTGAGGTTTGTGTATTATATTTCATATTTTATGTTTAATATAGTATCATATTTTAGACGAATCCTGTGTTTTCGGATTTTACGCGTCACTCTACGTGTGGTTTTAATAATCGTTCCATTATCGCCCCTAATTTCTTTTGGAAGAACTTCACAACTCCATGTAGCTCTCTTCTCCAGCAAAATATGCATAGTGTTGCTTGATTAAAGGTCAGATAACAATGAGTTTGACAAAGAGAGCAGGTAAAACAAAAAAACCATTTCAGCCGAGACGCTCAAATCAAAGAATAAGAGATGCAAGTTTGAGAGTAAACATCACTGACTCGTATTCCCCATGGCGAAAAATATCATTAAGACAAATAAATTAATGGTTGAAATTATATTATGTTGAACAGGATCGTATGAGAGTAAACTCCAAAAAACATTTAATTATTCACTGGATAATTTAAACATGCAATGACAATGACAGTTAGTAATGTGTTCAAAACAGAAAGTTAGGTGAACAACTGTTACTCAGAAAGAGAGTACAAATTTAATGTCTCAATTAAATGAAAATATGTCAGTTTGGATTAATTATCAGTTCAGCTGGAAAATAATTAGCAAAGGTGGTTGAAGTTCCAGACCGCTTCCCTTCAGAAATCTAAAAAACACAACAGAACATTTTATAATCTTCAGTGAAGGATTTAGTGCACGCAGTTGTTGCAACAGAAAAACATAAATGAATACCGCACTTTTGCATGCTGAAAAAACCCACTCCTAGTTTGATTGTTCGGCTGTTATCAGTGTAGTACAACCACTTAATTGGTTCTTACATGAAGTGTTGCTTTCCCGTTATTTCGCCAAATCACCACTTACTAATTTTAGCTTACCCTTTATTTCGAATTCATATATGGTTAGCAAACAGCTCAACTGCTCAATTCATTCCTTTGGAATGTATGCATGAAGCACAACAGACGATGAATTGATTCATGGGTGTACATACACGAACGGTTTGGTCAACCCCAGTATCCATTGTCAATTCATAATTCAATGTGACATATTCATATCAGATATGAAATCTAGTATACTTAGCACTGGGATGAATCTCAGAACTCGTGTTTCATCGCAATTAAAAGTATTACTGAAAACAAAAGTAACGACAAAATTTCCTTTGATTCTACTTTTGTCTAATAATTTCAAATAGATTTTTTTGATGAATTTCAGGTTTGTCTAACATCATGTTTCGGATGGAAGGAGTAAATGAACTACTGGTCAATCTGATACATGTCTTGCATTATCACTATTAAGGCTCAGTTATTCCTGGTCAAGTGTTGAGCACACGAATTTATTCACATTCTCAGAGAATTGCCCAAAATGTTGTGATAACTACTTGGCATCCAATTATAACACTACATATTAAAAACCCTATTTGTGAACAATGCAGGTAAACTAATTGGATTTATAATCCACCCACCATATCAGACCTTCTAATAATTGCGACAAGTTATATCTGAAAATGAGGAAAAGATCACTGTTTAGAGTAAAATCATTTAAATCAAAATTTGACGGCTGTCTAACATGTACAACACTACTTGGTAAAGATCTTCCGAGCACCCAATAAAAACCTAAACAATTCACATTTATAAGTTCTGGTTTCTCATTTTTACTTTACATAGTAGTGGGATACTAGTGAAATACCGAAGTGACCCTCAGTCATTTTTTATGCAAACATATATACGTATACATACACATAAATTCACTTCAGGAAATTAGTTCGATAAGAGCATTTTGATTCGTTTGATAGAAATATAACCAGTTCTTTTTCGTATAAGGAATATTTCGAGGGTTTCACTGTGCAGTAATTGCGCTTTGCAAAAGTCAGTTTTATCAGACCATTTCAGCCTTTTCCGAAAAAAAGGTGAATAATCTCCCACTACTCTGGTGGCTAGATACATCTTGCTGTTTCTCTATTTTCTGTTTTGACACAACTGTTTCTTGACTTTCATTGAAGTCTGAACTGAACGCATTACGAATCTCCCAATTTACTCAATTCTTTTTACGTAATCGGTTTGTTTCAAATTGCCATATCATTCCACTCTTACTCTCTCCTCTCGACCTTCTCATCATATTGTGCATAAATCATTTCTGGTTGTTTAGTCGTTAACTATTTCGTAAGCATTCCTCTTATTCTGCTGTTATACCTATTAAGTTGAAATAACTTCTGAATTATAGTAGACATTTCCATTTATTATAACTTATATCCCCTTAAGGTTGTTAGCAGTAGAATAAAAAAGCTAAATATATCCTGCAAATAAATTTATTCTTGATTCGTTCAAATTCAGTTAAGCAGTAAAACATTGCTCATACTCATACATTATGGAAAAGACGTGGGATTCAGAATTTCCTCTCATGGCTTATTATTAATGACAAATTAATTAGGCTTATTAATTTCAGTGTTCTTAATTGTCTATGCGAGTTTGTTAGCTTCACCTACATTATCTGGCGTTACCATATCTACTGCGTTGCATAAATTATAAGCTTCAAGTCAGATCACACTGGAATTATTCTTCAGATTTTGGAGACTATTTCGCTGGTTTCACAGAATTATCGTTATGTTTTCCACTTCTTATAAACTTTATGCACAACGTGTATTTCAACTTCATCAGCACCAGACTTTTTAGACTGACTAGTTGCTAATTTTCCTCCAGTTATAACATACTGATTACATATTATTGAATCTGAAGTCGAGTTCATCCATTTTAATCCACTGAGCTTACTTCTAATCATTCATACTTCTGATCATTCATTTTGCTCCGTCAAATGTTTGATGAGAAATCGTCTTTTCTCACAGTATGATTTACAAATTAGTTTGGAATTACTACCATGGTGTGAAGCTTTTGCATACATAGTAATAATTGCGATGTACGTGTCAAGATGAACAAATGAAGAAGGAAACACATATTTCTAGATGGAACTTACGTTTCCCGTTGGGAAGTTCAATTTTACCTACAATTCAAAACGAATTTTGAATCATAAAGAAAGAGGAATTTTCTTATAAAATAACATAAGATTTATCAATGGTCTTAGTTCTCAAACGACGTACTGAGTGAAAAATCGTAATGTTACTACTGATAACAGCTCAATGATCGGTTGTTTGTAACCTTCTGAATGTTTCGACAATTTAAAATAGAGCATTCACTGGAAGCGATGCAAAATACAGTCTACAGCCATACTATGAGAAGTGAAAATCCCAGAAGTATAATTTCGAAGTTTTAATATAGTCAGACAAAAAGTTCTGACTTCGACTTCTAAATGTGTGAGGCCAGAAAACAGAGGTATTTTTCAGTGACCTGATAAATTGACACTTGATAGGGAAAAGCCACGATCAACCTTCGGGTTTCTCTTTTCGCATCTGATGCTGGTATTAGGTGAAGTTAATTTTTGAGAAGTTAGGTATTTTGATTAGGTGTCAGCTACCCATGTAATGTATTGTTTTAATGACGAATCTGCATCCATTGTGACAACATGTCCGGCAAATGGTTGTGTTGCAAAAGCTATTTAGCTGCATACGTTTTTTTAATCTATATGGAGAAGGTCACACCTCACACTCCTCAGAGATTTTAGAGGATATTTTAATGGTGATTTTCATTGAGAATATCAGTCACATCTATTGCGAATTCAATGGAATTATCAGCGCTTCCTAAGTCCATTGAAATAGTGAAGATGAAAACACTTTGTTATTCTTCGAAGTAATTTTTGACAGACGGTGGTCTTTACACTACTTATACGCTGTTTGAGTGTGTTTCGACTGCAACACAAATGGGAATGGACGAGTAGAATATCCGGGAGTAACATAGAGAAAATCATATAAAGGAGGAATGAATACTCGCGGGTAGTTACAGAACCAATTGAATATGGATGCGTGGTATCGACTGCAACGGAGATATGACACTAAAGTCATTTGTTCCACTATAGCAAAGGGATTAAAACAATAATGAAAATATTAGTCCCTGCACGAGGCCATTTCATGTTTAGGCCTAGGTATATATCACACCTTTTTCGATGCTCATAAAATAAATTAAGCATTTTTATCTATTCCTAATTCGGTAAATTTGCTCATATTTCATATTCGAAATATAACATTTTTGATTGTGTATAGGAATACAAAACAGAGTTTGATCTAAGAAAATGTGCTTCATCATCGCTGAGACTCATCAATTCGGTGTTTGAAACATGACTAAAAGCTTTTTCCGCGACAATGCGTTCAGGGACAGTTTCCGTCAAGTATATGGTACCTATCATCTAATCACCGTTTAAATGCATCTAGTATTTAGTGGAATACTCCATTTCTAAATGCTCTGAATAGTATAACGCAAACTTTCATCATGAATTACCTTGCAGCGCTAACTTTGGTATGGCTAGAAGGATCAATCTGTCGTCAAACCTCTTGTGTAAATCTCATTTCGTCAGTGGCGATATCTATGACCATATCCGGCCAACAGGTTCAATAATACCAAGACCTTATGATTTCGATTTTTTATTATCACTTCTATTTTATTGCAACATAAAATTATTCGTAGTTGACGATAGAATACATTGGAATATATTGTAATATTGGGCTTCTCTGGATAACATAAATGTGAAGTTAAAATGTTAAAGTGTGAAGAAAATGGTGGAACACTCCACTCACTCGTCCTAATCATCGGCTTCACTATTTTGTGATGAGAGAGTTTTCATTTGTGGGAAACATGAAAAGTTGGGTTACAATCGATGAATCATTTTAGTTTTGATAGAAACGTAATAACCTCAAGAGGGCTTTTAAAAAACCTTAGTATATTTCCACCAGAGAACCAGACATTTGCAAAAAGTTTGGAGGGAGATAAACAGGCGCCAGAGAACTTGGGGAGGTTACAAAATTTATTGTTGGTTGAATAGCATTTTTTGATTTAACTGAACGGCGGATTCTAATGGCGTGCTCCCCATCAATAACCAAATTGCACTTAAAAGCCAAAAACTGTTGACAGTAGTCTACACATTCCCTCAAAATAAAGGCATTCAGTATGCACACTACGTGACTGTATGAATGACCTACTAGAAATCTAATTATGTAGAAAAATGTCACGCAAAGTGTACAAAGAGGAAGATTTATCCATTCTGCAAACTGGCTTTAGTACACTTATAGTAATTTTAAACTTTAGTTAAAAAACTAGTGAAATCTTCGAAAATTCATTTAAACATACAATATTACATAAAGTGTTTCAATAAGGTACTTGGAGAGAACATCGCTGAACACATTTACTTATACTATTTTAAACCCAGGCAAACTGCAGTCGATAGAGTTAACTTTGGCTTACTTTTTACCACTGCAATGATATAGTGCACCAATGAAACCGGTAGACTAAGATATCCACACTTGTGGGGAAAGCAATGTTGAATATATTTTGTTTTCCCACAGCAAACGATGGAAATTCATTATTTGCTTCCATCATCGCTCCGTCCTATGAAAATACTGATATCATGAATAATATTCAAAGATATATGAGATTCATCGTTACTGATTTACTCTTCAAGCATATTTCATACCTAACTCATCTGCGAAATTAAAAATTTCCGAAAATGTCGGGAGTTGAACGTAAATCATCAATTCATAACAAAATGTAAGAACAAGCTTTCAGAAAATTTAGATACAATGGAAGATTAGTGAAAAGGACGAAAGAAGGTCGGACAGAACACATTAAAATAAAAATTGTTTCTATGTATATATATGTATGTGACGACAAGTAAGTTCGTTTATATCCCTCCCTTACTCATTTTAGCAGCTCTGATTTATCAGTGATAATCCTAGCAGACAAACTTGTCAACGTACAAAGAAGTGCACACTTCATACAAGGAAAAATTAGACTTGATGATTTCGATTACATTGTAATTAGAATCATTTTTGCTTAGAAGTGAAAATCACCACGACATCAATCCAGTTTCTAATTAAACTGTCGTTATATTTGGTACACTAAATGTAATAAACTGCAAATCAAATGCATCGAAAATTAGAAATATTTAATTCGTAATCACACCATAGAAACTCCACTTAAATATGCACCATGTAGACGGCGAAAACCATTTCACTTGCTAAGAAGGGTTGCGACGGTATTCAGTACTCGGTAGTGTAATACGTTAGGTTAACGTAAAATTCCATTATGGTTAAAATTTGTTTTGATAAAGTCTCACAGTGTTATACAGTAATGTTTACTGATGACGTTTCGAGCACAATTTATTGCTCATAATCATATCAAGGTACTCACACGACTTCCTAACTTCATTTATATAGTTCTATTATTTTTCACTTGATTTTCGCTTGATTTGATTGGTAGTAGTATTTTCCATATTTCCGGTATGAGTGATGAGTCATTCCTATCCCACGTGTTGGGTGTAGATTCGATGAACCAAGCAGGATTCAGTAATCAACCTCTCTCACCACCTACCTAGATTACGTTTTAGAATTTTAACCTCTCCCACCCTATTGTGTGGTTGTGTGTTAATGCATGCATTGCAATTGCTGAGATTTTTTCTAAATTACTTATCTTCTCGGGGTCAACCATTCTTACTTTAGCTAAATTCTTATGTTCCGACAATCTGACTACCCCTGACCTACTTGTTTGACCTATATAGTTGACCCAACTCACAGTCACTGTAGGCTATTTTGTATATTATGTCATTTTGTCTAATTGGGTCAACTGGGTCCTTTAACCTACACAGCTTGTCCAACCTGAGTGAGTTTGTGGGTTTAAATGCCGCCCTAATTCCTGCTTTATTTAGAATCCTACGTAGGGTCTCAGATGTCCCCTCTTTATATGGTATAGCTGTAGATGACTTATATTCTCTCTTATTTATGTTATTATTACTAGTTTCACAATTAATTTATTTTTATTACGGCCTTTATCGACCTTCCTAGTGAATTTTATAGGATAGTTATTTAACACCAACGCTTCTTCTATCTGTTTTATTTCGTCATTTAGGTCTTTTTTGTGTTGCTTAGTGCTACTGCTCGTTTTGTTAAACGCTTAACTAAGCCTGCCTTAAGAGTTAACGGATGAGATGAATCAAAGTCTAAATATCTATTAGAATGCGTTGGTTTTCTATAAACACAAGTGTGTAGTTTGCCTTCTTCTATTCGCTTTATTTTACAATCTAACATAGGTAATTCTCCTTGCTCATTTTCGGCTTCAAATGTGAATTTTATTCCCTCCAATAGTGAGTTTATGTGTGTCAAGAAGCTAGAGATATGTTCTGTTTTTCACACTGTGAAAGTGCCATCCACATATCTCCACCATATTTTTGGAGTAGGATTAAACATATTAAGAGCCATATTTTCCCAGCTGTCCATAAATATATCTGCTACGATAGGGGATATTGGTGATCCCATTGCTACACCTTCAGTTTGTCTATATATTTTGCCTTGGAATCTAAAGATATTAGATGTGAAGCATAAATGAATTCCTAAAATAATTTCATCAATGGGTAGCTTCGTCCTATAAGTGAGTTCAGGATCTGCAGTTAATTCTTTTTTAACTGCTTCTAAGGCCATATTGATTGGTATGTTAGTACAAAGGCTAGTTATATCAAAACTAATCATTGTTGCATCAGTCTCTAGTTGAATGTCATTTCGTTTGTTTTTCATCTTATATGAATAAGCTAGTCTAAAGTTTGAATGATTTCTAATGGGGCTTGATATTCGAGCTAATTGTTTTGATAATTCATAAGTAGTGGTATTCCAAAAGTCAACTATTGGACGTACGGGGTGACCTGGTTTATGTATTTCAGTGGTACATTACGGCGAAAAACATTTCACTTGCTAAGAAGGGTTGCTATAGTACTCATCGGAAGTGCATTACGTTAGGTTAACGTAAAATTGGAATGAAACACACTGTGCTCAAAACACAGTGTCAGCTTTACCAAATGCAATCTGAACCAGAAAACAACTTTCGTCCGAAGCGGGAAATTTGTCACAGCAAGTTTCAACACAAATATTTCTGCAAATGAATATTGTTACTAACATTTATATGCATCATGCATCGTCAGTTCACACATAATTGTGACTAGATATATTGAGAATAATTCTTGATACTCATTTCATCTTTGTGAAGTTATTCGCTATGCAAACATACCTAAGGCTCCTATATGAATCCGAAATATTGAGGTTGATAAAATTAAGGCAAAAGTTTATTTAAGGAGAACGAAGGAAAACAAAAAATAAGGGACATTTGCACAGAGAGAACTGTGAAATGTACTCAGAAAAACGACGTGCGACTGCATTGTGGGATAAAATGCGTCATCAAACATAAACGGATTACTTTGTATGGCATAACAGTTATCTTGAATGAGAGTGAGCGTAAGTGAAGTAATGTGCAGTTTCCTAGACATATTCTTAGGTGTTCAGTCTGGTCATAGATATGTTTGCCTAGTAAAATTAAGGTGATAGATTTGAAACCTGGTGAGTCGAGTGTTGAAAAATAGTGTGTATATTTATTTATTTGGTTTTTTATTTAAGCTTGATTCCACACCGTATTTTTAGTCCGTGTTTGGAATTTCTAGCATGTGGTATTATATTATTATTGTTTCTTTTAATTTCTAGAAGAACATAGTGCTTCAGCCGTGCGTCTCCATTGCGTTAGGTTCTCTGCTGGAGTTTTCACCTGGCTGCAAGTCTGCCTAAATGCTTTCATCTCCTCTTCACATGATCTCCTCCAAGTCACCCTTGGACTACCAACTCGCAGATTCCCTTTCGGGTTCCACTCCGGGGCTTGTCTAGTGATGTCACTTGATCGTTTCCTCAGAGTATGGCCAATCCATCTCCATTTCTTCCTGCCTATTTGTTGCACAACCAGCTTCTGGTTGGTTCGTTCGCAGAGATATCTGTTGCCGAACTTTCCACGCCATCTGATCTTGGGTAAAGACCAAATACAGCTATTATTGAAGGTCTGTAGTTTGTTTGATGTGCTCTTTATGACGCGCCAAGTCTCTGATCCGTATAGTAGCACTGACTTCACATTGGAGTTGAAAATCCGGATCTTATTTTTCCTGTTGAGTGCTGTTGACCTCCACACAGATTTGAGAGTATTGAAAGCTTGTCTTGCTTTCCCGATCCTTGCTTTGATATCCTCGTCAGTTCCACCTGTAGTTGAAACGACGCTTCCCAGGTGGGTAAAGGAGGTTGTTTCTTTCAGGTTCCTCCCATTTATGCTGATTGTTGTCTGTTGTTGTTGTTGGCCAGGAATCTTCATCACCTCTGTTTTATCTATGTTTACCTGAAGTCCTTCACATCTTTGATGCATTTTCTATCGCCAACTTGTTGCTTTTCACTTGCATATCTACCAGTTTGTGGGAAATCAGACATATATCATCGACGAAGTGCAGATCCTCCAAGTTTTTTGTGAGTCCATTTTATGCCTGTTTCCTCATTGCTCGCTGTCTGTCGAATTATCCAATCTACCGCAATCAGGAAAATCATTGGCGATAATAGGCAGCCTTGTCTTACTCCCGTCTTCACTTCGAAGGATTCCGTAAGTTTCCCGTTGTGGATTACTTGGCATGCAGCATTGTCATACAACTGTTGGATGAGATGTATAATTGTCGGTTGCACCCGTAGTAGCGAAGTAGTTGCCAAATCACCTCTCGATCGACTCTGTCGAAAGCTTTTTCAAATTCGATGAAGTTGAGATAGAGAGGTGACTGCCATTCCAAGCTTTGTTCAATGATGATCCGTAATGTGGCGATTTGATCATTAAATGAATGTTTCTCCTGAATCCAGCCTGTTCCGGTCGAACTTCTTCATCCAGGGCTTGTTTGATTCGCTCCAGGATGATGCGGCTTAGTATTTTGCTTAGGAAGGACAGGACCATAATGCCGCGCCAGTTATGCATTGACTTAAGTCTCCTTTCTTTGACCGTTTGAATAAGTATCCTTTCTTCCAATCCTCGAGTACCTTGCCTTCTTTCCACACCTTCCCCAGTAGTGGCGTCATCAAGTCCACTGTTGTCTCTGGATCCATTTTCAATGCTTCTGCTGGGATTCCATCTGGTCCTGCTGCTTTTACAGCTTTTAGCATCTTGATTGCCTTCAGGACTTCTGTTCTCGTCAGGTGGTTGATGTTCACTGGTAATTCTGCTCCCGTTGTTGGTATTGTTGATCGCGTTGTAGGTGGCGGTCGATTTAGAAGTATTTTGAAGTGTTCAGCCCAGTGTTTCCTTTGCTCCACTTCTTTGGTGATGGACTTTCCATTGACATGTTTCACTGGCTTAATTTGTGTCGAACTTTTGCCCGATAGGTACCTAGTTGTTTGTTAGAGTGTTGCGAGGTCTCCTTCGCCTGCAGCTTGCTCTGCTTCACTTGCCATGGCTTCATAATATTTTCTTTCGTCTTCCCTGTCACTCTTTTTTACTATTTTGTTCAATGTCTTGTAGGTTGCATTTGACTCCTGTTTTTGTTGCTCGTCGGTGCACTGGATAATCTTTTGTTTCGCCATTCTTCTCTTTTCTACTAGTCTCCAAGTGTCCGTATGAGCCACTTTTTGTCCTATCTCCTCTTTCTGCCCAGAATTTCCATGCAGGTCTGACTCCACACTGTTTCCAAGTTGTTCTAGTGCTTTTCGACGCTGACCACTTCGCCAGTGTTGATTTGTGTCTCGAATTTTCCCCTTATGCTTGCAGTGAAGATGTCGTTTTTTTCCTGGTCCTTCAGTCATTGAGTATTGAACTTGGCTTGTGGTCTATCTGCAGCTACTGCTTCTCTGAAAGCTTTTAATTTGATTTGGATTGTCCCTTGTACGAGGTAGTGGTCTGAGCCAACGTCTGCTCCTCTTCTTACTTTCGTGTCCAGTAGGCTGCGCCTCCACTTCCTTGAGCAGCATTGAGATGAAGTCAATTTGGTTTTTGGTTCGCCCATCTGGTGACACCCATGTAGCCTTGTGGATATCCTTGTGTTTATATACGCTGCCACCAATCACTAGTTTTTTGAAGGCACAGAAGTCGGAGAAGAGTTCTCCATTTTCATTCATTTCTCCGAGAGCTTCTCTACCCATGATGAGTTCCCTTCCTGTGTTGTCTGGTCCCAGTTTGGCGTTCATGTCTCCCATTAGTATTTTGATGTCACCAACTGGAATGTTGTCCATTGTTGCCTGTAGTTGTCTGTAGAATTCTTCTTTCTTTTCGAGGTCTGTGTTGTTTGTGGGTGCATAGCATTGTATAACTGACACTTTCCTTCCTTTGGAGTTGAATCTGGCGGTCATTATCCTGGGCGAGATCGCCTCCCATTGCATCAGGGCCTTCGTTGCTGTTGGTGACGTCATGATAGCCACGCCCTCAGTGTACATGTGGTTGTCTTCTGAGTGACCGGAGTAGATCACTCACTCTCCCAGTGACAATTTGGTTAGTCCATTCCCGTTCCATTTGCTTTCACATATTCCCAGTACTTGAATTCCGTATCCTTTCATTTCGTTTGCAATCTGGGCAGCTTTGCCATGTCCCCACACAGACTTTTTCTTTTGGCGCAAGGAGATTCGTCGTGATGAAGTTTCTGTAGCAATTTTGTTCACAGGGTGGAGTTGCTAGTCTCACGCCTGAGAAGAGGAGAGAGAATAGGTTAGTGTTGCGTAACCGCAGAGCCCAGGGGACAACTGCTTGAGGACGGTCACACGCTGCCTATTTTTGTTGGTTTTTTCATGTTTGGTGTCTCAGTAGTATATTTATCACTTCTGCCCTATGACACAGCAGCAGGAAGCGCGATCGTAGTTAATCCAGGCCCCGACCAATCCGGCATGATATTTTGTGAGTTTGTTTGAGTCATAGTATTGCATTGGGTAGCTGCTTTTGTCTAACCGCTATCCAAACAACCTTTCTGGTATGGGAGGACCTACAGGAACATAAGTTCCAGCCAGTGTAGCTCGTTGGGTCATTGCGATATGCAAGCCTGACCACCACGTCAAGGTAGCAGCAATCAGTCGGGAGCATGTGGTATCGGTAGCTCGAATTCTGCAGACCGACCATTGATATCAGATGTGCATTGGCAGGGGATCGAACCCCGAACCATGTGCATGGTGGGGAGAGTCCTAACCGTTGTGTCACCGACGCACAAGGAAGCAGCTATTTGATTGTTTACTTTTCTCCTTGAGTGTCAAGCTGGTGTTTTTTGTGATGAATCACACTGTTCAAATCGTTTACTTTATAAACGTATGATACAACGTGTAATTATAAACAGGATATGACGAAAACTGTGAGTGAAACAGTTTCTGGAAAGTGAAAATCATCTTGAAGTCATTCAAGATGTTACTTGGAAAGTTATAAACTAACTGCAATAGATTAAAGGGTAGGTGAATTGAAGATTAGAACTATTTAATTCATAATCACACCATAGAAACTCCACTTTAATATGCACCATGTAGACAGCGAAAACCATTTCACTTGCTAAGAAGGGTTGCTATAGTACTCATCGGAAGTGCATTACGTTAGGTTAACGTAAAATTGGAATGAAACACACTGTGCTCAAAACACAGTGTCAGCTTTACCAAATGCAATCTGAACCAGAAAACAACTTTCGTCCGAAGCGGGAAATTTGTCACAGCAAGTTTCAACACAAATATTTCTGCAAATGAATATTGTTACTAACATTTATATGCATCATGCATCGTCAGTTCACACATAATTGTGACTAGATATATTGAGAATAATTCTTGATACTCATTTCATCTTTGTGAAGTTATTTGCTATGCATGTTAACGTTATTGTGTGTCATGTACCACAATGGACTTAAAAATACAAACATACCTGAGATTACTATATGAATCCGAAATATTGAGGTTGATAAAATTAAGGCAAAAGTTTATTTAAGGAGAACGAAGGAAAACAAAAAATAAGGGACATTTGCACAGAAAGAACTGTGAAATGTACTCAGAAAAACGACGTGCGACTGCATTGTGGGATAAATGCGTCATCAAACATAAACGGATTACTTTGTATGACATAACAGTTATCTTGAATGAGAGTGAGCGTAAGTGAAGTAATGTGCAGTTTCCTAGACATATTCTTAGGTCGTTTCAGTCTGGTCATAGATATGTTTGCCTAGTAAAATTAAGGTGATAGATTTGAAACCTGGTGAGTCGAGTGTTGAAGAATAGTGTGTATATTTATTTATTTGATTTTTTATTTAAGCTTGATTCCACACCGTATTTTTAGTCCGTGTTTGGAATTTCTAGCATGTGGTATCCGTAGTCCGAATTCTGCAGGCCGACCATTGATATCAGATATGCGTCGGCGTCATCGGTAGTGTAATACGTTAGGTTAACGTAAAATTAGAATGAAACATACTGTGTTGAAAACACAATGTCAGCTTTACCAAATGCAATCTGAACCGGATAACAACTTTCGTCCGAAGCAGGAAATTTGTCACAGCTATATGAAGTATCCTCATAAATATTTCTGCAAATAAATATTGTTGTGAACATTCCTATGCTTCGTTCATGATCGATTCACACATAATTGTGACTAGATATATTTTGAAGTGAAAATCAGCTTGAAGTCATTCCAGTGAACACTTGGAATGTGATGGAATAAGTAGAATATGCTGCAAGGAAAATGAATTTGCACTGTGTATCATGCAGGTAGGGAAAACAATTTCACTCGCTAAGAAGGATTGCGCTAGTACTCATCGATGGTGTAATACTTAAGGGTTACGTGGAAATGGATTGAAATACACCGTGTTCAAAACACAATGTCGCCTTTACCTAAAGGAGGCTGAACCACAAGATAACTTTTGATTAAACCAGAAACGTTGCCAAGGATAAATCAAGTCTGCTTTCGTAAAAGTCTTCAAAGTGAACATGTATAATTACTGACTGAACAAGATGACCTTCATTCTTTTTTCTACTAAAGATAATTGGATGGTACTCTTATTGTTTTTAATTTAAACTGGTAGACTGTTGAACTTCGCAGACCGTTCAACTGTGGCCACCCATCTAATATGCTCTGTGATCGAAGATGACAGAAGTTCTGCATTAAATTATTTAGATGCTATGGGGAAAAGGAAAGGGTGCATAACGAATATCAATCTAACAAAATCCCAATTGACGTGGGCAGGCAGGTGAATGCGAAATTCTTCTTTCTGCTCATCTCATGACATTTCAGCTCAGACACATAATTCAAACAGTGTGTGAGTTAACCATTTGCGAACACTGTATGCCGTGCAAATTATGGCCATTGAATTCTTGGATAAAATATTTGTTTCGTTACTACACCATTTCGCCCTCACTTTTAATCCTTATCTCTGGGATCTTCCATAAAATTCCTCCTAAATACATTTTGATTTCTGACCTAGAATATCATAACATATTATCAGCTTTCGTTTATGTATTCATCAATGTACTTACCATCTAGAATATGAAACAAAACAAAATTCTTAATTACTGGTCACATGTTAATATTTAATATATCAAAGGAAACTATATTTTCGGTGTTATTAACAAAATGTGATTGCGTAACACACAGTTGAACAGATGACAATGGACGAAAAGATACTAGTTTATACATCTAAAAATAAAATCACTAGAATATAAGGCTAACTTAATTAAAATGTATGGACCTCGTTTTGTTCACCTTACACAAATGTGTATTCATTGTACCTCTCAACGATTATTTCACGATATATAATTGGGGACTATTGTCTCGTTTCCGGGAAGGAATTGAAAGAATAAAATTTGAAATGGTACTCACCATCGCCTCTTTTTCTACGAAATAGATCTGTGGACAATATGCGTAACATTAGTCTGTCAATTCTTTTAATTAATCCAATAAATTATTATCTATAGTTAATAGATTATTTGATGGTATACACATATTTCGACAAATATGTGCAATAAACGTAGACTCAGTGGCAGTATGTAATTCCACATTGGCTCTATGTCATATCAGTTGACATAATTGTGGTCAATAATTTATGTTCGAAACACAATCGAGTAAATAATACTCTTTCACCTTGACATATATCCGACAGACAAATTTATCCTGCGTATTAGGTGAATAAGAAGCCGAATGTTCTAATGCATTCAAACAGGTACATCCGAGTTTATTTTATCAAATAAATAACAGGCAGGAGATTGAAGTGTGGCTCCCTTTCATCATAATCGAGTAGAATTCACCTTGAAAAGTTAACATGTTAATCAAAAAGATACATGAATTCCTGTCGTTTAAGATAAATGACTGAACGATGATGTCTTCATTTTTCTTCTGTACAAAAAATAAATGGATGATACTTGTGCTGTCTGTGATGAGGATTGCTCGACTGATGAATTCCATAGACAACTCAACTGTTGCCACATATCTACATGCTTTCCAATGGATAAGGGCTCAAGTTTTACGTTTGATTTCCCGTGTGAGATAAAAAAGACGTAGTTCTTCATAAAGAAGCTAGAATTAACAACAACGAATCTGATTAGGGAAGTACTCTGTATACGATAGTTCGCTACCTTCAAGTATAGACAGAGAACAATCCATCCGAGGTTCTGAAAATTATATTAGCCACATGCAAAGTTTATGGTTCGCTAAGGTTGTTCCGTGTTTGCAGCTGTGAGATTAAACTCCTTATCTCCAGAGTTCACAGTAGAAAACACTTGCTATAGTGACATGCTGAGTTGTATGAATGAAGAAAATCACATCAATATCCATTACGTGTATAATATGCTAATTTCCATCAATCTGCTTTGTTCATCTAACATCCGTCATGATGGGAATGTCTCAAGTGTTATTGTATGTTATATCACTTTCGAAATGCTAAAAGTGGTGTTCGACTACTTGAATAATGGTAAATTTGAAAGGGCTGCTGTGGAGCGGATTAGATAACAACCTCTATAGATCCTGCTTGAAATGACTAAATAAGAGTACCTGATTTTCACTGTGTTCATATTTCTTAAGAGTTTAAGTTCATCATTTTCTGATAGATCAAACGTAATCTGCAGGAAGAAGTGTCAAATGAGGAGTTGCTGATTAAAATTACTAGAAGACTAATTCATTTGAGTAAAATGTTTATAACCATTTAAAACTTGTAATAATTATGTCACACAGCATGACTTGGTTGAATTGCATAAGCAACAATAACTGTCAAAAAACTGTCGAAATATTTTCACAGAAATTCACCAACTCACCTTGGGCAACTATATTGTGGAAAACACTTGTATATTAATCAGTGAGCTAGGTGAGTTGATTGAGCTACATTTTACCGATTTCTAAATGCGGCTATACTGTTGTCTCTCAGTCATTCACACATATGCTTGTGCAACCTTCGCTTTTTCTCCGTTATCAGTAAAACATTTACTGTAATTTAATTAATAATGGTTCACTTTCTGTCAATGAACCTCTGCTTTGTTAACATACACATAAATGGATATATATTTATATGTATATATATATATATATGTACATATGAATTCTGGGCCTGGCACTGTGACGTGTATGCATTACGAATAAACGGTCACCATGAATAGACCACTTGATTTCAAGTGGAAATCTAGAGGACACATCGATTATCACACTTTTTGTGATAACGTTTACTTTGTCTTTATGGCTGAATTTACTCTTGTTGTCCTATTTCCCTTTCAAGTATTATGGCTTTTTGCAAAGACAAATTTTCGACTGAAACATTAGATCTATCATTTGTAAGCTTCTAACTAATAATTTGAAGGGATTCAGCTCACTAGTTAAATTACACCTGTTATTCTAAGCTTTGAATTTGGAGAATTTTGACTAGCTAAATTTCAATTTATCGGTACATTAATGAAGTGACAGCAATTACGGTATATATCGGAGACTGATATAGTGTGCCGCATTTCAACCTCATTTTCATATTTTCACTAGTGTCCATTACATTCGATGATTAAGTTGGAAAGCAAAAATGTATACCTATGACGTTCGCTTGATAAAATTCAATAAAGTGAAACAAACCAGTCATACAATAACATCTGCAAAATGTGATTGTGTCACACTCCTATGAGCATATGTCAGATGACAAGATGACACTAATTTATGCATTTAGAGCAAAATACCTTAGAATAAATAATATGGGGTCTATTTTTGCCTGTCACACACAAATGTAAATCGTTGATGATCTTCCAACCATTATTTCATAATAAATGAACAAGAAATTCTCTTTCTATTTAGTGTAGATATAACAGAATTAAAGTTCATATTCTACATACAGTCAGCAACTGAAAGAATGACATTGGATGAAATCCGTAAAAAATGTGAATTGATTATCATACAAAGTTAGAAGACCATGTCATAATATGAACGCGTCTCAATTCTGCACATTAGTTCTCTGTTGAAATACATATTAAAGCCAGATGAAGACTTATTTGGAAACCATAATGTTCGCTTGAAGCTTATTTTCCGTGAAAATACTGAAGGACGATTAGATCTGACATTCGATCTTTTCTGGTTCGTTTCACACCATTTTCGGAACATTTCTCTATGTTTTACGAAAATACTTCTCAGTTAAATGCTCAGGATTTGGTGTTTATGGTCATCTTATAGGTTTTTAGTTCTCACTTTTCATCATTTCACTAGCGTACCACTATGTTAAACCTCCCACTCTCTAATTTCACCCGAAATGACTACCTATGTGCTGATATTCACAGTGCCAGTAATTTAGTCTCAGATCTTTGGACCCTTCACATAACACAATGCATTTAACTCAGTCAGCTTGAATGAATTTTACTTAAACTAAGAAAGCCACTCACCATTTCGTAGATAATTCTTGTTCCGAATTTTATTTATTCGATGGAAGACGTAGTAGGTTTCCTATTTAGGAAATTCTATTTAGAGTTCTGTTTTCATTCATTTTAACAGATGATATTCCTAAACTTCTTTTATCAAGGTGTTTCAACATGAGATTGAATTGTACATTCACTTTGATTCACCGAGCAGAAAGTTGGCAAGTCCCTACCCGATAGCTTTTCCGGTTGAATGTTATCGATAACATAAGCGACAGATACCAAAATAACTTACACAATTTCACTGAAATGACAAGGGATATCATTGATGAAATCAATCAAAGTTGTGAGAATATTCTATCATGAAAAATCCCTGAAGGGAATAAAATTACAACAGACATCTTTGCCGCGTTTTCAAGAAAAAAACCTTGGTACTTTGATATTAGGGCTTTATACGATTTCGATTATTTCATATAGCGTCAAATTTATGTAATTTTGTCTGCTGAGAATTTAATACTATTTGAGTGACTATTAGTACTTGACATGTGCGAAAATTTGTATTCCTCTGAATCACAATTCTTAATGTTGTCAACTAACTATCATAGAGTTGTTTTGTCCTGATAGCCATTTACTTTTCTTGATACTTTGTAATCCTAATATTTAAATTTACCATTGAACGCGTTCAAATGTGATATTTGATGACATCGCGTTCTATTCACTTATTCAAAAGGCAAATATTATAAACCCACTCAATCGGGAATCAGTGAGTGTATTTTAATATTGCCCAATCTATCAGTTAATCGTTCCCAGTTTATCGTCCGTGGTAGTAATACCTGCAAAATTAAAGATGCGGAATCAGTAAATCTCTTGATCTGGATAATCTTGTGGGATACTCACCGATGGTCATCAGTGAGATGCTGGGGGTTGTTCGGGTTTTGAGGTGTATATTTTTTTGAAGAAATGACAGGGGACAATTTACCTACGCTGAGTAGTCTTCCATGAATTCTTAGCCATTCTTCATCCACGATATTTATTATTTCTCCAATATTCGAATAATTGAAGTAAAAAAGCGTCGATTTAAGCACAATTATTCAGTTTTTGAACACATAATGGAAGCATAAAGGCTGTTTGTGATACTGTGATACTTCTGATCTTAAGGTTAACTGAGATTCCTTTTCCTAAGTGTAAGAATCCCTGATCTTCTTCGACTTGCTTCATGAGTCTCTATGTGCATAAATTTCCAAAATTCTCACTTACAAAATTCACCTGAATAAATGCAAAATTTACTGAACAATAACCTATTGCCTCACACGGTGCGCCATCTGTTAACTCTTCATTGCTTTCTGACTCTTGTGAGAACCATGTTGAATCGGTTCTGTAGAAATCGTTGAGACACCGAAAATTCTTTGGTTAAAATAGAATAAACGGGATATTTTATGTTTGTTTTCCAAAACATGCCGAAAATTAAAAGCAATCTCAGGCCAACATTGAATGTGAAGTTCGCAAATGTTACAAAAATAAGAAAATAAAATCATAGGTTATACATTTCGTGTGCAACTAAATGTACTTCACTACTGCACTAAAATCATGATTATAAACGTGATTTGGACTAGTAAATTTTATCTCAAACAACATCTTGCAAGCAATACTGATTCAATGTGATGTTAACAACAAGAAATAATTATGGAAATTATTGTTCAGAACCAAAACCTATGAATGAGGTCTGCTGGAGGAGATGAATATATATAAGTTGTGTCGTATGTCACATTTCAATGTGAAATCAGGTGTAGCAGTACGATGAAAGTTTCAAATGTTTTCTCTTTGTGAGAAATTCAGAACTTCAGATATTCAGATTGTTTGCTGCCCATTACAGTGATTATCATTCTTTTATTAATACGTCTGGGTGAAGAAATTATTATACGATAGTCATGTAACAATGGACAATTTTAAAAATCTTTAATCTTCCTCTTCACATAAAATATGCAAGCCTATTCCATAGCTTGTTAATCATTTTCTTAAGAGGTTTGACATAAAAATTGTCAACAAGCTTTGCTTGGTTGTGTTTCACTGTCTGTTTCATCGGTTGCAAAGTAATACACAACAGTGACCACAGAAAACATCTATGAGGAAAATATTTCGTCAGATATTTCAAACGGATCCACTGTCACTTATTGCATACGCTTTCTTTTAATCGTTTAAAACTGAGAGCTGTTGCAAGATATTTTACTGCAAGCTCCAGAATAAAGGTGCTAGAATAATTTCCTTGAAGGTTTTTGGGAAAAATGTATCCTGGATTGACTAAAAATTCTCCGATTCCTCCATGAACTTTGATAAATTGTTGATAAACGGGTACGTTCTGCTTGATCAACGTCATTTTTTACAAATAAAGTGAAGATGTTCATACTAGTCTATTTTTACAAGTTATTGAAATATTTGCTTCAGATTCACTGAATAAATATTCGTGCTCTATTCAGTAGGCAATGATTATGTTATTCAGCTGTAAGCATAAACAGTTTCTGTTCAGCAAACATTGCAATGTATTTTTATTTTAATATGGTGGTATAATGTGTCACATACAAAATAACCATTCATTTTTTTGAATATTTAAGATTTAATTTAAACCAATAAGTTTTACTTCCCTGTCTCGAAGCATCTGATGAGCTACTACATTTTGAATCTACTTGTTACCTTACTTTAAATGACTGCCGACTTCACTAATTGTTTAAGAAAAATAGCCATATTATTATTTTTACGATTTCATGAAAACCACAAACTCACTCAATTCTATCACGAGGAGAATATTTACAGACGAAGTAAAAGTAAATAAGAAGCTTTGATTAATTATGAATTTGTTGTATATTGACTTCTACACTGCCTGATCTCATTTATAGCTGCACACATATGCATAGATAATTAACGGAACGTTGATCGATCACAGTGTCATCAAACAGACACAAAACAAACAAATAATATTTCAAAAGAAGATTTTGAGCGAACAATTGTTTTCGATAACTTCTTCTTCAGGCTTCACAGTTATAAATCCATGAATAATAGAGTACATACAGTCAATAAAGGCAAATGAAAATAATATCAGAAACTGTATTGGGGTGAATGTGTAAGTTGAGATGATAGTCCATTAGTTAACATAATCAATCAAATGTGTATGGGGTGTATAGTTAGAAAAAATGTGATGAAGTGTGAATGAACAATTGGGTGATATAGTGCTGTTTTATAGTCAACAGAATACAAGTATCATTGGGGTGAGAGAAATACAATAGACACAAAATACATATAAACACACATTAACAAAGGGGACAGTGAATGTGAGGGCTGACCGATAATGTCTAATGATGACAATATAATGACAACGACATGTGTTATCAAAAGAACACAGAAGACAGCCTAATGAATTGCTTAGCAACAAAAACATAATACTGATTCGTCCAGACAAAGGATCAGGTATCGTCATTCTTAATCGTGATGACTATGTCAACAAATTATGTACCATTCTGAGTGATGAAGAAAAATTTCAAAAATCACCCGATCAAAAAGACAAGACAGAGAACATTGAGAAAGAATTATCAAAAACTTTGACAAAACTAAAGCAAGAATGCGTCATTACTCCATATATGTTTGATCAGCTTAAACCATCTGGTTCAACTATCCCCCGTTTATATGGTCTTCCAAAGGTGCACAAAGATGATGTCCCTCTGCGACCTGTATTAGATATGCTGAATTCACCGTATCAAACTACCGCTAAATGGCTTGCGGAAATTCTGGAACCAGTGAGATTAAATCTACGTAAACATAGTCTTTCGGACACTTTTGACTTTGTCAGTTGTGTTGATGAAATTAATGTTTCTGGTAAGCATATGATTTCGCTTGATGTTTGTTCTTTGTTCACAAATGTACCTCTAGTAGACACTATCTGCTATCTATGTGAGTATATTGATTCAAATAGCATGAACATTGGGTTACCAACTGAAGATCTTAAACAACTATTATTGAGATGCACACTGAATGCGCAATTTAGATTTAATGATGTCATCTACAATCAAAGGGATGGAGTCGCAATGGGGTCTCCTTTAGGACCGCTCTTAGCGGACGTCTTCATGGCTAGCTTAGAGAATGGCCCACTAAAGGAAACTATCGGTAGTTTGTCTATGTATAAAAGATATATAGATGACACTTTCATTGTATGTGACGAAAACTCTTCAACTGCTGAACTTCTTGGAATATTTAATGGTTCTCACCTAACTTTGCTTTTCACGGTCGAAGAAGAGTCGAATTCCTCATTTCACTTCCTTGATGTAAAGCTAGATAGAAGAGAGAATGGTACGTTGCTAAGGTCGATTTACCGAAAGCCAACATTCACTGGGCAGTACACTAACTTTAACAGTTGGGTACCGTTAGGGAGAAAGAGAAATCTTATTCATTCCTTATGCTCTAGAATTCGTAAAATCTGCTCTGCAGAGACAATCGATAGTGAACTAGATAAGCTACGATCAAATCTCCTTAATAATAGTTATCCTACAAGGTTTATTGAACGTAACATCAAGAAAGAACACGCCCCCAGACAAATTACAGTGCCGAAGAAGAAACTGTTTATGAGTCTGGCATTCAAAGGTGACACCATTTCGGAATTGATTAAAAATCGTTTATCTAAGTGTATTAAACGTACTTTTCCTGCAGCTGACTTACAACTAGTTTTTACCAGCCGAAATATGATTAGACAATGCGTCAAGGATAGATTACCGCTTTTGTCCACATCCATGTGTGTTTAATCTTTTACCTGCTCTTGTGGAGCTGTTTATATTGGACGTTGTAAGCGTAATCTCCGAAAACGTGTAGCTGAACACTATCCAGTCTGGTTAATGAAAGGCGAACGTAGAACTGCGAAGTCGTCTATCTGTGATCACCTGTTAGAGTCAGGTCATTTAGCTCCACGGGATTCATCTTTCAAAGTTATCTACATGGCAAAATCGAATCGATCCAAAAGTTTACGTTTTCTTCATTTATGCATAGCCGAAGCTTTAGCTATACATGAACAGAAACCTAAATTATGTGTTAAAAAACGTCTTGTCAAACCCCTTTCTTTACCTTGGTCATAGTAATGTTCTTTCTAGTTTTTACTTTATTTTACCACTTGAATTCTTTCCACTTCACTTCACATCTTTATTCTTGTCGTAATCGTACTCTTATTTTATAAAATTTTTAGACAACACTTGACATTTTTAAAATATTTTTCAATTCACTTATAAAACAATCTTTAATAATTTTGTAATTTATCCACTTCAACTCTACCCCTTATAACATTTTAATAATCGTTATTCTTATGACATATATGTATATTGACTGAGCAACTATTTAGTGCCACTTAACGACCTTTTCTGTAATATAAATACGACTGTACAGCTTGAAAATGAAGTCGCTGAAAAGAAATTTCTTCGCTGAACAAAAACTGTGTTTTTACTTATGAATAAATGGGTATTTTTCGTGATATAAAATAAAGAGGCTAAATAGTAAATTGTAATAAGATGTTACAGAGTTGGTAAGCTTAGTGTAAAATCACAAAGGTTGACAAAATTAAGGGTAACAATGAGGTGAAATAAACTGGGTGGAGAAATGGATAATAAAGACATGATATCACAGAATGATAATAATGGTAATAATAATACGGAAAATTATGATCCTGGTGACCTTATAGTGGGCCAGGGTAGACAGAGGGAGTGAATAAGTTTTTTCTGCACACATAGGTCTGGTCTTTCTCTGTTAATCTCTAAAGCCTCAGCTATGGCTTGGAGGCGTAATCGTGTGCATCACTGTTACCCTTAATTTTGTCAAACTTTGTGATTTTACACTAAGCTTACCAACTCTGTAACATCTTATTACAATTTACTATTCAGCCTCTTTATTTTATCATTAGACATTATCGGTCAGCCCTCACATTCACTGTCCCCTTTGTTAATGTGTGTTTATATGTATTTTGTGTCTATTGTATTTCTCTCACCCCAATGATACTTGTATTCTGTTGACTATAAAACAGCACTATATCACCCAATTGTTCATTCACACTTCATCACATTTTTTCTAACTATACACCCCATACACATTTGATTGATTATGTTAACTAATGGACTATCATCTCAACTTACACATTCACCCCAATACAGTTTCTGATATTATTTTCATTTGCCTTTATTGACTGTATGTACTCTATTATTCATGGATTTATAACTGTGAAGCCTGAAGAAGAAGTTATCGAAAACAATTGTTCGCTCAAAATCTTCTTTTGATTTCAATATGTGGATATTTCATTTACTGAAATAATATTTCACTGCATAATTCCTAATACTTCAAATCAATAGTCAAAGTCAAGAATAAATTTGCGCTGAGAAAATTATAACTGGGAAGCCATATAATGATGCTTGAAAGGGAATCTGTTCCAACCAACGTTTGCTTATATAGAGACCAGATCGTCAGCTTGGGTCTCATTATTAAATACCACTGACTACATCAAAAAGTTGAACAGCATTCCATGGGATAATCAAAACTCCAAAAATCACAAAGAGGCAAAGATAGCGCAGAGAAAATAGAAAAAGAGTTATTCAGCATACTTAAAATGCACACGATATTTCCTAAAGTATTTGAATTTCATCAGCGTGTTTGAGCATATACGCCTAGTGTATGGGCTACCTAAATCTCATTAGCGAAACATACCAGTAGATGTGGTTTTAGACATTGGTAATACTGCATTTCACGAAGAAGCAAGCTGATTAACGGATATACCGAAGTTGCAGCAAACGGAAATGTATGAAAATGACTTAAATGACACCTACGAATTCGTAGAAAAATTGAGATAAAAAGGTCATTGATGAGACAATGATATCTCTGAACGACACTTCTGTATTCAAAAAGTAACTTCATTTGAGACCATGGATTTCATCTGTGCATCTATGTTAAGAAATGGTATGAGAATATACAGAACTTGCACTGTCAGATTAACAACAAGATTTTTGCCCTTATAATCACTCTTCTAACTGATAGATTTACGCAAAACTTTCACTTTCACTCTCCGAAAACATTGGCTAGCGGTTGTGCTAAGTCGTGAATTGGCAGAAGTTAGAATTCATGGGCTGGCCATATGATCGGGTCCCAGTGGCTTAATGGTGTACGAGCTCGCCTTGTAACCAGAAGGTCCTGGGTTCGAACCCTGGTGGGTGCGTACTGATGAAGAGTCCCAAACTAGGACGAAACAACTGCCCAGTACTCCCAGGTTTTCCAGTGGTTCTCTAACCAATGTCAGCTCATGATGAAATCCTGTAACCAATCAACCGAATCCCTACAAACCAACACTTGAATAAATTACGGTTCTATTTTACCTACAAAGATATGTGGTGTGCATACTAACGATAAGAATTGAAATTTGTTGGGTTCAAATTGACTTATAATGTGTCATTAAGATTCATTACTGTAGAAAAAAGGTACTGGAAAATGAGTCGGCTTAAATATCTCTTGTTGAAAATGAGAACTTATAAATTGCAGGAATAAAAACAAACTGTAAACCAAAATATGACTCACTTTGCTTCACTGCAGTGACAATAAATATCAAAGGTACTGGTTAACAAAGCTAATTAACCTATTATTGTATTATTAACAGAATTATTACCATTACTAATATTATTACTTTGATCGTCAATATAAGGTGAGGAGATCAACGTCTTCCACATTAGGAAAGTTCATTAATTCCTAAATGGAAAATAAAATACTAAAGCAGGTAAAATCTAGCGATTCGAACATCTTCACGTTACTGACATTCACTTCAAAGCGAATAGAAAACACACGTGTTGGATTATTTAAACCACATAGCGGTTACAAGCTTTCTGGCTATTATGTTTTCATACGTCATTCTTTCTATAAACTGCTATCTGTTTGTAACTCGGCTAATTGTGTGACTTTCATAAAGTGCTGTCTGTAAATTTCCATATCAGAAATTTTATTTTCAACATAAGTTATGTTTTCAATTTCGTGAGATAAGATAAACCACCAGTCTGTGTTTCCTTTAACACCTAGAATCACGAAACTTTCTGGTTTTGACGAGAAAGTGAAGGTAAATGAAGGCGAATATGTATAGACTGAGATTCCGTCTCTTCGAGTACATGAATCTAGGTTCCTTCTCTCCACATTTCTTCCCTACTGTAAACTAAAAGATACTTCGAAGAAATAGTTCCCTAACCAGTGGTAATAACGTTTAGAGACCACCTTTAAAATTCGCTGAATAATTTTAATTCTTTCTCAGTTATTCAGAGAATGGTTCACACAATTTATTCATTTTGAAATCACATGTGGTGTACGAATAAATCTGAAACATTTCATCACTTATCTACATTTCCCTAAGTCGATGAATATAATTTAAAATAAGCTGTCACCCAGTTTTCATGCCACCATTGTCCTTACTTGCATCTACTACAGCACAAACATAAAAACATCAGACAGAAATCTAAGACAACTCATGGCATTTGTGAGAAATTCATAAGTAACAAGTATTCGAATAACATGAATGTTTGAATAAATTTATATGGGGAAATTTAAAGTAGCAGTCCATTGCTTTGCGAGCAGTATTGTGTAGAATCATGACATAATATATGGCTGGCGATAGATCATCAGATGTAACAAGTGTTCTTTGTGCAGACGATAAAGTTCAGA
This sequence comes from Trichobilharzia szidati, assembly GCA_944472155.2. Lineage (NCBI taxonomy): Eukaryota > Metazoa > Platyhelminthes > Trematoda > Strigeidida > Schistosomatidae > Trichobilharzia > Trichobilharzia szidati. The sequence continues at coordinate 32,287,761 of OX235273.1, forward strand.
GGGACAAATAGCAAATCCTCAACCTTTTGTAGAATTCGGACGGTTAAAGTATGTTTGCAAAGCATTCTGACGAAAAATATGTTTCATCAATGGAGCAGTGGCGTATTAGTGTGACCAGCTATGAGCAGTTCTACAGAGAATTATTCGCAGTCTGTTAGTTGATAATTGCAAAGAAATCAGTTTCAAAAACACCAGCTAGGATTTAACTTGATCGATTCCACAGCCTGGAACATACTTAAAGAAATAAACAAATCTGATCTTTTCCTTAGTGCGAACAGTAATACATCAGAATATTTCATCACTACTTATATCATTGTCAAGATATATCTGAATAAAAAATAGTTTTCAAAAACCGGGTAACATTTGTCAAGGAATCAGTAATGAATATATCATCAGTTTCAGACTTCAATGTATTTAATCGCTGGACATACAGAAAAATCCTAACGAGGTATGAAAATCATGCAGATTTTTAAACGAAGATTCCAAATGAAAATAAAATCAGAGATACATAAAAAAAGTATTGTACTGATCACCATAACGCATGACTATTAACTAGGCTCTACAACAAACTTCGGTGATAACGGCATTTGTGGCTAGAGTCAACCTGCGAAACACATCTTTGCACAAAAGTCACGGTGAAAATTCTATGCGACTTCTATGTAGGTGAGACTAAGAGAATTTTCCTGATTTAACAAGATATTATCAGAGATTTGTGAGTTAAACACTGGTTAAGTAATTGCAGCTTTAGACTCAATTCTAATAACAGTTTTCTCCAGCTATTGCAATCATGCGTAGTAATTAAATGCGTTAAGAAAGTTTTACGTTGGTCGACCCCCATCAGAAGTTAAATGAACACGAAATTCAAACAAACTAGCGCTCATTTTGCCAGCTTGAAACCAAATTCAGGTAATCTTTTAATTAGTTTATACTTCGCTTGGTGAGATTCTAACGAAGGAACTGAGTTTTGATTGATCAGCTACACAAATAATCGGAAGATATCAGATATCATCACAGTTAACGCGTTAACAGTGCGTTTTTAGCCAATTAGTTTTGGGTTCTAATCAGGTCCCATATACGTCAACCTGCTAAGCTGACCAGCATCACAAGCCATCGTTGAGTATGTGGAACTCATGGCCTGTCACGTAATAAATCTAAACAACGTCATTGAGTTTTATCGCTGGTATCAGTATTCCAATGCAGGTCCAAAACGTATTTTTCATACATTCAATGCACATTTTTAACGAGAACATAATTTAATTTTTACTTGTCAGCAGTGTTTCATCGTCTCCGTATACGTTTAGTTAGCTTTCACATTATTCGAATTTCTCCGAATGTCTAAATATTTTGAAGGGATTTATGGTTAATAGTTATGCCGGTGACTTGAGTATCGTATGGCATTGATTAGGTCAGGAATAAAGCATCATGTTAGTTTCTTCAGCTGAATCAAACACTTTATCCAATAATCTCAAATAAACTTCGGTAGTGTAGAAGTCTGTTCATTTTAGGCTATTTAAGTGTAAGTGACATTTCACTCTTAGAAATGCACTCCCAATTCTAGGTGTGATTGTTCAGAATAGTGCGAAATTCTGACCGCATAAATATCAACCTACCTCGGTCATCTGAATAAATTGGAGTAAATGCATTTCTAGAGCAGTATTTGATAATGAAGCGTTCGGAAGGTAAATTTTGTTGATAATGAAATCCAAAATGTGAATTTCATCCTACTTAGGATTGCTTCATAACCGACAGAGTCAAAAGCAAAAGCAGTATCAACTAGGCATTCATAGGTAGTGAAGAATTATTATTATTTCCTTGAATTTCTATAGGAACAAATATCTTCAGCCGCGCTTCTCCATTGCGTTCGGTTCTCTGCTAGAGTTTTCACCTGGCTCCAAGTCTGCCCAAATGCTTTCATCTCCTCTTCACATGAGCTTCTACAAGTCACCCTTGGACGACCAACTCGCAGATTCCCTTTCGGGTTCCACTCCGGGGCTTGTCTAGTGATGTCACTTGATCGTTTCCTCAGAGTATGGCCAATCCATCTCCATTTCTTCCTGCCTATTTGTTGCACAATCGGCTTCTGGTTGGTTTGCTCCCGGAGATCCCTGTTGCCGATCTTTTCTGGCCATCTGATCTTGAGTATTGAGCGAAGACAGCTGTTAATGAAGGTCTGTAGTTTGTTTGATGTGCTCTTTATGACGCGCCAAGTCTCTGATCCGTATAGTAGCACTGACTTCACATTGGAGTTGAAAATCCGGATCTTATTTTTCCTGTTGAGTGCTGTTGACCTCCACACAGATTTGAGAGTATTGAAAGCTTGTCTTGCTTTTCCGATCCTTGCTTTGATATCCTCGTCAGTTCCACCTGTAGTTGAAACGACGCTTCCCAGGTAGGTAAAGGAGGTTGTTTCTTTCAGGTTCCTCCCATTTATGCTGATTGTTGTCTGTTGTTGTTGTTGTTGTTGGTGTTGGCCAGGAATCTTCATCACCTCTGTTTTATCTATGTTCACCTGAAGTCCTTCACATCTTTGATGCTTTTTCTATCGCCAACTTGTTGCTTTTCACTTGCATATCTACCAGTTTGTGGGAAATCAGACATATATCATCGACGAAGTCCAGATCCTCCAAGTTTTTTGTGTGTGTCCATTTTATGCCTGTTTCCTCATTGCCCGCTGTCTGTCAAATAATCCAATCTACCACAATCAGGAAAATCATTGGCGATAATAGGCAGCCTTGTCTTACTCCCGTCTTCACTTCGAAGGATTCCGTAAGTTTCCCGTTGTGGATTACTTGGCATGCAGCATTGTCGTACAACTGTGAAGAATTACATGCATCTAATTCACATGACGTTAATCCTTAGACATTGATGAAGAGTCCGCGTTAGGTTTCACCAGGTGAAATCTACCAGAAGCGAGATTCGGTGCGGCAGAATCAATCAACGGAAAATGCCATTTGGCGTATGAACAAAGCATACTTCATAGAAAAGTAATAGTCCTTCACATATTGTTACTCACTATCATATATCAGATAAATACAATCTTATCGGGATACTGAAGATTTTCTTATACATAACTATGTAAAGTAAAATGAAAACTGTATCACTTGGTGAATGAAACCAAGATTTCTCTTCAATATGCAGTCTGGAAGACACACTGCAGATTTCTGCAGATAAAAATATCAATTTTTCTCACTCATGTGACTTAAACCGAAATCAGTGGAGAGTTACGGGTGAAGACCTATGTTCTTCCAGGAACTAAAGGCAACAATTATATTAGTACAGCGTGTCATTTGGTCAACATTAAAGGTAAATATACAGGAGGTTGACCTGAGGTCAGATGCTCCGGATGATGTGGTCCCAGTCTATACACATATTCACCCTCGATCAGCTCCATCTTCGCGTTCAAACTAGAGTGTTTCGTGAATCTGGGTGGAAGAAGGAAGCACAAACTTGGTTGATTGAATCACACGAAATTCAAAAGTTAAATTACGTTGAAAACTGAAACACTGATCTGGAAATTTTCACACAGCACCCAATGAAATTCGCTCAATGATGTGAACCCTGTTGCAAAGACATAATAATTTTGGCAAAGATTTATGTGTTATATTACTATTATCTGAAAGCATGAGATAATTAGACAGCTAGATTCATCTAATACATTATTATTTTTATTATTATCCTCTTTCGTTCCGATTGGAACATGAGGATTCAGCAAGACATCTCCACTTTGTTCTGTTTCCCGGCGTAATCTTCAGCTGGGTCCACGATTGACCAAACTCTATCATCTCTTCCTCACACGATCTGCGCCATGTCCCCCTAGGACGACTCACTCGTCGCTTCAGATTTGGATTCCACTCAAGGGCCTGGCGTGCGATGTCATTCGGCGGTCTACTCAATGTGTGCCCGAACCAGCTCCACTTTCTCCTGCATATTTCTTGTGCTATCGACTCTTGGTCGGTTTATTCTTATAGTTTCTTGTTGCTTATTCTTTCTGACCATTTGATCTACAGTATGAAGCCAGCGAAGGCACTGTTGATGAAAGTCTGCAACCCGTTGGAAATCCTCTTCGTAACACGCCAAGTTTGTGACCCGAAGTGAAGAACTGACTGACTTCATATTGGTGTTGAAAATGCGAATCTAGTTTCTTATGCTGAGTGCAGAAGATTTCCAAACTGGTTTCAGGTTGATGAATGCGTATCTTGACTTTCCGATACTGGCTGGTTTTGACATCTTCATCTGTTCCGCCTGTAGCTGAAGTGATGCTTCCCAGATAAGTGAAGGAGGCAACCTCTGTTACGTCTCTCCCGTTGATAGTGATTGGTCCTGGTTGTTGTTGTCGTTGAAGTTGGTTGGTTATCTCCATCACCTCCGTCTTCTCTTTGTTCACCTGCAGTCCTGTTTTCGCTACGTACTATTTTAGCCAGTTTGTTGGTTTTCGCCTGTCTTCACGTCTCCGAGTTTGTGTGACATTAGACATATTTCACCTGCGAAATCCGTATTTTCTAGAGTCTTCTCTTCGGTCGTCCAGCGTATTCCTGTCCTCTCACTCCCAACGCACAGGCTGACGCATAATCCAGTCCAACACAATCAAGTATATCATAGTGAGTGATACTTGGCAGCTAGACTTGTCGTACTCCTCCTTTTACTTCGGACGCCTCGCTGTGTTTTTCGTTGTAGATAACTTGACACGTGCCACCGTCACATAGCTGTTGAATGAGGTTGACAAAGACTTCAGATAAACTGTGGTTTTCAAGTAGTTTCCAAATTACTTCTCGGTCAACGCTGTCTGTCGAAGGAGTTTTCAAGTCGATGAAGTTGAGGTAGAGGTTTGACTGCCATTCTATGTTTTGTTTTGTGATGATGATGCATAGAGTTGCAATTTGATCGGCACCTGATTTGCCTTTCCTGAATCCAGCTTGTTCAGGGCTGGCAGAGTTCTGTATCCAGTGCATCCCATATCATCTCAAGGATGATGCAACTTAGTATTTTACTCGGCGTGGACAAGAGCATTTTTCCACGCCAGCTCTTGCACAAGTCTAAGTCACTCTTCTTTGGCAGTTTGACGAAGTAGCTCTTTTTCCAATCAGTAGGCACCTTTCCTTCTTTTCCGAAATTTTGCAGTAATGCAGCGAGAACATTTGCCGTATTTTATGGGACCTTATTCAGTGCTTCGGGATAGATGTCATCTGGTCCCGTTGCCTTCCCGACTGGACTTCAGTAGCTCGATCGCATTCAAGATTTCTTCTTTCGTCGGAGCATTGGTGTCCAATGACACTTCCGTGCGCGCTGTCGGTGGTATTTCTGGGTGAGTTGCCGGTGGTGGTCGATTCAAGGGTCCTTTAAAGTGATCAACCCATTTATTGTTTGATTTGTTTCTCCTCCTTGGCGATCATGTTCCCTTGAGCATCTTTTACTTGTTTCATCATCCGCATTAATCTCTTCACCAATAGAGACTTGGTTACATGGTTTAGTGTCCCCATGTTTCTTTTGCCTGTGGCCTGTTCTGCTTCAGTTGCCAGCCAATGGGTCGTAGAATTGTCTTTGTCTTTCCTAGCACTCTTCTTCACGTCTTTATCGATGCAGTGTACGTTGAATCCAGCTTATCCTCCTGGTGTCCGTCTTTGCATTGAGTCATATTCTCTTCCACCATCCTCCTCTCCTCTATTAGTGCCCAGGCAGGTGCCCATCGAGAGCCATCCCTTATCGTGTCTCTTTCTTCTTCCTAGAACAGTTGTACACTTTTACTTAAATATCGCTTTCTGAGAGTTCCAATGTTCTTCCACACAGGTTTCCTTAGTGATGCCACGTAGTGTCTCCGACTTTGCTCTGATCAGATCTGTAGCGATGGCATCCCTTGTAGTTTTGTCCTTCATTTTAATTTCCGAATGTTGAATCTGAATTACAGTTGCCTGTCTCAAGTTATTCTGGAGGATTTCAGCTTCACCTTGAAGGTTCCTTGAACTAGATGATGGTCTTAGCCCAACATCTGCTACCCTTCTTGACTTTGGGTCAAACACACAAGCTGAATTCGAACTTCCTTGAGCCGCATAGAAATGAAAAATATCTGGTTTGAAGTATGTCCATCAGGCGAAATCCATTTTGCTTAGTGTATATCCTTCTGTCTGCACACGCTCTCTCCGATAACCAAATCGTTGAAGGAGCAGAAGTCTGCGAATAATTCTCCGTTCTCATTCTCGACGCATAATGAGTTCTCTTCCTGTGTTATCTGCTCTCAATTTGTTATTCATAACGTCCATCAGGACTTTGTTTTCACCATTTGGGATGTTGTCCATAAATGTTTGTAGTTGTCAGTAAAATTCCTCCTTCTTGTCGTGTTTTGTGTTGTTTTTAGCAGTGTGCGTGGCACTGGACAATCCAGACCTTCCTTCCTTTGGAGTTGGATCTTGTTCTCGTAATCCTGCAAGAAAAGTTTTGTTCTCACTGCATTAGGCTTTCGCTGCCACTGGTGACATCATGATAGCCACTACCTCAGTGTGTTTGTGGTTGTCATTTGGGTGACCGGAGTAGATTATTGACTCTCCCGTTGACAATATTGTCGATCCACATCCATTCCATCTGCTTTCGCACATACCCAGTACTTCAAGCCATATGTTCGCATCTCTTTGGCAACCTGGGCAGCCTCTTTAGTCTCGTACACTGTACGGACATTCCACGTCCCCATTCTTACTCTTGCTTTCATTGAGAGAAGACACATCGGTTGGTTGGCTTCACGAAGGCTTTCACCAGCACGCTGTGTCATTTCGCCTTTCCCATTCGAACAAAGAATAAGATTTATATTTAAAGCTTTTGCATTTTTAATATATTTTTCGCTGTTGACGTTTCTCTAGCGGTTTAAAAGGTATAATGGTGTGGGGTTGCTATCCCCACGCCTAACCCTCCCTCTTTACCCTGGCTTGGGACCAGCTATAATAACTACATGTTTTATTGGAGATACTACATATATAAATATCTTTGATAAGTTTCAGCCTGCAAGCATCTAACGCCCTCAAGTCGTCTATGTCAGTTGACTCCGCTTCCCGTCTGTTTATCGTAACACTATGCAAAAGATGAGCAAGATGGTCATTTTTGATTCGGCTTCCCTGATTTACCACGTTTCTTCTCAATTACGTGTTGGTAATAGAATTCCTAATATTTTAACGAGAGAAGTGAAAACTTTCGCTTTTCGAAAATATTCCCAATAAATGGCTGAAATGCCAAGCATCCGAAAGATTATTGGTCAAGTAATCTGCATTGAATAAGGAATAAGCTGCTGTGAGACAAATGGAAGATGTACGTTTATGATGTGAAAATTAATTAAATTCATTTCAGAAAATACTAATAACGTTAGTTACAGATGGTGGATAATACTCATTGGCAGATGTGAATAGCTGGACACTATTCATGTCAACTAGTAGTGTTGGCCAGTGACATCAAGGTGATAGAAACAATGGGGAGAAGTTTTACGCATTTCCTGTCGAGCTCTAAAGTGATGTGATGACGTAGATAAATAACTGTACAGAATCAGTTTAAGCCGCTCGAATAATGCAGGTTTCTAAATTTCACAGTGACTTGTGAAATTTACAAATTCCGAATTTGAGTAGAATGAGTAAGTTTCATTATTAACATCACAAAAATGACACTGTTTTAAACTCACTTGTATCCACTTCAGAAGGCAAAACTTTTAAAGTCAATTCTACCATCTAATCAGTAAGCATCTTCATCCAAAGTTGCAAAAATTTATTGAATTCCGAAATATGCGTTCTGAATTTGTTAGAGTTAGGATGAATGAAGTTATAATATTCTCCCTTACAAGTCAACTATACGGAACAGCAAGTCATTTCATTGACATAAATCACCTTTCAAATGATAGAGAAGATATGTAGCTCAGGTGGATAATTTGCAATTAGTAGTGTTCTCAACCAGCTCAAAGAACACTACCAATTATAATTCACCTTTTTTCTGCATGAATTCCTTATGAGGACAGTTATATTGCAGAATAAAGAATTCATGAAATTTGTCTGAATCAAATATAAAAATAATTGCATGATCTCGAAAGATACGGGCAAACCGACATTTTCATCTCCATGAAAACGGCGCGAAAATTCATCATCCTAGTAAGAAAAGCGTTCACAGTGCCTAAATTAAGGCTTGAAAAACAAATTGTTAAATTTGAATGACTCAACAAAAATGTATATAAATATCCTCCGCGTTTTACAAAATCTACATCATTAACACTCCAACTAACATTAACTGAAGCTAAAAACACCAGTCAGATATTTCATTTAGATGGTCGCCCGTTCGTTCAGAATCAACTACACTTCTACAACTGTGGTCTCCACTATCTTCAGCAGTCGTTCGAAGTAGTCATCATGACGATTGCTTGCTATCGACGGATAATGTGTGTGCAACTAATAATGTGACACGTCGACGAAACCTATTCACAGTGCGCTTTCGTTTCATCCGTGCTATTATCTTGGAGAAAAGTCGTTCTATTCATGTCTTCGCCAGAGTTATTACAAATGTACATCCAGTTAGGAAGCCATTTACTTACATTTTTCTAAAGTGTGAAACAAATAAATGGATGCAGATTTTGTTACATTAAGTGAAGCGTACGAAGTTAGTTACTATGGCGCCTTCATTATTGCAGACAATTATACATCACATCCAGTTCGCTTCTGTATCATTGATGCCATTATGCTCTAATTGCCTCAGTTAAATAATGATAGTGGACAGCCACATATCAGTAAACTAATTATTTACAAAAATATAAGCTCACACGTTCTTGATATTCCAAGATGCTTTCACTGTCTCGCATTCATAACAACAACTTTAACAGTTACTTTAGACAAAACTGGAAACAGCAATAAGAGGTATGTATTCGAAACTTAAGGAAGAATCGGTTAGTACCTTATGCTTTCCCAATTTTCATTCACTCCATTCTCACACAACATACTTCAATTTCTTCATTTACATTCTGCAGTTTATACAGCGGTTTCTCTCACCGGCTGGAGTATTCATAAGAATCCGAAATCAGCTTAATTATCCCTCATATTGAAGTGATGTGACTGCAGTCAGTTTAATTTATTCCCCCGATTTTCCGATTACCTCCAGAGAGTGAATAGTATAATTATGGAAGTCCAGATTTCTTTGGTAGATTGCGGGAAATCCAACAGTGTTTGCAGAACGTTTTGTTGTGAGGACAGTAAGAGGATGAACTGTTAACATTTCTCCTATAATATATGGAATTATCACGGTATTTAAAGACTTATCAGCCTCCTTGTCAGAATACCCTATACGTTCTCATGTTCTTTAGATGGTCAGTAATCAGAACTTCGAGCTTTTTCATTTCTTGGAGTTATGAGTAACTGACTGGGGAGGTATTTGTAAAGTGGCTGACATCTTAGTCTATCGATACGCTTCAGTAAAATATCGAGTTATGAGTTAAGATTTGATTTGCATAAACATGTATCATTATTATTATTCGACTGGGTTCCGGATGAGACAGGGATCAACGAAATATCTCCATTTCATTCAATTCTCTGTATTCCACTTTAGCTGGCCTAATAATAAGTCACAAGCTGGCATTTCTTCCTCACGCGATGTTCTCCATGATACTCCCAAACGAACACCCAACTCGTCGTCCCCCATTCAAGTGCCCCTTGAGAGCCTGCGTACCATGCTACTCCTCAGCGTGTGTCAGATCCATCTTCAATTCACTCCGCATATTTGTCGGATACTAGGCTGTCGGTTGGTTAACCGACTGACGCAGTCCCATAATGATTATCCCCTCTAGACATCTGGTTTTCAGTATGCAGTAGTTTGCAAATGCTTTATTTGAGGTGTGCTCCAAGCCTCTGAAACATACACTAGAAATGACTCAAAAATATTGTTGAAAACCCATGTGCTGATTGCAGGGCATTTCCACACTGATTTCAGGACAATGAAGGCATGTCTTGCTCAGACGATCTTGCATCTTACATCCTCATTTGGATCAATGTAATTTTAACGATTCTGTCGAGACATTTGAAAGAAGCTAATTAGTTAATATTGGTGTTTGCTTTGATTAGTTAGATATCTTCATCACATCTTTCTTCTCTTTGTTCATTTAAAGCTATTTCTTCTCTTCTGTCAACTCGCTGGACTTCGCCTGCATATCTTTGAGTTTGTGTGACGAAAAACATAAATAGTCCGCGAAGTCCAAATCTTCTCAAGTCTTTAATAGTAATAAAGCTTTATTTCAGACAAAATGCGTAAAGATGATGCAAAAATGTCCAGCGTACTCAGTTCCAAAATCCTTTTTTCTTCCTACAGGATCTACATGTGAATTAATAATCATAATTATTTCTTTATTGCGTTGAAGAGCTGCACAGAGTTTATTTGGAAGTAAGTTTAATCAGCGCGCAAGTTCATGTATAGCTCATTTGATATAACTGCACGAATAAAACAACGATAAACCCAGATGAAATTAGGGATTTTATTAGAAGACAAATTCAGTAGCCCATTGATTAAATCAGGCCGCCTTCTTGTCGGCCAAACGTATTCCTGTCTTCTCGCCCCCTAACCACTATCTGATGCATGTGTCTGCCAACAACAGTCATGAATATCATCGTTATAATGGGAAATCTTGTCTTATTCCTGTCTTAAGAAATAAGATATTCCTGAGTTTGCTGTTTTGTATCACAGGTCATGTAGAGTCATGATTTAGCTGTTGAATTAGGTTGATAAGGGTGCCGTGCACTCTGCACTTGTGGAGATGACTTTCAGTATCTTTATTGCGTTTGCGAATTCCGCTGTTGTAGGAGAGCTGTCGTTTCTCTAGCAGGCGTATCTGGATAGGCTGCAGTTGATTATTTGGTCAAAGAGCCTTTCGAATTTATCATCTCATCGTTTCCTGCCTTACCTCTTTTGTAATTAGATTTATTTCACTATCTGTCATTGGTTTCACCTCTGTTGATCTCCCTCACCGACCACAAACGACCTGTTAATGTGATATTATTACGACATTTTTCTTACCTGCAGCTTGTTTCGCTTTTGTCGCCAGTATACTGTAGAATTGTCTTTTGTCTATCATAGCACCTCTCCTCATTTCTTCATTCAGTGAGATGTACACTGAAGTCAACTTCACTCTCTTTTATCTATCTGTATATTGGTTCACCTTCTATTTCACCATCCTCCCCATGTATTAGCTTCCACGTGTCTGTAGAAAGAAATACCTTGTCTTGCCTCTTCTTTCTCCTTGAAACAGATGTACATGTTTCCATCAACATCATTCTGCAGTGAAGATGTCCCTTGTATTTCCAATCTTCATTTTCTAAGTGTCAGACTTCAGTTGCAGCCTATCTCCAGTTTCTTTGAAGGCTTTCAACCTGACCTTATGTGCTCTTTGCAATTGATAATGGTCTGAGCTTATATCTGCTTTATTCTCAGTTTCGTTTCTTGCAGGCCACGTCATCGATTTCTTGGGTTCGGAGATGAAGTTTGTCTGATTCTTGGTGTGGCCACCTTGTGAAATCCATCTCACTTTGTGTATATTCTTGTGTTTGTTCTTGCTCCCTGTTGTCACAAAATCACTGAATACACAGGATTTTGAGAAGAGTTCTCACTCATTTCTCCCAGAGCCATCAGACCCATGATGAATTATCTTTCTGCATTGTCTGCTCTCATTTTAGCATTCATATCACGCATTCGATTTTTGATGTTACTCTAACGTTTCTGTAGAGACAGGATTGATTTTCCAGTATGGAGTTGCTAACCCACCTGCACGTTCAATCTCAACCAAGAAAATGATTGAAAATTTTGATTATATAATATCCTATGTACTTCAACTAACCCATCAATTCTACAATTCAAGTAATACAGATATATGGTGTATGTATTTGAGATGTAATTTCATAAAACGCCTCAACATACCTTACAAAATAAGAGGCGTTTTCATGAACTCATCATTCGCTCAGGTTCATTACTGCTTATTCATAAATGTGCTTTCTAATTTCTAATTCATCTACACAGTATATTGACCACCAGAAACATCAAACCAAAATTTCAGAGGAACCAAACATTACTTGTTTTAAAACAGAAACTGTGTATGAAATCGGATTTCAAGGGTGACAGCCTGCGGCACCATTCAAAGAAGAATTTCACCATATTTGAGGAGAGAAATCTTTGCACCGACGCTAAGAATAATGTTATTTAGCTGTCTATTGATCTTCAGGGGCCTTGAGGGCAAGGTCTCAAACCTGACCACTTCTTTGTACATATATATCAGTTAACCTGTTACTGTGAAGCCAGGTGCGTTGGTCGTTCAATGTGTATTCTATCTAAAGGTGTTGGTGAACACTTTCCCTCTTGGCTGAAGAGAGGTAGTATTGGCTCTATAACCAGTCAGATAATAGAACACTTTGTCAACACTGGTTTCAACAAATGCCTCCTTCAAATTAATCTGTGAAGTGAGAAGTAACCCGCCAAAGACTATACTATTTCATATCCTTTGCAGTGCTAAATCCTTAGGCATTCAGGTAGAATAACCAGAGTTGTTCATAAAAATGAGGATTATTCAACCACTTATGCAATCATGGTAACAACCTTGTTAACTTCTTCTGACTTGACTTTTGTTTGTTTGTTTATCAAATCCCTATGACTCTTGTACTTCTTTAGAGCTCTTGCATAACTCCATATTCTTCTTCCTTTTATGTGCATCCTAATTACAACACACATTAAATAATTTACCTCACTATGTAACTATGATACATCTATTCAAATTTTTGATACATTGACCAACATGAACAAGTATGTTTAGATGACCCATCACTTTTTTACAATCCTCTTTCATGAAAGAATGGTACAAAAATGTGATTGGACACCTAGAGAAAATGATCTTGCCAAAAATAGCCTATACGTTGAACTACTTGTTTTGTTTTCATTAATGTATTGCTGGGGATTATTCACGAATATCCACTTTTGACATGATCGACATTTGAAAATTCAATATATGATGAAGTATTAAACTTAATGCTAATTGTTTCACTCACTTACACACACTGGTATGAGGAGAGTACAAACATATAATTTTGTTTATTAAATTATTACTAATATTATTTGTCATTATTTTCATAACAGTGATAACAGGTGATTTGCGTTCGTTTTAACTATAGAGTCTATCTTATCTTCTAATTCCTTTACACTGCGATTGAGACATACTAATTTAAGCTAAAACCATGGAGTTTCGGTAGCATTGGCGTTATTTTCACAAGGTGATTTGGCTCGTACAACCTTTCCTCTTATTCAGCCTAACTACCGGCTTGATGTGGATTAACGACTGCATCGGCCGAGGATAGAAACTCGGATCAGCTGTGTGGTTGGCAAGTGTTCTACCGCTGCAACCCCAACGCAGTACTGTACAATCTGATTATTTGGCAATTATTTTCATACAGAGAAAACCTGGCAGATTGGTTGAAAATGCAAATATTCTGCATGCAAAAGAAAACGTGTCACATATCGCCATTTGTGTACATAAGAGTCCCAATTCATGCCGAAACGGCTGTCCTGTACTGTCAGCCTTTCCAATGGTTATCTAGTCGTATCAACTTGTAACTAGTCAGGTCTCTGCAGACCAGCGCCTGTCAATATATATACATATGTTTTTTTCTTATGGTCACCACGTACTAATAAGATTCCACCGATTCGATCTTTAACTAAATTTACAACCAAATGTCTGGTGAATATGTCACTAAGTTAATCAGTCAAAATGGATCTCTTCCGGTGAAAACAACCATTCTCTGGTCCCTACTTCAACTGACTGAAAATCTCGAATTTCTGTACATAAATATCACGAGATCAATAATACCACACATTCGCGTGGACTCATGAACATTGCATTTCGTGAAAATGTTTCACACCAAAGTTCACTCATCGGAGCGGAGCAGGAATTTTTAATAATGCTAAACAATTCATATGTATTTCAAATATTCTTTCTGTGATCAGTCTGTATTTTCAGTCATAATCATGACTTTCAAATGGAATTCTGATTTAGTTGACTGCATGTATAATAAATTCGTTCTTGAGTTTCGATCACAGAGTGAATAGTCATTATTAGATTTATCACTTCAAATATTCTGCCTGCGGTCACTTCAGTGGAAGCGTGAGACTCCGTTGACATTCATCTGTAGGTTTTAATTTTTTCGAATTGAAATTATCAAACTTCTGCTGATGTCGACAGAGAGGTCTATTCATTTTCATAGAATTAGTATTTCATTAATGGATAGTTAAAGATTGTGTCACCCATCAAGCGTAAAAGTTGGTTAGTGTAATGTAGAATTGTTCAATACCAGGTTGTGTAATTGATCAAACAATCAATGGCACAAAATCACCTTGCGCAAAATCAAGTAAACCAAATGGAGTTAAGTTCAGATTCGAACAGTTTCATTTAATCTCCTGTGTTATATGTCATCGCAAATATTCGCTCAGAGTTTCACCATATATTCACTATCGCGATCAAATATAAAAGCCCTTGGGCAAAACATTTAATCACTAAGTTTGTTTGCTCCTACAATAAATAGTTTGTCGACAGACGTAAAACCCACATGATAAACATAGAAAAAACCCGTAGTGAAGCTCATTCAGATTCGTTATCCAGTAGGTTAAACGTGCAAAAAGCTCATTGAGGTGTCTGGAGATCTGTTGTATTATTTACAACACTATGACGTTGTAAGCTGTAACTTTTAGTAATGCATAATTAAAGTTAATTCGCCAATTCCCATTAAGTAAACGCATGCATTGTCCAATGGTTTCACAACTGCATATGCTGATTTAAGAATCTCATTACATCTATAAAAAAATATCACCCAAGAAGGTGCAGTCGATTTAAAATGACGAAAAAGATAAATGGTAAGAAATTCAAAGCCAATAGTTTATGATAATAGATAGAGAATGAAGAAAAAATAGAAGGGATTTACTTACCATCAGCTAAGTACGCGGAAATATATTATATACACAAAAAATAAAGACCATCTAACTCGACGAAACAAAGGATTAATACGTTCGTATAATTATATAAGACAAAAAGATAAATAGAAAAAGTCTGATATTTTATTAGATATTACAAATTAAACCGAAGACAATATAGTCAAAATGTGAGGATATATATTGAGTGATATTTCATGAACTCATAAAGGCTAGTTCGTGTAGATAGAGATCATTCAGTGGCCGTTCAATGTGATTGTCAGTTCAATCAAGTTTTGCTGTCAGAATGAAAATGCATTGACACAAATAATTATTAAAATTTAGTGAAATGCCTAGAGAAATAAAAAGCTTCGGCCGCGCTTCTCCACTGCGTTCGGCTCTCTGCCAACGTTTTCACCCGGCTCCAAGTCTTACCGCATGCTTTCATCTCCTCTTCACATGACCTCCTCCAAGTCACCCTTGGACTACCAACTCGCAGATTCCCTTTCGGGTTCCACTCAAGGGCTTGTCTAGTGATGTCACTTGATCGTTTCCTCAGAGTATGGCCAATCCATCTCCATTTCTTCCTGCCTATTTGTTGCACAATCGGTTTCTGGTTGGTTTGCTCCCGGAGATCCCTGTTGCCGATCTTTTCTGGCCATCTGATCTTGAGTGGTATTGAGCGAAGACAGCTGTTAATGAAGGTCTGTAGTTTGTTTGATGTGCTCTTTATGACGCCGGCCAAGTCTCTGATCCGTATAGTAGCACTGATTTCACATTGGAGTTGAAAATCCGGATCTTATTTTTCCTGTTGAGTGCTGTTGACCTCCACACAGATTTGAGAGTATTGAAAGCTTGTCTTGCTTTCCCGATCCTTGCTTTGATATCCTCGTCAGTTCCACCTGTAGTTGAAACGACGCTTCCCAGGTAGGTAAAGGAGGTTGTTTCTTTCAGGTTCCTCCCATTTATGCTGATTGTTGTCTGTTGTTGTTGTGTTTGTTGGCCAGGAATCTTCATCACCTCTGTTTTATCTATGTTTACCTGAAGTCCTTCACATCTTTGATGCTTTTTCTATCGCCAACTTGTTGCTTTTCACTTGCATATCTACCAGTTTGTGGGAAATCAGACATATATCATCGATGAAGTCCAGATCCTCCAAGATTTTTGTGAGTCCATTTTATGCCTGTTTCCTCATTGCTCGCTGTCTGTCGCATTATCCAATCCATCGCAATCAGGAAAATCATTGGCGATAATAGGCAGCCTTGTCTTACTCCTGTCTTCACTTCGAAGGATTCCGTAAGTTTCCCGTTGTGGATTACTTGGCATGCAGCATTGTCGTACAACTGTTGGATGAGATGTATAATTGTCGGTTGCACCCGTAGTAGCGAAGTAGTTGCCAAATCACCTCTCGATCGACTCTGTCGAAGGCCTTTTCAAATTCGATGAAGTTGAGATAGAGAGGTGACTGCCATTCCAAGCTTTGTTCAATGATGTTCCGTAGTGTGGCGATTTGATCATTACATGACTTGTTTCTCCTGAATCCAGCCTGTTCCGGTCGAACTTCTTCATCCAGGGCTTGTTTGATTCGCTCCAGGATGATGCGGCTTAGTATTTTGCTTAGGATGGACAGGAGCATAATGCCGCGCCAGTTCTTGCATTGACTTAAGTCTCCTTTCTTTGGTAGTTTGAATAAGTATCCTTTCTTCCAATCCTCGAGTACCTTGCCTTCTTTCCACACCTTCTCCAGTAGTGGCGTCATCAAGTCCGCTGTTGTCTCTGGATCCATTTTCAATGCTTCTGCTGGGATTCCATCTGGTCCTGCTGCTTTTACAGCTTTTAGCATCTTGATTGCCTTCAGGACTTCTGTTCTCGTCAGATGGTTGATGTTCACTGGTAATTCTGCTCCCGTTGTTGGTATTGTTGATCGCGTTGTAGGTGGCGGTCGATTTAGAAGTATTTTGAAGTGTTCAGCCCAGTGTTTCCTTTGCTCCACTTCTTTGGTGATGGACTTTCCATTGACATGTTTCACTGGCTTAATTTGTGTCGAACTTTTGCCCGATAGGTACCTAGTTGTTTGTTAGAGTGTTGCGAGGTCTCCTTCGCCTGCAGCTTGCTCTGCTTCACTTGCCATGGCTTCATAATATTTTCTTTCGTCTTCACTTATACTCTTCTTTACTCTTTTGTTCAGTGTCTTGTAGCTTGCATTCAACTCCTGTTTTTGTTGCTCGTCGGTGCACTGGATAATCTTTTGTTTCGCCATTCTTCTCTCTTCTATTAGTCTCCAAGTGTCCGTATGAGCCACTTTTTGTCCCGTCTCTTCTTTCTGCCCAGAATTTCCATGCAGGTTTGACTCCCCACCGCTTTCAGGTTGTCCCAGTACTTCTCAACGTTGATGTCTTCGCTAGTGTTGATCTGTGTCTCGGCTTTTTCCCTTATGCTTGCAGTGAAGATTTCCTTTGTATCCTGGTCCTTCAGTCATTGAGTATTGAACTTGGCTTGTGGTCTATCTGCAGCTACTGCTTCTCTGAAAGCTTTTAATTTGATTTGGATTGTCCCTTGTACGAGGTAGTGGTGTGAGCCAACGTCTGCTCCTCTTCTTACTTTCGTGTCCAGTAGGCTGCGCCTCCACTTCCTTGAGCAGCATTGAGATGAAGTCAATTTGGTTTTTGGTTCGCCCATCTGATGACACCCATGTAGCCTTGTGGATATCCTTGTGTTTATATACGCTGCCACCAATCACTAGTTTTTTGAAGGCACAGAAGTCGGAGAAGAGTTCTCCATTTTCATTCATTTCTCCGTGAGCTTCTCTACCCATGATGAGTTCCCTTCCTGTGTTGTCTGGTCCCAGTTTGGCGTTCATGTCTCCCATTAGTATTTTGATGTCACCAACTGGAGTGTTGTCCATTGTTGCCCGTAGTTGTCCGTAGAATTCTTCTTTCTTTTCGAAGTCTGCGTTGTTTGTGGGTGCATAGCATTGTATAACTGACACTTTCCTTCCTTTGGAGGTGAATCTGGGCGAGATCTCCTCCCATTGCATCAGGGCCTTCGTTGCTGTTGGTGACGTCATGATAGCCACGCCCTCGGTGTACATGTGGTTGTCTTCTGTGTGACCGAAGT